>OX578147.1:19197470-19707470 GCA_951213105.1 Amaurobius ferox
ATACAATGCATGCAATGGCAGAGGAGGATGGCGACTCCTCATTCCCGTTTAAAGCTGCTTTTCCAGCCCGGGCAAACGCTCACGGAACCAATGCATTGCAAAGGTTGATCCCCCATACGTTCCCCCATGTTTGGGTGCTTCTGACTGGGCACGTATGGGGGATCAACCTTTGCAATGCATTGGTTCCGTGAGCGTTTGCCCGGGCTGGAAAAGCAGCTTTAAACGGGAATGAGGAGTCGCCATCCTCCTCTGCCATTGCATGCATTGTATTTGGTTTTCCCTTCCATTGAGCTTAATCCTCGTTTTTGATTTCAATAATATATATATATATATATATATATATATATATATATATATATATATATATATATATATATATATATATATATAGCGCTTCACTGTACACAAAATCAAAAACTGTATGAACGAAATACTTTTGATTTTCAAAAATTCGATCGCGGGTATTTTAAGGCCACTTTGAAATTTTTTATCCTCTTGACTCTAATGAAAAATCACTTTTTGGCGTCTTATAACTCGCGCGAAAAAACCAACTTTGATATGGAGTTGAAAAGCTTTCATAGATTTTGATCTTCCCTTTCCACTTTATTATTCAGCTGGAAACATTCGATATCGCTATAATGGCGAAAACACTTTTTCAAAATGGCGCTCGTTCGCATGCAACATAAATGAGCGAGTACTGAAACGTAAATTATATAATAGTGCGATTGCGAACCAGTATCAAGCTATAAAACGCATAGATACGTATTCTAACGTTAGAATTAATATTTTTCTTTTTCTTTTCCGTAAACAAATGTTAGAACGAATAGTGATTTAAAATCGGTTGATCCACAAATTTCGACTCCCTTTACTTCCATGGATTGATCTCATCTCTCGTATAACATATTTATTATTAAGAGTTATGATGTAATTCTATTTAATTTATAATTAAAATATGTTATCACGAATTATAACGTTTATTATTATTACGTTCTTTATATACATAACGTATTAGGAAAATATTGTGACGGGGTATAAAATTCGATTTCGAGTTTTCGACGGGAGAGCACGTTTCAAGCATCCCTGATCATGAATCGAATATTTTTGAGGTGATGTCTGTGTGTATGAAGGTATGTGTGTTTGTGTGTATGTATGTGTGTGTGTGTGTGTCAGTGAGCCTGTAGAGACGATATGTCACGAACAAATGGATCAAATCGAATGAAATTTGGCACAAAAATCACAATCCGTGAATACTGGAAGTCTATTGTTTTAAAACACAATCGAATGTTCAAAACCCTCCTAAATTTTGGAGTGATATTTTGAAAAAATCATTAAAAACTCAAAACCATTAATATAATTACGCAAATAGATATCTTTTATGTAATTTTTCCTTAGAAAATGATTTAGAAATCTCGAACGAACCGTTCTCGAGATATTGCACATTTTTCAAATAAATGTACGAAAAATCCAATAAATTAAAATCAAGAAAGATCAATCATGCCTAAAGCATTGATTATGAAACACTTTCCAACTTCAATGCAATTTTATTTAAACACCCCTAAAATGCGATACATTCCTTGGTAATATTTTTAAAATTATCACAATAGTACATTAATTCATTATAGTTGAAAACTTAAAACTTCATCGAAAAAAATGAACTTCATTCAAATGACGGAATTGAAATATAAATTGCCTGGTTAAAATATCTCTAAAATGCGATATATTCCTCGGTAATAGTTTTAAAATCTTCATAATGCTACAATAATTTATTATATTTAAGAACTTCATTGAAAACAATTGAAATTTATTCAAATGACGTCATCGAAATATAACACGCCTTACTCTCTCTATAAAAGCAGCATTTCATTCATTAACTTTTTTTCTGTTAATGTCATTCATCACAATATTACAGTAATTTATTTTATTTAAAAACTTAAGACCATGGAGGTGCAAGTAATAAAACTCTATGCTTAAAACTTAATCGAAAAAATCGTCAGCTTCTTTGTGCAAAATCAATGAATACTTCATTTATATCAGCTGTATTGCAGACTCCATGAGTTAAATAATTTTGCGTTAAAGAAATGCAGCAATTCTTATACAACTCATTCTACATCTTTTGGTATTTACATTCTCCACAAGCGAAAATTAGGGTTCGTTGTAAAAATAATCAAAGTTGGATGATCATTTAAACTCAAATATATTATAATTGCGTTGTTTCAGTTATGTAGATGCACAGAATTTAAGCAAAAATAAAGCGGTTTTAGGACGAATACAAAACTAAATATGAATTAAAAAAAAAACATTAAAAATCTCGATTTTGACAAAGATGGAAGGCATATTATATTTTGAAGTGTGTCACGTGATCTCTTCATATAATGGTCACCTGATCTCTTCATATAAAATTGTGACTATTATTTTAATTTTTATTTAAACAACTGCTGAATATATTTTGAAAATTTTTTATATATTTTTAGGGATAATTTGAATATTTTCTAAAACTTTCCAACCAATTCGTGAATATTTATTCTGCTTAAAAAATGTTTGAAGAATTAGGTCCCATAGGGTTCAATGTATTTCATGTTTTCAACCCGGGTTGTATTCAAAACTAATTGGGTGAAATTATTCATTTATATTCCCATAGGTCGCACCGTCTCAACAACATACTAAAAATTCATTTTGATAAAGTCATTTTTACGGCAGTTATCGTGCTAACGGACAGATAGACAGACAGATGGACAGACAGACAGGCAGGCAGAATGAACAAAGTCATAAACACTTTTCAACTATGCTGTAATGTGTTAAAAATATTAACTGTTGAGAAACATGTTCACTTTTCATATGTACTATCATGCGATAAATTTGGTGACATCATTCACGCGGTTCTAACACGTTCCATTCACAAGAAAAGATACTTTGAGTAATACTTTTGAATTTGAACGCCAATATTCATTTATCTGCTGTAAGGATAACTTATTTCTCAGCTTGGCCAATTTAGCAAATTTAGCGGAATGTCGGCAACTGGGTGACATTTTAAAATGTTGCCAAATTAACAGAAATTTCGCCAAATGGAAAAAAATCACGCTAAATCAATGGAAATGACGACTAATTGAAGAAAATTCAATACTTTGGGAAGAATATAAGTATCTACTATAAAAATAACATTTTTTTTAACTGTAAAAGTAGTAAATTCATTGCATTATATAAGGATACTCATGTGCTTCCCAAATAAGATTTTTTTTATTTTTATAATCAAAATATCAAAATTTATGTAGTTATCAGATCAAAATCGAGTTCACCGTGTCTTGAAAACAAACCCAGATTCCATTGTAATGATTATAGGACAATATCCCATAAATAAACTGATTTTTAAATTACTTATAGGGCAGAATCCCCGCCTGTCTCACTAGTACTTATTTATTACAATACCACTAATGTACTAATGTGAAATTTTGCAAAAATAATCCATATCGTTAACAAAACGGGGCAGATATCTGTCAGAAATACTAAAACAAAAGAATAAATAAAGTAATTTTGATGCCAAATTTTATGAACATATTCCCATGACGCTATTATAACTGGGACTGTATTTTTGACACTACCATAGGGGCTGCCATGACACTATCTTTTTCTGGAGCATGAGCATGATTTAAATATTATTCAAATCTCCACAATAAATATAAATTACTTTATAATAACATTTCACATGTAATTTAAAGTTTGTATTGATTCCACGCAATATTTTGTGCAATAAAAGTCAATTTAATGAATAAAAAAAAAAACAAATATTTATGCAAAAAATATTATTTGTGTATTTTACAGTTGGCGAACTTAAATGTCGCCTATTTGGCACGATTTCTTTCTCTCGATTTGGAAGTACATCGATACGAGAAGGACGGAAAGATACAAAATGCATACAATAACAAGAACGTTTAATCATGCAAAAAATATTGATTGTGAAACGCTTTTCAACTGATATGCAATTTTACTTAATCATCTCTAAAATGCGATACATTCACCGGTGATATTTTTAAAAGTATCACATATACTACAATAATTTATTTTACTTTGAACCTTAAAACTTCATCAAAAAGGCAATGCTATAAAATCGTCAGCTTCTCTATATAAAATCAATGAATATTTCATTCATATCACGTACTCCAGAGCTGAATAATTTTGCTTTAAAAAAATCAGCAGTTCTTATACAACTTATTTTACAGCTTGATTTTTTTACATTCTGCATACGTTAAAATTAGGCTTCGTTGTAGAAATAATCAAAATTTATTGATCATTAAAAATAAAAAAATATTGTAATTGCGTAGACACATAATTTGGTTACATAAATAATATGCAAAAATAAAGAGGTTTAAGGACGGATGTAACACTAAATAAATAAAGAGGTTTAAGGACGGATGTAACACTAAATATAAATATAAACGTTCCTTAAAAATCACGATTTTCACTAAGCGAAAAAAACTGGATGCCATATTTTATTTTACAATAAATCATGTGATCTCTTTATGCAATATGGATGTAATTATTATTTCAATTTTTATTTAGAAAATTACTTAACATATTTTGATGAAATTTTTTTACACAATTTACTTGATAATTTGAATATTTCCTGAAATTTTGAAAGCAATTTTTGAATTTTAATTCCACTTAATTTTTTTTTTGAAAAATTAGGTCCTATAGGGTTCAATTTATTTCATTTTATCAACCCGGTTTGAATCCAAAACTAATTGGGTGATATTATTATTTTACATTCCCATATGTCCCACAGACCGTCTCAACAACATACTAAAATTTTATTTTAAGAAAGTCATTTTTACGGCAGTTATTGTGCGACGTTACTTATAGGGCAGAATCGCCGCCTGTCTCACTAGTATTTATTTATTACAATACCACTAATGTACTAATGTGAAACTTGAAATTGAAAAAAATCTTTTGTTTACTATTACTTAATTAATAATGCAAATACTTCTGTTTATTTTCCAGTAAGTTGAATTAAAAGAATCCGTTATGTACTCTTTCTTGTTTTGAATTTCTAAAATAATTTGTTTATTTTTCTAAAATTTAAATTTTTAAAATTTATTTTACTTCTCAATCATTTAAATTATAAAATGCAATTTTTATTTTAAATGTCATTCAAATTTCTAATAGATGTTGTTTACTTTCTATAATTTGCATTTGAAAAACGCTTATTTACTTATTTGAAATGAGCGTACGACATCCCATGGCGGATTTACGATTTTGCCGCCTGAAGGCTTCTACATTTCGCCGGCTAGTATCACTAAACATAGCATCTAAAATCGGATATAAAAGATGGATAAAATATTTTTCTCAATACAATTGTATCTCCGAATACTGGACAGTCACGTGACTAGAAGTGTTATTATCACGTTATTGGGAAGTGTCCGCTATTGGGAAGAACAGGCATATCATGGTGTTTTTTTAAATGATAGCATGACAAAATTTAATTAAAAGCGCAAACTACATAATAAGAAAATATGAAAAAATATTTTACTTGTTACCTTTTAAATAAATAATCCATTCTTCCTGAATAAAATTTTCACAACAAAATTACATTACTATAAATAGAGAAATCTGTTAACAAATTTTGCTTTTTTTATTTTCTGCAAATCCGTTTTTTAATGTGAATTTTCAAAGCATTTGTTTTACAAGGCCTTCAGAATCCTCATTGTTTAATTGTTTTTTCAATTGTTCACTACTGCTTCTGAGAAATCCTTAAATTGGCATACTTCACTTTCCCCCACATAACTCTCAAGATCCTCGTTGTTTAAAAGAAACTTTTGAAATTGTTCACTAAAGAATCTGCTTCTGAAAAATCATTAATTTGGCCTGCATCACTTTCCTCCACAAGTATTTATTTCATCATCATCCTCAGGATATTCATTGTTTAAAAGAAACTTTTGCAATTGTTCACTACAAAAAACTGCTTCTAAAAATCCTTAATTTGGCATACGTCACTTCCCTTCACAAGTATTTTATCATCATCCTCAGAAAAATCAATTTCTTTAGTAGTGTCTATTGGTATGGAATTGAAAACATTTAAGTCCTCTTCCTTAGTGCATATAATGTCAATATTTGAGTAATCTTCAGCGCTGACATTTGAATTCAAATGTGTCACTTAACCAGTAAGTTCTTCTTTGTTGTTTTCTTCAGTTGTGCTGTCGGAATTCCACTTCAATATTTACAAATTTCGCCTTTCAAAAACACTTCAAAACCCCCGCTTTTACATTGTTAAGAGCTGACGTAAACCAGTAAACTGCGTTCAAAACGGATACAAATTTACTTAATTTTTACTAGATTCATAGGAGAAAATCTGAAAAAGATCTTTCGGTAACCGAATTTACAGCTGTGGATAATTCCTTAAACAAGCGAATACAACGTAGAAGTAGTTGCAGTAAATAGAAGTGATGCTAGGAGGAAAAAATATTTGTTTTGAAGTTATCAGTATTAAATCAACAGGGCGAAAGTGGCATTGTCCAGGAACAGAATAATTTTTCTCCTCTGATTTTTCATTCTTTTGTGCAGGTCTACTAACCAATCATTTATTATCTCAGTCATTATCCGTGTTCTCTTATTGAATACCAGGAATCATTTCAATGGCATCGGTGAATACCTAGAGTTCTTGCCTCGGTTCTAAAAAATGGATATATCGGGAAGGTGACTGTTTGTCTGTGCCTATTGTCTAATTGTGTGTGTGTATGGGGGGGGAGAGAATTCTACCAGAAGCTATAAGTAAACCACTGTAAGGTTACAAATGATGAACTGCTTAAGCCCTTTAGAGATAAGGCAAAATTCCATGTAAATAAAACCACATACCAGGACAAAATCTTATAAATTTTTGAGCAAAGGACTGTCCACTCTTCGGAGTGTCCGCTATACAGAGTGGATATCATGGACTGTCCGTTATTTGGGGTATCCGATAAGGAAGGTACCACTGCATAAAAGGAACATAGTAATGCTTAACAATAAATAGTAATACTATAACAGAGATTACATTTAGCAATGTAATTATCTAAACATCACACATAAAACAAAACAAAAAATTCTAAAAAATATCACACTTTTCATTTCAAAAATATTAATAAAACTCTAAACTTCAAAAACAATGTATTGTAATTAAATATATTAGAGTATTGCACTTCTCAACGATAAATAAAATACATCAGTGGTTGCAATGTTTTCACAAGAAAAAAGAGAGTTCTGTTGGCCGCTTATTTTCATCTGAATTGAAAACAAATTCTCTGTAGTGCCATATTTTGATAGGTGGAATACATTTCCTATATATTATACGTTTAATAGGCAGGAAAATTTGTTGCGACGGCACACTTTCCAAATTTGCCATTGTCGAAAATTTGAAATTGTCGAAAATTTGCCGCCGTCTAAAATGTTTCAACCTACTTAGTCTATTAATTAATCAGCCACCGATGACCACATATTGAAAATGCCACATACATCATAACTGACTGTTTATCTTTGGATTTGGCTACAAAAATTTGTGGGCTTTTAAATTTCCTAAATATTCAAGATATTTATGAAGAATCCTTCTAACGGTGACAAATGTTATGCATACTTTAATTTTGATGGAACCAATAATCAATTTTATAATCATTTGCAAGCTTATTTCTTGCAGTTATATGAAATTTCTGAAAAACCGTAAGTTAAATCTCCAGAACTGGAAAAGAAAATCCCTAATGAACCTCTTATTTCTTCTGAAATATCCATATAAATTATCGCCTAATCCCTATTTACAGTCTATAATGCGAAATAGATGATTCAATGAATTTTACTTTTCCAGCAGTAGATAGTAATGCATAGGGAAAGCATTGGAATCATGCCGAAAATCGCAACTCGAGTTTTCGACGGATCTACACGTTTCGAGACCACTAGAATACGAAAAAACTATTTTTAGCGTGACGTCTGTGTGTGTGTTTGCGTGTCTGTGTGTCTGTCTGTGTGTCTGTACAATGTATGTATCCACTCTAACTCAATAACTAATAGATCGAATTTCATAAAATTTGGCAGGTAAGTCACTTTGGTAAGACCCTGGTTCTGATTAGTTTTTGGTACGATATGTAAAAACAGAACCCGCCTTTTTTTGTGAAATGGCCCTTAAAAATTTCATGCATCCACTCTAGCTAAAACACTAATAAACCAAGTTTCAAAAAAATTGGTAGATAAGTTACTTGTGGGATACTCAAGTGTTTTTTAGATTTTGGTACGATTCGGAAAAGAAGAGCCCGCCTATTTTTACGAAATGACCCGCAAAAATTTCATGTATCCACTTTAGCTAAAATACTAATTGACCAAATTTCACAGAATTTGGTAGATAAGTTACTTGTGGGATACTCTGATGGTGCTGATTAGGTTTTGGTATAATTCGGAAAATAACAATTTGCCTTTTTTACGAAATGGTCCGTAAAAATCGCAAAAATCTAAAATAAAAGACTACATGTGCTTAAATGTATCAATGCTTGTTTGATACATTTAAAATGTGCTTAAATGTATCAATTCTTGTTTGATACATTTAAAATGTGCTTAAATGCGTGCTTAAATGCTTGTTTTATACACAATTTTTGACGAGGAATAGAATATAACACACTCAATTACACTTTAGGACTAACAGTTCTCAAGATATTTGAGATTTCTTGCATTTTTGTTACGCAGCTTTCGGAAAAATTTCCATTTACCAAATAAAACCAGAAATTGAACTAAAAATACAAATTTAGTGCTATTTTGTGCAATTAAACTCAATCTAACGAATTATTACAGAAATAAAGAAACAATGAATTTGAGTCTGCAGGGAAAGTCATGTGCTGCCCACATCAGATCTTTTTAATCCGTAAAGGAGAATAAAACGGAAGTAGAAAGCCTTAAGGAACACCTTCTCTCCCCTTGAAATCCACCTCTGAATTCATATCATTCACTATATAAGTTTTATGTATAGCCAAACTGTTGCTATATTTTCAAAAGTATAAGATATTTTAAAAATTCAAGATGTTTATGAATCTGAAGTGGAAAAGAACCAAAGAAGAATCCTTTGTAATTTGTAATCCTCCACAATGTGATGATAAGTTCATATTAGTTATGATCTACACTCTATTTTTAGCCAAACTTGAGAAATAGATATTTCAAATAGAATGAAAATATTTGAAGAAATCCTTTGTAAATGTCTATCTCCTCCGGAATTTGATGCTGAATCTATAAATGTCACCATCTTAACAGTTCCTGAGAAATAGATGTTTCAAGGAACCCTTATAAATAAAAAAATAGTATGGGAAAATATTTGTTACCAATAAGATTTAAGTGGAATGTAAAGATAAAACTGATTCTTCAAAACAGAAACTGAAGTATTTTCAAGTAGACGGCTTGATATTTTCTCCTAAATTATTATCTAAATTAAGAAAAAAAAAATATCTGTAAGGAATCACTTTATTTTCAGTTCCCTACTTAGTTACATTATTTTTGAATATGCCAGTTGTTCTTTTCAACAAACGAGGATTATTTATTGCTTGTAAAAAGCTTGCATATAAGATGGAATTTTCTTTTATACGTTATTTTTTAATTCAGCTTTAGTTTACGAAATATCGTCTGTCTTCAACCGTTGACAAATGATACCATTATGTTCAACATTGTTATTTCTATGCTAGATAAAGAAGCATTTTTCTGTTAGAACAGTGCATAAATCTACAGCAATATTTTGCACAATTTTTTTAAAAAACAAGACTTTTTTAACAAGAAGCAAACGATTAAATAGCTGTTCAGTAAATCGATATGGGAGTGATCTGGGCTATCTGAATGAAGCAATTGCAAAGAGTTACCCTTTACGTTTTCTGAGTGACACAGGGGTACACTTTCTGTCTGAACTGCAGTTGCGAAGCATTGCGGAGGTCTACGTTTATCTGTTTGATGGTGTTCATTTTATACAAAGTAAGGGTCCTTTACCTTTTGAAGGATTGAATGGTGAAGTGTATGCGAGGTTTGTTTATCTTGTTTATTGGTGTAAGATATTTGATATTTAAAATGTTTTTTGTGTTTCTGTTTGGATGTAGTAAATCTTGTTGATACTGTATAGGTTTTTCAAATTTTTAGTTTCAGTATATGTACTTGGTTTGCAACTTTGTATCCGCTTCCGGGAGTGTCGTCATGACTATTAGCTGGCTTAACCGGGAAGTGGGGGTCACAATCCCCCCCGGCGTACTTTTGATACATTGTCGTCCTTTTTTCCTTTATCTTTTGTATTATATATATATATATATGTATATATATATATATATATATGTATATATATATATATGTATATATATATATATATATATATATATATATATATATATATATATATATATATATATATATATATAATCTTCCAGTTAAACGTTTTAAATAAGGTTATAATTTGTTTTGCAACAGTTTTACATTTTTACATCAAGAAATGTATTTTTAAAATTACGAATTCTTACACTATATACAGGGGCGCGGTAGCCCATTGGTTAGCGCGCTGGAGTTGCACTCGGTTGGCCCGGGTTCGATTCCAGCCACTGCCAAAACTGCCGCCGTGTTCATGCGGAGTACGATCACGTTAAACATGTGGGTCCGAAAGTCCTTCCGAGAGGTTGGTGGTAGGGGAAGGAGGGTACGGTCCCTGTGGATGCCTCCCTCACTGGGTTCCGGTCTAAATTGGGTGGCACTTCCCGACCGTCCAAACAGTTACCTTACACCTTTCTGGTAGGTCGGACGGTCTGGGTTTCATCAACAACAACTATATACAGTACGGCCAACGGCCCTATCGTGCTGATAACACCGATTCTCGTTAGAACACCGAAGTCAAGCAGCATCGGGCACAGTTAGTACTTGGGTGGGTGACCACCTGGGAACACCGTCTGCTGTTCGCACATTTCGGGCGCGGTAGTCCTTTCGAGAGATTGGTGGTAGGGGAAGGAGGGTACGGTCCCTGTGGATGTCTCCCCCCTGGGTTCGGGTCTAAATAGGGTGGCACTTCCCGGCCGTCCAAACAATTACTTTACACCTTTCTGGTAGGTCGGACGGTCTGGGTCTGAATAACAAAAACTGTATACAGTCCAGGGCGCGGTAGCTCAGTGGTTAAAGAGCGAGAATTACACTCGGTATGCCAGGATTCGATTCCCGCCACTGCCAAAACTGCCGCGGTGTTCACGCGGAGTTCGATCACGTTAAGCATGTGGGTCCGTAAGTCCTTTCGAGAGGTTCTTGGTAGGGGAAAGAGGGTACGGTCCCTGTGGATGCCTCTCCCACTGGGTTACGGTCTAAATTGGGTGGCTCTTCCCGGCCGTCCAAACAGTTACGCTACACCTTTCTGGTAGGTCGGACGGTCTGGGTCTCAACTGCAGCAACTATATACAGTCCCTCAATCTAAAATTTTTCAATTATTGAAAATTAGTCATCTTGTTTGAGTATGTAAAGCTCAAATACGTTCGAGTCTGTTATCAGCAAAATATACCGAGGTATAGTAGCTCAAATTTGTAGCAGTTCTTGCTGAGAAATTGGGGGTTGAACATAAATTGATTTGTGAGACATGTCATTTTATCATCAAATAACTGAACATTAATTTAGTGCTCTAAACAGTGCCACATCAAGGGCAGTGCAAGCGGTGCTACAGCACAAGGCGTCGTATTGATTTGGAGGCGCCACGGCGTATTTATACATGTACGGCATATAAAGAAGAGACGCAATCAAAATTATTTTGCCCTAGGCGGTAAAAAGAGTAGCTGCAGCACTGCTTCTGATCAAATATTAGGTGTTAAAGGATTTTCTAGTATACCCCGATGTAAAGTTAAAACCAAATATCTTTATGTTTGATTTTCATTTTATACCCTTTACGCCTTAGGCCGAAATGTTGGATTCGCAGATGTGGAAAGTCACTTAAATTATAAAATAAAATGTTTAATTTCTTGTTAAATTTTACTTGTAAAACCATTAACTGTATCTTAGTTTTACACGTTAATGTATGAAGAATTTTTTAGTAATTGAAAAATTCTGGATTAGGGGACCATCAGTGGCGTACTTTGTAATTCACTTTTGGGGTGGTCAGTTTTAAAATTAAGTTTATATAAGTCTTACGGAGTCTAAGTTAAGGTCTTCATTGGTTCGGACCTAGACCGTGGGCTTAGACCTGGCTTACGGGCGGGGATCGGGTCACGTCGTTTTAAATTCAGGTCAGCTCAAAATAAATAAAAAAGCCAAAAATAAATCAAAATTGAAACAGAAAAAATTTGAGATTACATATGAAACAAAATTCTCAATTAGCGGATAAAAGTTTCTTTGCCTCATATTAAGTAATAAAAGATTCAAAATTACAACCGGATACAGAAGAATTACAATTTCAGATTAGAGATTGAAGACTCAGTTATTCGACGGCATCTCGAAATCAAGATGAAACTGGTGATTATTAATAAACATTATAATATTGATAAATATTGTAACATGATAAATATTGATAACTTAAGATAATATTGATAAGCAGAGGGGACTTAAAATAAGTTATATATTAAATTTTCATTATAATAATTGCTAACATGGCTTAAATACCCACCATTACTTCTTTATGCTAGCCTCCTTTATCATAAACAATAAATCCAAAACCCTCACTCATTAAATTCCACATGCTTAACTTTAAACAAATTAGCATTTTTCAACATTTCTATTATTTTATAATTAAAATTACATAAAGTTACAATAAAATCGCTTAAGGAGGCTAAAGCACCCGTTTGAGACCATCTCATTTTTATCTTATATCAATTAGCAAAACGACCTAATATATACTAAGATCGGCACATATCTTTGCATTTTAGCCTCGTTCTTGCTGGTCTATCGATTTGCTTTGATATCACTAACTGTCCTATCGGCATTCGCTTGACTATGGTTGTTTCATTCTCACACACAATTCGCGACATGTTTTTTATACCTAGCAAGTGACTCAGACTTCAACTCTTTAATGCAGCACTTCAACCGTCATACGACCTCAACTTTCTGATGCAGCACTTCAACTATCATACCACTTCAATTTTCTGATACATTCTGATTATTTCTTCGTTGATCCTCCATTTTTCATAGCATATTTTTTGCCTTGGATGAAGATGCGCCCTTTGCCTCTATTGGTTGTTCCTCAGTGTGAGGTAATACCGTTGTTTTATTTTTTGTTTCAGTATCGAATGAAGCCGGTTTAAGTCTTGGCCCTAGGATATTTTTTATGCTCCAGCCACACCTGCAATTTGGGTGGCGTGTATTTATTGGGGTCATAACTTTCCGGACCAAGACTGTCGAAATTGGTTACAATATGTCTGCGCCTTTGTTTGGTTGCAAACAATAAAAATCTACATATTATGACTACTGATCTCACAAAAACATTGCTTGCTCTTCACAACAAGTAACAGAACAACTACAGTAACATAACAAAAAATCTGATGTGGGCAGCACATGACTTTCTCTGCAGACTTATATCCACGTTCTCTTTATTTCAATTAAATTTAAATCACTTTTGATACAATTTTCGCTCTCATTTGATAACTGGAATTATTTTCAAAGGTGGCGTGGAGAAAAAAAGAAAAAAACTAATATATCTCGAGAACGGCTAGTCCTAGTGTAATGGGGTTGGTCTTATTCGTTTCTTCGTTACAAATTACGTATTAAACAAGCATTTAATGGATATATTTGAGCATACGTAGCTTTTTAGTTTATATTTGGAAATTTTTCTGCAAAAAAAGGCAGTTATTTTTTTCTGAATCGTACCAAAATCAAATCAGCACCAGGGTGACCTATACGTGACTCATGTACCGAATTTTGTGAAATTCGATCCATTGGTTTTTCATCTAGAGTGGATACAAGCTTTTGCGGGCCATTTCGTAAAAAAAAGCTGGTTCTTTTATCCCGAATCGTACCCAGAATTTATCAGCACCAGATTCGCCCACAAGTGACTTACCTACCAAATTTTATGAAATTCGGTCAATTACTTTTTTAGTTAGAGTGGATAAAAAAGCTGCACAGACAAACACATAGACAGACACACAGACACACACACAGACGTCCCGCTAAAATAGTTTTCTCGTATTCTAGATGTCTCGAAACGTGTAGATCCGTCGAAAACTCGAGTTGCGATTTTCGGCATGATTCCAATATTTTCCCTATACATTACAATGTATTGCAGGGAAAGTAAAAATCTGATTTGGACAACACATGACTTTCCCCGCAGACTTATACTAACGTTCTCTTTATTTTAATTAAATTTATTTCACTTTTAATTCAATTTTCGTTCTCATTTGGTAACCGGACTTATTTTGAAAGGTGGCGTAGAGAAAATACGGAAAACTAAAATATCTCGAGAACGGCTAGTCCTAGTGTAATGGGGTTGGTCTTATTATTTTCGTCGTTAAAAATTACGTATTGAATGAGCATGTAATGGATATATTTGAGTATACCTAGTTCTTTAGTTTAGATTTTAACGATTTTTGCGGCCATTTAGCAAAAAAAGGCAGGTTATTTTTTTCCGAAACGTACCAAAATCTAATCAGCACCAGGGTAATCCACAAGTGACTCATCTACCGAATTTTGCAAAATTCGGTCCAGTAGTTTTTTGGTTAGAGTGGATACAATCTTTTGCGGGCCATTTTGCAAAAAAGGCGGGTTCTTTTATTCCAAATCGTACCCAAAACTAATCAGCACCAGACTCGCTCACAAGTGACTTACCTACCAAGTTTTGTGAAATTCGTTCCATTAGTTTTTAGTTAGAGTGGATACAAAATCTGCACAGACAGACAGACAGACACACAGACAGACAGACACACAGACACACACACAGACGTCACGCGAAAAATGGTTTTTTCTTATTCTAGAGGTCTCGAAACGTGAAGATCCGTCGAAAACTCGAGTTGTAATTTTCGGCATGATTCCAATACTTTCCCTATACATTACCATGTATTGCAGGGAAAGTAAAAATCTGATGTGGGCAGCACATGACTTTCTCTGCAGACGCGAATTCATTCTTTCTATATTTCTTTTAGAACTCATTAATTTGAGTTTAATTGTACAAATTACCACACAATTTTCATTTTTAATTCAATTTCTGCTTTTATTTGGGAATTGGACATCTTTCCAAAGGCGGCATAACAAAAATGCAAAAAATCTCAAATATCTCGAGAACGGTTAGTCCTAGAGTAATAGAGTTGTTATTATTCATTCCTTGTCAAAAATCACGTAGAAAACAAGCATTTAATTGATAAATTTGAATATACGTAGTCTTTTTTTTAGATATTGGCGATTTTTGCGGGCTATTTAATAAAAAAGGACAGGTTGTTCTTTTCCGAATTGTACCAAAATCTAATCAGTACCAGAGTATCCCACAAGTTATTTATCTACAAAATGTTGTGAAATTTGGTCAATTAGTATTTCAGCTAGCGTGGATACATACGATATTTGCGAACCATTTCGCAAAAAAAGGCTAGTTCCTTTTTTCCAAATTGTACCAAAAACGAATCAGAACCAGGGTCATGCCCAGGAGTCTTACCTACTAAATTTTATAAAATTCGGTCCAATAGTTTTTGAGTTATAGTGGATAAATACATTGCACAGACACACAGATAGACACACAGACAGACACACACACCGTCATCACGGCAAAAATAGTTTTTTCGTATTCTAGATGGCTCGAAATGTGTAGGTCCGTCGAAAACTCGAGTTGCGATTTTTGACATGATTCCAATACTTTCCCTATACATTACCATGTATAACAGGGAATCTGATGTGGGCAGCACATGACTTTCCCTGCAGACGTTTATATTCACGTTCTCTTTATTTAATTAAATTTATTTCACCTTTAATTCAATTTTCGTTCTCATTCTGTAACCGGACTTATTATCAAAGGTGGCTTAGAGAAAATACGAAAAACTAAAATATCTCGAGAACGGCTAGTCCTAGTGTAATGAGGTTGATCTTATTCCTTTCGTCGTTAAAAATTACGTATTAAACGAGCATTTAATGAATATATTTGAGTATACGTAGTCCTTTAGTTTAGATTTTGACGATTTTTGAGGGCCATTTTGCAAAAAAAGGCAGGTTATTTTTTTTCGAATCGTACCAAAATCTAATCAGCACCAGGGTAACCCACAAGTGACTCATCTACCAAATTTTGTGAAATTCGGTCCATCAGTTTTTCAGTTACAGTGGATACAATCTTGTGCGGGCCATTTTGCAGAAAAAGGCGGGTTCTTTTATCCCGAATCGTACCCAAAACTAATCAGCACCAGAATCGCCCACAAGTGACTTACCTACCAAATTTTATGAAATTCGGTCAATTACTTTCTTAGTTAGAGTGGATACAAAATTTGCACAGACAGACAGACAGACACACAGACACACAGACACACACACAGACAGACACACAGACACACAGGCAGACACACAGACACGCACACAGACGTCACGCTAAAAATAGTTTTTTCGCATTCTAGAGGTTTCGAAACGTATAGATCCGTCGAAAACTCGAGTTGTGATTTTCGGCATGATTCCAATACTTTCCCTATACATTACCATGTATTGCAATGAAAGTAAAATATGTTCTGGCCTGGTTTATGTTCTGTGTTGGGGGGTTCTAACCTCTGTAAATCTCGGCATTTCGAAACTTTTTATAGTTTGTAATATTTTTAAATTTGAAAAATATATGCACAGTAAATACATTATACATAAACAAAAATAATTTCATATATATTATTTTACCACGTTTGGTCACAGAAGACTCAGATTTTAAGCTTTCTTGAAATATTCACCGCCTCTTACAATTATAGACTAAATTCTTTTTTATCTGAATCCGGCTGCTTGATCTGGCTGACTGTGTTCGTCATTATGAAATTTCGAAATTATGAAATTGCAACATTGTGAGTTTTCTTTAAATCAATCGCTGTAATTTGAGCTTAATAATGTGAGTTACAATGTGAGTTAATAATGTGAGTTTATAATGTGAGTTAATACTGTGAGTTTATAATGTGAGTTTTTACATAAGTTTCTTATTCAAAAAAATATTAGGATATTTTATATGTTTCCGAATTCTATCGGGGAAATATTGTTCCTATTAAAATATTGAATTCGAAAATTCTCTGAAAAAATTATACGATTCTGCAATATAAAAAATCTGATGTGGGCAGCACATGACTTTCCCTGCAGACTTATATCCACTTTCTCTTTATTTTAATTAAATTTAATTCACTTTTAATTCAATTTTCGTTCTCGTTCGGTAACTGGACTTATTACTTTCCCTGCCATACATGGTAATGTATAGGGAAAGTATTGGAATCATGCCGAAAATCACAACTCGAGTTTTCGACGGATCTACACGTTTCGAGACATCTAGAATACAAAAAAACCATTTTTAGCGTGACGTCTGTGTGTGTGTCTGTGTATCTGTATGTCTGAGTGTATGTCTGTCTGTGTGTCTGTTTGTGTGTCTGTCTGTCTGTCTGTCTGTCTGTCTGTCTGTGCAGATTTTGTATCCACTCTAACTAAAAATCTAATGGACCAAATTTCACAAAATTTGGTAGGTAAGTCACTTGTGAGCGAGTCTGGTGCTGATAAATTCTGGGTACGATTCGGGATAAAAGAACCAGCCTTTTTTTACGAAATGGCCTGCAAAAGTTTGAATCCACTCTAACTGAAAAACTAATGGACCAAATTTCACAAAATTTGGTACATGAGTCACTTATGGATCACATTGGTGTTGATTAGATTTTGGTACGATACGGAAAAAAATAATCTGCCTTTTTTTGCAAAATGGCCCGCAAAATTCGTCTAATTCTTTGCAAAGCTCGTCTAATTCTAAACTAAAGAACTAGGTATACTCAAATATATCCATTAAATGCTTGTTTAATACGTAATTTTTAACGACGAAAATAATAAGACCAACCCCATTACACTGGGTTTAGCCGTTCTCGAGATATTTTAGTTTTCCGTATTTTCTCTACGCCACCTTTGAAAATAAGTCCGGTTACCGAATGAGAACGAAAATTGAATTAAAAGTGAAATAAATTTAATTAAAATATTGAGAACGTTAATATAAGTCTGCAGGGAAAGTCATGTGCTGCCCACATCAGATTTTTTTCAAAGGTGGCGTAGAGAAATACAAAAAAACTAAAATATCTCGAGAACGGCTAGTCCTAATGTAATGGGGTTGATCTTATTACTTTCTTCGTTAAAAATTACGTATTAAACAAACATTTTATGGATATATTTGAGCATACATAGTTTTTTATTTTAGATTTTTGCGATTTTAGCGGGCCATTTTGCAAAAAAAGGCAGGTTATTTTTATCTAAATCATACCAAAATCTAATCAGCACCAGAGTGTCCCATAAGTGACTCACCTACCAAATTTTTTGGAATTAGGTCCATTAGGTTTTCAGCTAGAGTGGATACAAGCTTTTGCGGGCCATCTCGCAAAAAAAGGCGGGTTCTTTTATCTCGAATCGTACCCAAAACTAATCAGCACCAGATTCGCCCACAAGTTACTTACCTACCGAATTTTATGAAATTCGGTCAATTACTTTTTTAGTTAGAGTGGATACAAAATATGTACAGTCACAGACAGACAGACACACAGACACACAGACAGACACACACACAGACGTCACGCCAAAAATAGTTTTTTCGTATTCTAGAGGTCTCGAAACGTGTAGATCCGTCGAAAACTCGAGTTGTGATTTTCGGCATGATTCCAATACTTTCCCTATACATTACCATGTATTGCAGGGAAAGTAAAATAAAAATATTCCTTTTCAGTGTAGCTCAACTAAAGGACTTGCACAAAAATGACTTGATTTATGGAGCAGAGGATTTCTGACTTGGCGTCCAAATTTGTTTTACTTTCAGATGAATCTTTAACTTATATCAGATGGCAGCAAAGATTGATTTTCCTTTCCACACTCCAGTTTTTGCCTCACACTCAAAATATGGAATGGGGTCAGCACAAAAACAACTTTGGACTCTGAAAAACAGCGTAATGCGCCTGAGATTTTGAATGTAAATTGAAGGGATTTCTTTTATTTGCATTTTTATGCATGCGCATTTAGTACATGTAGAGAGACCCGGAGAATATTAGATTTCTAAATATTGCCAAAGCAAAAAAAATCTGATGTGGGCAGCACATGACTTTCCCTGCAGACTTAAATTCATTTTTTCTATATTTCTTTAAGAATGCATTAAATTGGGTTTAAATGAACAAAATGATATTAAATTTGCATTTTTAATTCAATTTCTGCTTTTATTTGAAAATTGGACATTTTTCCAAAGGCAGCATAAAAAAATGCGAAATATCTCGAGAACGGTTAGTCCTAGAGTAATTGAGTTGTTCTTATTCTTTTTCCTCGTTAAAAATTACGTATAAAACAAGCATTTAATTGATACATTTGAACATACATAGTCTTTTTTTAGTTATTGGCGATTTTTGCGGGCATTTAGTAAAAAAAGGCAGGTTGTTCTTTTCCGAATCATATCAAAATATAATCAGCACCAGAGTATCCCACATGTGATTTATTTACCAAATTTTGTGAAATTTGGTTAATTTGTATTTCAGCTAGAGTGAATACATAAGGTTCTTGTAGGCCATTTCGCACAAAAAGGTTTTTTTTTCCGAATTCTACCAAAAAACTTATCAACAACAGTGTCACACCCAAGGGTTTTACCTACCAAATTTCCTGAAATTCGGTCCATTAGGTTTTGAGTTAGAGTGGATAAATACATTACGCAGATTCACAGACAGACACACAGACACACATGCAGACAGACACACAGACAAACACACAGACACACACATAGACGTCACGCTAAAATAGTTTTTTCGTTTCCTAGAGGTCTCGAAACGTGTAGATCTGTCGAAAACTCGACTTGCGATTTTCGACATGATTCCAATGCTTTCACTATACATTACCATGTATTGCAGAGAAAGTAAAAATTATTGTAACCTGGTCGAAAATCAAAATTTTTGTTTTATAATATACAAATATTTTTAGAGTATAATTTGAATATTTACAGAATAGTATATATTGTAGTGTATGTATAATGGAATATAAAATATATTTTTCTTGGTGAGTATTTACATTAATATGTATATCATACAGATGGTTTTCAATTTTATCATAACCGCTTAAGAGCATCTTGGGGCATTGCTCGGGTGCATCTGCAACTAATGCTCATTCATCGAAATTACAAAAATATGAAAATGTACCTGAATTGGTTCTAGACACATCTTCTAATTTTAAATTTTGTTAATATTAAATGCGAAATTCTTTCATGTAATTTTTTTGCCAGTGGGTGGTATTTACATAAAAATAAGGGTATAAATTTTTATAAGCTTTCTTCATCATAAAAAGTTAAATTAAAAATATTTACTATAGAGTAACCAGTCTAAAGAAGAAGACTTTGCGCAATTATTTGAATATGTCAGTGAACTGCTTGAATTTTCTCCTTACAAATCCAAAGTAGCTGCAGATAAAATATTACAAACACGTTTTATGCAATGTCTAATTTCAATATACATTCAGCCCTTGCAGCACGATTTCTATTTTACAGAAAACTCAATACGAATTTACCCTATTTAGCCTATCTTTACAAATATCTTCACGAATATTTCCGATGTGTGGACAGGTTTTTTTAGTAGTTACTGTACATCGCATCTTTTTCTAACTAAACTTTTTTGGCGAATGGACCATATCAAAATGTAGACTCCTTACTTTAAAAAAATACACCATCCCACCTGAAAAAATAGCTAAAATTATATCACATTTAATCTTAGCGATCTTTTAAATTGGACGTATGTATCTAAAATCAGATGCGAAATTTGAATGGGACCAATAGGGTCAACTATGACAAGGTAAAAAAAAAACAAGGGAAAGAAAAAATCGCAAATCAAGTAGCAATTGAATTGGTAAATAGTGTGCTAAGTATGTAAAAAAAAATCTTTATTTGTGTTTATTTTCATCTAAATTATTCTAGTAACTGACTGTTTTTAATATTTTAGAGAAATGTGGCTTTCCTATTAATGGACAGCTAAGTAATCGCAATCGATAACGATCACACCTAAGCATAAGAATCAGACACAACCAAATGCAAAGAAGTGTTCTTTTGTGCTAACATAAACTTAACTATATCAAGAACAATGTTACCAATGAAAACTTTTCCTCTGATACTCGAACACATAATATATCTTTTATGTCACTGAAATGTTACTTTTTTCGATAGACGCATAAACTGCATAATAGACACATTGTTGTTTTGGCCATTTCTCTGTTCAAACAAGAATATGAAACAGGAAAACAAAACTATTTTTATGTGAACTTTAAAAGTTGTATAGTAAATCACCCTGATGCATGAACAATCGTGATATCTTCATGATGAGGAATGACTTTTGCTTAGGCTATATTTATCCAGAAGCACAAAAATATTGTTCGGGTAAAGCATGAATTTTCCTACAGATATCTTCCGCTAGTTACTTTTATTCATTTAAATGAAATATATTGAATGGAATTGAAACTTACAGAAGATCTGATTCGATTTGTTTAAACATTTGCATATAAGAACGTCACGGTAACGCGACGTATGTAACAATGTAATAAGGCGTCTGTATACTGTAAAACATTAGCAAGTTACTGAAAGTTCCAAGGCAATTAGCTGTCCGCAATAGGGAGTAAGGTTCCTGATAGTTATGATAATATATATATATATATATATATATACAAAAATAACGTTTTGGCAGATGATAAGTAGCTGAATATTTCAGAAATGAAGCTAGAATTTTCATGAACTTCTCCAATTCCGGCATTTCTGATAGTTTGCCGAAATTATCAGAAAAGTAGATGAAAAAAATAAGCAAAGATTTCAAAATTTTTTACAGTGTATAGAGAGTGGACGCATCCGCCATTTTATATCATTCTTACCCATTTGCTTCTATTGTGCAGTTCCTAGGTATCGAACATTGTCGTATAAATTCACAATAAAAGGGGAGGATTTCTCCTGATAACACGTCTCCAATGCTCTTTTCTTCGCGACATACTTCACCCTCATTCCAACCCTATGCTTCCAGAGAAGATATCTCCGCAGATTCACCATTTCCAAGACAGAGACTTTTCAGATGAAAGTTATTGAATCTTGAATTTAATTGTAGAGATTAACAAATTTGAGTACAACAAAATACAGTTTCTAGAGGATCATGCAAATTTATCTGCCCCCGTTCAAACCAAAAACATAGGTTCTCACCCCCTTTTTGTAGAAGGAAACACGCGTTCTCCCGACCCCGTTTTGCACCCTCATTTTGCAGGTTGTCATAAATATTTAAAAATTTATCAACTTTTTTAATTCTTTAAGGTTTCGGGACCATCTTCGGTTCAATGCCCACGTTTAAAAAGAAAACGTGAGCTTACAGTTACAGTAGGGGATTTGGAATAATAGTTACATATATATATATATATATATATATATATATATATATATATATATATATATATATATATATATATATATATATATATATATATATATATATATATAAAATATATATATATATAATATATATATATATATATGTATATATATATTGATACATACACGGGCGAATCTTAATGATATAAATTCCTTGGTTTGAACATATTTGTTTCCTAACAGGAAAACAATTCAATTTTTTTTAATTTGTTTCGTAAAAGTAAAATATTAATGGCACTTTTCAGTATATTTTAAAATACCGTGCTACGCATTATGCTAAAGAGTTCGTATTTCTCTTTTCTTCTTGGTAACAAGAAACCCTTTACGTGCCTGATATAGTTCCCTGGTCCCCAATTAGCCCTGATTTAGACCATAACATACCGTAATTCATCTTTCAAAATTGAATTCAGAAATAAATATAACGTAATTTTCCATCAGAATTTTGATCCTCAAACTATTGAAGATGACATATGCCAGATAATAGAATTCAGTCAATTTGATCATTTCAAACTATATTACTCGCATGGCTGAAAATGGAAACATGCATAAATAACAACCACATTTCAATTTAATTCATATACCACAGTTCTTTGCTCCAAAGTCATGAAATCACGAAGAAAAGGAAAGATGTAAGCCTAGCAAAAATGAAAACTTCGTTCTATTTGATATTCCTTCTGTCTGATTTGTTCCACTTCGTTTAATTTGTTATTTCATTTAGGATTTTTATATAATTTTAACTTAGAAGCAACTCTGAAATACTTTAGTATCCGTATTTTTAGTGCTATAACTTTTAGTAAAATACATCGCATGTGAAGGGAGAGCATTTAAAAGGGATCAAATATACGAATCATCTCAAATATATTCTTCTTTATATTCAAATATATTATTGCCATTCGTTCGTAAGTTATCGTTTCCAAAGTCTCACTGACAAACACACACATACTTTCGCACACAGAGACACTTAAAATATGTTCGATTCGTAACCAGTAATGCTTGAAACGTGCTCTCTCGTCGAAAACTCGAATTCGATTTTTCGACCTTTTCAAAATACTTTCCTTATACATTATAAGTATATAAGGAAAGTAAAAAAAAATGCCATTGCAACTGTTGCTGTATGAATCTGACATATATGGTTAGGAATACCTTAACGTTTTTTTTTTACGAGGTTTTTCTACAAATATTTAAAAATTTATAATTTTTGGATTCTTCAAATGTAGAAGAGACTTCCTCGTTTCGGTAACTACATTTTAAAAATCTACGGGCTTCTAAGGCGAGTAGGGGTTTCCGCAAAGAGTTGACATACACACATAGGTGAGTTTTAACATGGGATTTTTTTTTACAAATATGTAAAAATCTATCAACATTTTGAATTTTTCGAACATAGATTTCCCACCTTCGGTTCGATACTTACTTTTCAAAAACAACTTCGACCTTCTATGCTGACTAAGGGCTTCAAAACAGCGTTCAGGTATATACACATGTATTTCTACATATATATATATAGAAATAGTTTACAGATATAATCTATCTATTTCTTCAGAAACATACATTTTTGTGTTTGCTTCTACAAGACACTTGGACATGATTACGAGTTTTGAAGAAGTGAACATATCCTGATTTAGGCTTAGAGCCTTGTCCACGTGTATAGCGTTTGTGCTTGGATGTCGTCTGTTTTTCTTTTATAGATTACAAACCATTGTGTTTTGATACTTTTCTTTGAATTGTTGATTCGAAATTTATTTTTTTCCATTTGCTTGAAGATTTAATGATTTATACTTTTATTTTGTAAGCCTGTTAGAAAGTTATGTTTTTCGAGTTACAACTTCTCACTTTTCTTTCATTGGACCTTCAAACCTTTCTAATATATATATATATATACAAAATAATTCTACAAAATAATTCAGAAGATAATCAGCTGAATATATCAAAAATGAAGCTGAAATATTCATGAATGCCTGTAATTGAGGGGGCTTTTCTTATCGGTTTGCCGAATTTATCAACAAAGTAGCCGAAAATAATGAGCAAAAGTTGTAGAATGTTCTACACAGTAGTAAAGTTTCTCACACGGAAGTTGTCTCCTCGTGTTGTGCGAGTGCGATTTCCGGGTGTTCTATACACCTGCATAAATATATACGATAATTCTAATACATCGAGTTATTTGTCTGGTCCATGTCTTTGCTTTATTCCCTATAGATAATGCATGCGAAATCATAGTGGAGTCTTACACTTCAAATATTTCGTTTGGGATTTCGAAATATTACTATAAAGCATGAAAAGAGCCATCATGAAATAAGAAGGGACATTTTCTTAATGCGTTAAAGAAATCTGTTGCCGTTTTAACGTATGTTTTCCTCTCTAATGGACGTTCTTAATGCACCCAGATGTATAATCAAATGCAAAGTTTCATTTGAAAAGTCATTTAAAGCCATCTAATGGAGATTCTATTTTGGGATTCAAATCATTAAGTCTTGTGTATTGGATGCTAATTCAGATGCAAATCTGTAATGAAGTTAAATCATTCCATGCTAGAATAATGGGAAATAAGAATTTCAAGAATTTGTTTTACATTTGGGTATGATAGTAATGTGTACGGAAAAGTAATAAGTTATTTAAAATAAATTATCTTTGTTAAAAGAAACATACAATATAAAATTAAAGTGATGACCTCTGTCGAAGGCAATAATCATCATTCTTAGTCAGAACACACAAAAAGCGCAACCTTCAGTCAATCTAAATCGACAACTGAGCTTTCACAAGTGAAGATTGCGCTTTTTGTATATTCTTACGAAATAGGATGTTTCTTGCGTTTAACACAGGTCGATGCAGTTAATTGGGATTTCAAAATATTACAATAAAGCACGGAAAGAACCTTCATGGAATAAGAAGGGAAATTTTCTTAATGCGTTCAAAGAAATCTATTGCCGGTTTAAAGCATTTTCCCCTTCTAATGGAAGATCTTAATGTGCCCAGATGCATAATCAAATGCAAAGTTTCATTTTAATAGTCATTTAAAGCGATCTAATGGATGGTTCTATTTTGGGATTCAAATCATTAAGTCATGTGTATTGGATGCTAATTCAGATGCAAACCTGTAATGTAGTCAAATCATTTCATTTCAGAATAAGTGGAAATAAGATATTTCAGGATGGAAGAATTATTTATTTCACACGTGGGTGTGAAGATAATGTGTGCAGAAAAATAGCGCATTTTATAACAATTAACTGACTCTGTTAAGAGAAACGTACAATATAAAATGAATAGTGCCGACCTATATCGAAGACAAAAATCATTATTGTTCGTCAAAACACACAAGAAGCGCAACCTTAATTCAAGTTAGATCGACAACTGAGCTCTCACGAGTGAAGATTGCGCTTCTTGTATATACTGATAAAAAAGGGTGTTTCTTGCCTTGAAAACAGGTCCATACAATTTATTGGGATTTCGAAATATTTAAATAAAGCACTAAAATAACCATCATGAAATAAAAAGTGCAATTTTCTTAATGCGTTCTAAGAAAGCTGTTGTCGGTTTAAAACATCCCCCCCTCTTATGGAAGCTCTTAATGTGCCCAGATTTATAATCAAATACAAAGTTTCATTTGAAAAGTCGTTTAAAGCGATATAATGGATGGCTCTATTTTGGGATTCAAATCATTAAGTATTGTGTATTGGATGTTAATTCAGATGCAAACCTGCAATGAAGTCAAATTATTTCATGCCAGAATAAGTGGAAAGAAGATTTTTCTGGATGGAAGAATTTATTTCACACGTGGATGTGAAGGTAATGTGTGTAGAAAAATAGCACATTTTATAACAATTAACTAACTCTGTTAAAAGAAACATGCAATATAAAATGAATAGTGCCGATCTATGTCGAAGACGAGAATCATTATTGTTCGTCAAAACACACAAGAAGCACAACCTTTATTCAAGCTAGGTCGACAACTGAGCTCTCACAAGTGAAGATTGCGCTTCTTGTGGTATACTGATGAAAAAAGGGTGTTTCTTGCCTTGAAAACAGGTCCGTACAATTAATTGGGATTTCGAAATATTAAAATAAAGACTATTATTAAATATTAAAGTGAAGATTGCGCTTCTTGTGTATACTGATGAAAAAAGGGTGTTTCTTGCCTTGAAAACAGGTCCATACAATTAATTGGGATTTTGAAATATTAAAATAAAGAACGAAAAGGGCCATCATGAAATAAGAAGAGCAATTTTCTTAATGGGTTCAAAGAAAGCTATTGTCGGTTTAAAGCATACCCCCCTCTCATGGAAGCTCTTAATGTCCCAGATTTATAATCAAATACAAAGTTTCATTTGAAAAGTCGTTTAAAGCGATATCATGGATGGCTCTATTTTGCGATTCAAATCATTAAGTCTTGTGTATTGGATGCTAATTTAGATGCAAACCTGTAATGAAGTCAAATCACTTCATGCTTGAATAAGAGGACAGTAGGTAATTCAAGAAGGAAGACATATTTTACACGTGGGTGGAAAAGTAATGTGTGTAGAAAGTAATAAATTTTGTAAAAATAAACTAAAGTTGTTAAAAGCAACATACAATGTAACGTTAATATCGCCGACCTATGTTGAAAGGAAGAATCATCACACATCGTCAGAATACACAAAAATCGCAACCTTCCGTCAAGCTAGATAGACAACTAAGCTCTCATATGTGAAGATTGCACGTCTTGTGTATCCTGACGAAAAAGGATATTTCCTACTTTTAAAATAGGTCCATACTATTAATTGGGATTTTAAACTTTTACAATAAAGCACGAAAAGAGGCATCAGGAAATGTGAAGGGACATTTTCTTAATACCTTCAAAGAAAGCTGTTGTCGGTTTAAAGCATTTCCTCCCGTCCAGTGGAAGCTCTGAATGCACCCAGAGGCTGTTCTTGTGTGACCTGTCGAAGAAGGATATTTATTGCCTTTGAAATAGGTTCACGCTATAAATTTTGTGTTGTATGTTATGTTAAATCAAGTTATTTTATTTTTATTACATTAGCAGAAGTTAGAGTTGTACGTATATTAAATTTTACTCTCGATTCTACACATAGGGTAGCTATTCGAAATCAAGTTTTGAAGGAGTTAATATCTAGAACACGCTAGTAAATATATTAATGTAGAAACAGCAATAAGATATAAACTACAGCAAACCATGTAGATATCCTATCTAAAAATCTGATGTGGGCAATACATGACTTTCCTTATATAATGAAATGAATTTACTACTTTTAGAGTAAAATAAATAGGTTTTTCTTATAGTAGATACTAATATCCTTTCCAAGATATTGAATTTTCGACTATTAGTCGTCATTTTTATTGATTTAGCGTCATTTTTATCCATTTGGCGAGATTTTCGTTAATTTGGCAACATTTCAAAAAGTCGCCAAGTTGGCGACATTCCGCCAATTTCGTCGCCAAAACATCGCCAAGCGTTAAGGTCGAAGAAATAAGTTGTTCTTACAGCAGATAAATTGGCGTTCAAATGCAAAAGTATTACTCAAAATATCTTTTTTCATGAATGGAACGAGCTAGATCCACGAGAATGATGTCACCCAATTTATCGCATGATATTATATATGAAAAGTGAACATGTTTCTCAATAGGAAATATTTTTTTTTCTATTTTATATGACATTTTGATAATTTTTTTGAAAAATGTGCAATATCTCGAGACCGGTTCATGTTAGCGTTCTAAAATTTATGTTAATCGTTTTCTAATGAAAAATTGCATAAGAAATGTCTATTTGCGTAACTTTAATATTGGTTTTAATTTATTGACGATTTTTTCAAAATTTCATTCGAAAATTTAGGGGGGTTCTGAACATTCGATTGCGTATAAAAACAATAGGCTTCCAGTGTTTACAGATTGTGATTTTTGTACCAAATTTGGTTCGAATCGGTTCATTCGTTCGTCAGTTATCGTCTCCACAGATCCACTGACACACACCCACACCCACATACTTTCACACACACACACACACACACACACACACACAGACATCACTTCAAAAATGTTTGATTCGTGATCAGGGATGCTTGAAACGTGCTTTCCCGTCGAAAACTCGAATTCGAATTTTCGACCCCGTCACAATACTTTCCTTATACATTATGTATATAAGGAAAGTAAAAAGAATGCAAGTCTGCTAACAGTTCTAAAGTGCTGTAGATAATTTATAATAGTAAGATGTTTGGTGCTTTGAATATTAACTATATAGAATATCAAATATATTAAATGTGGTTGGTTTACGATAGAGGAAATATGCTTGGTTTACGACAGAATTGAATCTGTTTGTTTTGCGACAGAATTAAATGTGTTTGGTTTATGGAGAATTTTAATTTTAAATCAGCAAAAAGTGAGATAGGAAAGGTAATAAACATTACAGTCTGAGCAATACATAGAAAATGTAGGATTTTAATTTTTCAATACCATTGCTCAGTTTGAAACCTTTGTTTCAAATACTGTAAGGAACAAATGTATTATTTGTAACATAGATTATACGCACATTATAGTACGTAATTGCAAATATTTTCCTAAAAAGAACAGATATTAGTGAATAACAAGAAAGATTAATCATGCAAAAAGCATTGATCCTGAAATGTGATTTTATTTAAACATCTCTAAAATGCCATGCATTCAGCGCTGGTATATTTTAAATTATCACAGTACTACAGTAATTTATTATATATGAAAACTTCAAACTTCAAGGCCAAAAAATGGACTTTATTCATATGACGCCATCAAAATATAAATCGTCTGGCTCTCTATGTAATAGCAATAAATGTTTCATCCCTATCACTTTCATTCCAGACTCCAAAGCTAAATAATTTTTCGTGAAAAATGTTCAGCAATTCTTATACAACTCATCTTACAATCACTTGTTTACATTCTGCATCCATTGAAATTAGGTTTCGTTGTAGAAATAATCACAGTTTGATGATCATTTAAACTAAAAAATATTGTAATTGCGTTAGCGCCTAATATAGATGCACAGAAAATACGCAAAAACAAGGCGGTTTTAGGACGAATGCAACACTAAGTACAAATTTAAAAGAACATTAAAAATCCCGATTTTTACATTGGGAAAAAAGATGGATGTCATATTTTATTTTGAAATGAGTCACATGATCTCTTTGTATAATATTGGTGTAATTACTATTTTAATTTTTATTTAAAAAACTACCGTACATATTTTGCTGAAAATTTTTTATATATTTTATGGGACAATTTGAGTATTTTCTAAATTTTTAGAAGCAATTTGTGAATTTTAACTTTGCTTAAATAGTTGAAAAATTAGATTCCACAGGGTTCAATGTATTTCATTTTTTCTACCCGGGTTCAATCCGAAACTAATTGGGTGATATTATTCATCTGCAGTCCCTTATGTCCAACAGACCGTCTCAACAACATACTAAAATTTCATTTTGTTGAAGTCATTTTTACGGCAGTTATCGTGTGAACAGACAGATAGACAGACAGACAGATAGAATGAACATAGTTTTTATGACTCTTTATGTTCATTATATCTGTCTGTCCTTATGTTCATTATATCTGATGTCTTTATGTTCATTATATCTGTGTCTGTCTTAAACTATGTTGGAATGTCACTTTGTCACTTTTAAACTATGTTGAAAAGTGTTAAAATTGGAAAACAGCGACTATAGACTCGTGCAACATGATTACATTTTTAAGACGTGATAGGATTAAATTTCAGTGCTGTATATGTTCGCAAAAATGTAACATATAGCAAGTTCCTTGCTGTAGATATTGAGTATTTCATTCCAACAAGCTCATATTGTGCGGCAAACCGTTTTTTGGATGGTGTAATCTGTAATTCGAAAATGATACTAACTTTGGGAATGCGTTTTACGGCGACTAATATTTCAAATTAGATTAGATAGTGTTCATTAAATTAATCTATACAGGGTGTCCCAAAAATATTGAAACGCGCTTTAATTATTTACATGTTGGAGGTAAGTGGCCAATGTAAATTACAAAAATGTTTAAAGTAAGGAAACAAATAAGACTACGTTAATGAAATAGTCTTCCCATTAATTTTCAAAAAGTTATATTTCTTAAATTTTTATACGACCCCCTTAGACAAATTGAGTCAATCAGATTTTTTTTTATTTTTAATGCAACAAAATCATTAAAAAAACATCATATCTTTATCTTTAAAATCAACTAAATTATGATAAAGGAAAAAATCTGACTTATGCCACTTTTCCGTACCATATGAAAGGCTGTTTCATCAGTGAAAATAGGGATCATAAACAAATTGACGATGGAAATTGTTTATATCAAAAATACGTTAATACGTGTCAAATTTTTTTTATCACAAATGCATCTAAATAAAACATTACACAGACAGAGATCATATAAAGCAGTGGTACTCACTACGCGGTTGGGTATCCTATGTATTATCATCCAGTTTTGTCTTTTTTGTGATATATCACAAATTTACATTTCTAATTTGATATATGGTCCCCATTCACAATGTTCAATTTTCGATTAAACATAACTCGCCCAGTTTTAAAGATACAGATATGCGATTTTCTTTAATGATTTTGTCGCATAAAAATAAAAAAATTCTGATTAACCAAATTTGTCTAAGGGGATCGTATAAAAATTCAAAGAGTGTAACTTTTTGAAAATCAATGGGATGACTATTTAATTAACGTAGTCTTATTTCCTACCTTACTTTCAACATTTTTGCAATTTGCATTGCCCACTTACCTCCAACAGCTAAACAACTAAGGAATTAAAACGCGTTTCAATTTTTTTGGGGAAACCCTGTATATTACGTAGCCATGTATTTAAAGTTTTTATGTTAATCTATAGATTACGTAGACATGCATTAATACATTGATAATCAGTACTCTTTCGTTACTTTTAAAAAGTTTAAAATTTGTGAAATATTTCAGAGTTAAAAACAACTATAAAGGAAATAAAATGAATATCTCACTAATGCCTTCTACGGGAGGCTATTTCCTATCTAAAAGTATTTTCTTCGTTCTCTAAATGTTCTAAGTATGCTCGAAAACAACATTCAATTCGGATTATTATTTGTAAGGAAATGTAATTGGGGTTAATGCATGACTATTTAGGATTCAATTTTAAAAGTTGCAAATTGAAATTCATAATGCAAGCAAAGCATTCCTTGAAATATCAGAAAATTTTGACTTTTACTGTAATTGACTAGTAAATGAATTTTTAAAGCAACGATGTCTATTATGGGATAATTTACTACTTTTTAACATAAGTAAAAGGTGTAAAAATTTTTTCAAATATAATTTAAAATTAAAATGTCTCAATAATTACAGCATATATAATTAATTAAAAGCATCAAACAGTTTTGTAGATAGAAACAACTTTATTCTTATAAAATACAGAGTAATCACACCAGCAAATATAGGTAGGCTTTTTCTGATACAAACGCCTTCTTGCTTTTGCTGGTTGACTTGCTTTGTTATTTTAGCCTGAAATGCAGTCCGTTTCTATAAACTAAAACCCGCTGAAATTTTAAATCAACTGTTTATACTGTTAAGTAAGTATTTTAATTTCAGATTTATTAATCATGAATATTTGGAAAACCATCCCACCAGAAATGGCGATTTATCCGTTCGCGACATTGTTTTTTTCAACAAGAACGATTAATCATGTATAAAGAATTGATTACAAAACACTTTCCAACTAACATGCTATTTTATTTAAATAATTGTATCTAAAATGTGATGCATTCAGCGCTGATATTTTTCAATTTATGACAGTACTACATAATTTATAGTACTTCAAAACATGAAACTTCATAGAAAAAGACAATATTAGTTATACAAAATGAGCATTATTTAAATGACGTCATCGAGCTATAAATCGTCTGCCTCTCTATATAAAATCAATTAATATTTCATTCATATCACTTATATTCCAGACTCCAGAGCTAAATAATTTTACGTGAAAAATCTTCAGCAATTTTCTTACACCTCACCATATATAATCACTTAATTTATTTACATTCTGCATGCTATTGTATAGCATTACAGTTAGGAATCTTTGTAGAAATAATCAAAGATTAGTGATCATTTAAAATAAAAAAAACATTGTAATTGCGTTGCCACAGAATTTAGATACACAGAATTTAGATATGCAAAAATAAAGCGGTTTTATGTCGGATGCAACGCTAAATACAAATTTAAATGATCTTTAAATATCTACAGTAACAGCGTAAAAAATCTGATGTGGGCAGCACATGACTTTCTTTCGATAATGCAATGAATTTACTGCTTTTACAGTAAAAAAAAAATAGATTATTTTTACAGTAGATTTTATATTCTTTCCAAGATATTGAATTATCGTCACTGAGTCGTCATTTTCATTGATTTAGCGCCTTTTTTATCCATTTGGCGAGTTTTTCGTTAATTTAGCAGCATTTAAAAAAGTCGTTAAGTTGGAGACATTCCACCAAATTCGTCGCCAAAATCCCGCCAAGCGTCCTGGACGGAGAAATAAGTTATTCTTACAGCAGATAAATGACTATTGGCGTTCAAATACAAAAGTATTACTCAAAGTATATTTTTTCATGAATGGAACGAGCTAGATCCACGAGAATGAGGTCACCAAATTTATCGCAATGTATTACATATGAAAAGTAAACATGTTTCTCAATAGGAATTTTTTTTTTATTTTATATGACTTTTTGATACTTTTTTGGAAAAATGTGAAATATCTCGAGAACGGTTTATGATAGCGTTCTAATATTTATGCCAATCGTTTTCTAATGAAAAATTACATAAGAAATGTCTATTTGCGTAACTTTATTAGAGGTTTTGATTTTTTGAAGATTTCAAAATTTCACTCGAAAATTTAGGGAGGTTCTGGACATTCGATTGCTTATAAAAACAATAGGCTTCCAATGTTTACGAATTGTAATTTGTGTACCAAATTTCGTTCGAATCTGTCTATTCGTTCGTCAGTTATCTTCTCTACAGACTCACTGACACACACACACACACACAGACATCGCTTCAAAAATGTTCGATTCGTAATCAGGGATGCTTGAAACGTACTCTCCCGTCTAAAACCCGAATTCAAATTTTCGACCCCGTCACAATACTTTCTTTATACATTATTGTATATAAGGAAAGTAAAAATTAGATTATTCTTATAGTAGATATTTATATATAATGCAATGAATTTACTACTTTTGCAGTTAAAAAAATAGGTTTTTCTTATAGTAGATACTTATATTCTTTCCAAGATATTGAGTTTTCGTCAAATAGTCGTCATTTGCATTGTTTTAGCGTAATTTTTATCCATGTGTCGAGATTTTCGTTAATTTGGCAACATTTAAAAAAGTTGCCATGTTGGCTACATTCCGCCAAATTCGTCGCTAAAATCTCGCCAAGCATTATGGACAGAGAAATAAGTTATTCTTATAGCAGAAAAATGCCTATTGGCGTTCAAATAGAAAAGTATTTCCCAAAGTACCTTTATTCCTCCCAAAGCACCTTTATTCCTCCCAAAGTACCTTTATTATGAATGGAACGAGCTAGATCCACGAGAGTGGTGTCACCAAATTTATCACATAATATTATATATGAAAAGTTAACATGTTTCTAAACAGTTAGTATTTTTTTTAATCTATGAAATTCTTTGATAAATGTATTTAAAAAATGTGCAATATCTTGAGAACAGTTCATGCTAGCGTTCTAAAATTTATGTCTATACTTTTCTAATGAAAAAGTACATAAAAATGACTATTTACGTAACTTTATTAAAGGTTTTAATTTTATTATGATTTTTTCAAATATATTTCACTTGAAAATTTGGGGGGGTCTGATCATCCGATTTCGTATAAAAGCAATAGGCTTCCAGTACTCATGGATTGTAATTTTTGTACCAAATTTTGTTCGAATTGCTCCATTCGTTCGTCAGTTATCGTCTACATAGACTCACTGACACACACAAACATACTTTCACACATACATACACACACACACACACACACATACAGACATCATCTCAAAAACATCTGATTCGTGATCAGGGACGCTTGAAACGTGCTCTCCCGTCGATAACTTAAATTCGAATTTTCGATCCCGTCACAATACTTTCCTTATACATTATATGTATATAAGGAAAGTAAAAATGGAAGCCATTGTTTATTTCACAATGAGTCACGTGGTCTCTTTATATATCATGGGGGTAATTATTACTTCAATTTTTACTTAAAAAATAACCCAACATATTTTACTGAAATTTGTTTACACATTTTTTGTGATAATTTAAATATTTACTAATATTTTCGAAGAAAATTGTAAAAATGTGTGCTTTGTTTAAAAAATGTTGGAAAAGTTATATCGCGCAATGTTGAATGTATTTCATTTTTTCATCCTGGGTTAAATTCAAAACAAATTAAGTGATATTATTCATTTTCATTCCTATATGCCCCACAGAACGCCTCAGTATCATACTAAAATTTCATTTCGATGTTTTTTTTTTTTTTTTTTTTTACAGAAGTTATCGTGCAAACCGGCATGCATACAGACAGACAGAATGATCAAAATCATAAACGCTTTTCAGCTATGTTGGAAAGCGATAAAAAAAATGTTATGTGGACAGCACATGGCTTTCCTTATATAATGAAATGAATTTAATACTTTTAGAGTAAAATAAATAGGTTTTTCTTCTAGTAGATACTAATATCCTTTCCAAGATATTGAATTTTCGACAATTAGTCGTCATTTTCATTGTTTTAGCGTCATTTTTATCTATTTGGCGAGATTTTCGTTAATTTGGCAACATTTCAAAAAGTCGCCAAGTTGGCGACATTCCGCCAATTTCGTGGCCAAAATCTCGCCAAGCGTTATGGACGAAGAAATAAGTTGTTCTTACAGCAGATAAATTGGCGTTCAAATGCAAAAGTATTACTCAAAGTATCTTTTTTCATGAATGGAACGAGCTAGATCCACGAGAATGATGTCACCCAATTTATCGCATGATATTATATATGAAAAGTGAACATGTTTCTCAATAGGAATTTTTTTTTTCTATTTTATATGACTTTTTGATAATTTTTTTGAAACATGTGCAATATCTCGAGAACGGTTCATGTTAGCGTTCTAAACTTTATGTCAATCGTTTTCTAATAAAAAATTACATAAGAAATATCTATTTGCGTAACTTTAATATTGGTTTTGACTTTTTGACGATTTTTTTTCAAAATTTCATTCGAAAATTTAGGAAGGTTCTGAACATTCGATTGCGTATAAATACAATAGGGCTCCAGTGTTTACAGATTGTGGTTTTTGTACCAAATTTATTTCGAATCGGTTCATTCGTTCGTCAGTTATCGTCTCCACAGACCCACTGACACACAAACACACACATACTTTCACACACACACACACACACACACATCCGGCCACACAGAAAGCTACCATTAGCCTATGGGTTGGTCGTGTGGTCTGGGTTTTCTACACACACACACACACACACACACACACAGACACACACACAGACATCACTTCAAAAATGTTTGATTCGTGATCAGGGATGCTTGAAACGTGCTCTCCCGTCGAAAACTCGAATTCGAATTTTCGACCCCGTCACAATACTTTCCTTATACATTATGTATATAAGGAAAGTAAAAAGGTTATTCTTGCAGTAGATACTTATATTATGTCCAAGATATTGAATTTTCGTCAATTAGTCGTCATTTTCATTGATTTAGCGTCATTTTTATCCATTTGGCGAGATTTTCGTTAATTTGACAACATTTAAAAAGTCGCCAAGTTGGCAACACGCCGCCAAATTCATCGCCAAAATCTGGTCAAGCGTTATGGTCGGAGGAATATGTTATTCTTATAGCAGATAAATGACTTTTGGCGTTCAAATACAACAATTACAATTACAACAATTATAACAATACAAATGTTACTCAAAGTATCTTTTCTCATGAATGAAATGAGCTAGATCCATGAGAATGATGTCACCAAATTTATCGGACGATATTACATATGAAAAGTGAACATGTTTCTCAACAGTTAATGTATTTTTTTTTTTAATTTATGGGATTTTCTGATAAATTTATTTGAAAAATGTGCAATATCTCGAGAACGGTTCACGCTAGTGTTCTATAGTTTATGTCAATCGTTTTCTAAGGAAAAATTACAAAAGAAATGTTTATTTGCGTATGTTAATTAAAGGTTTTGATTTTTTGATGATTTTTCAAAATTTCACTCAAAAATTTAGGGCGGTTCTGAACATTCGATTGCGTTAAAAAACAATAGACTTCCAGTATTCACGGAAAGATTTTTGCACCAAATTTTATTCGAATCGCTCCATTCGTTCGTGAAATATCGTCTCCACACACACACACACACACACACACACACACACACACACACACACAGAGAGACAGACATGACCTCAAAAATATTTGATTCGTGATCAGGGATGGTTGAAACGTGTTCTCCCGTCAAAAAGTCGAATTCGAATTTTCGACCCCGTCAAAATACTTTCCTTATACATTATGTATATAGTATAAGGAAAGTAAAAAGGTGAAATATGGATTGCGAAAGTTTACAAAAAGTGCAACTGTATGCATTATACTATACTTACTTGTTACATGTGTTTTTAAAAATTTAAACGTAATTGGAAAGGTTAAGAAAAGTTGCATTTTCGAAAACGTAAAACATTTTGTGAGGATTCATATCTTTTCTCCTACTTTATTCCATTTTCAAAATTTCCTGATTTTATTTTATGCCCTGAAACTCATTTCTCAAAAGGCGCACATTCGTATTTGTCAGGTTCATTAATGGAAAAGCTTGTGCATTTACCATACCACGTTGTGTACTATTCCAGGGAGGTTTTTGTCGAAAGAACATTAAGTTTGTGTGTACTTGGAAATTTATGTTCCATTCTGTAATTCGTATTGTAAATAGTATTGTAAATAGACATTCGAATTACGTGGACTAGAAAAATATGAGGAACTTGGTATAGCAGCTGCTAAAAGTACACGTCAATATACTGTGCAGAATTCTGTGCAGAACTTCTAGACAGTATTGATAGTATGTGTGACTAGATTTGTTTATATATTTGTATAGTATATCTAGTTTCTGTGCTTTAATTGGTTGTAATCCCTTTATTGATTTCTGGTAGTTGGGTGGTCTTATATTTTATTTCAAATTGGAATTATTTTAAGTCGATGTATTTCAGATTAATGCTTATTTCAAGTGGAGTTTGTTTCTGTTTAAGTCAATCTTGTGTATATTTGAAGCAAATTTATGTTTAGATTCTGCACTATAAAACCATTGCAACTGTCCGTGCCCCTCCCTGACATTTGGGAATTCGCAAATTTTCGACGAACCTTAAAAACTTTTTTGGTATGTACGTTATCCCCCCCCCCCCGTTCTCAAGCTCAAGGCCCTGCACCTCTAGGGGCGCGCCTCTACCCCTCTAACCTTTACCTTCTCACTTAGGCCCTAGTACTTTTTCCCTTTTCTGTAAGACTTGGTGAAGGGCCCGACTCCGGTCGTCATCCACCCCAAGAAAACCTTAGATGTAGATTCTTTAATATATGATATTCTTTTTTCGTATATGTTTTACATTTTCGCTCAGAGTTTAAAGGGAGGGGGGGGGGGGTTCCCTCCTGGGCACTCCGTAAATCCCCGTCCTTGAGACCAATTGCAACTGTGTTACTGAAAATTTTAGGGGAGTCAATTGTCCGTAATTGGGAGTTGTTGTTGTTCAGACCCAGACCGTCCGACCTACCAGAAAGGTGTAAGGCAACTGTTTGGACGGTCGGGAAGTGCCACCCAATTTAGACCGGAACCCAGTGGGGGAGGCTTCCATGGGGATCGTACTCTCCTTCCCCTACCATCAACCTCTCGGATTGACTTACGGACAAACATGTTTAACGTGATCGTACTCCGCGTAAACACTACGACAGTTTTGACAGTGGCGGGAATCGAACCCGGGTCAATCGAGTGCAATTTCTGCGCGCTAATCACTGGGCTACCCCAGAAATTCGGGGTAAGGTTCCTGATAATTATGATAATATATATATATATATATAAATTCAAAAATAACGCTTCGGCAGATGACAATTAGCTAAATGTTTCAGAAACGAAGATGGAATTTTCATAAACGCCTGTAATTACGGTTTTTCTGATGGTTTGAGGAAATTATCAACAAAAGGGCTCAGAAAAATGGGCAAAGGTTGCAGAATGTCTTACAGTGCACTAAGAAAGTAGGAATCTTATAATTTATATCAGGAAACATTGTATTTGAACTAAAATTTACACTTATGGAAACGATTCACTAATTAGATTCACTAATACTAAAATTTAGATTTTGGAATTAGTGAATCTAAACTCTGTATAACATTAATGCCGAACAAATGTAATTCAGCCATATATTTCTTACATTCCAATGTTTGTATTTATTTCCATTCTTAAAATTATTAATAAAAAGTTACTAAAAATTGTACTGAAATTGAAACTGGAACACGCTGATCCTATTATGACACGAAACTGGAATAGGCTGATCCTATTATGGACACTGAAAATGCCATTGTCGGAAGAAATATAAAAAACATGATTTATTAAAAGTGTATTACGTAAGTTGTAAGCATTATATGTGTGAGATTAAACTATGCTGAACCTCCACCTCCTACACATAAATGCTGACTAAAAATGAAAATTTATTTTGCAGTTCAGCAACTTTTTTTATTTCCTAAAAATTTGCTTTGTCAGCAGAAACACGTGTGTTACAGACATAGAGAAAAATTCAATTTCCCTTCTTGTGTCAGATGTACTTTTCTGTAAAATGAAGAAGCAAGATATTTCATGTTTTATTTAGATGTTAACGCATTTACAGTAAACATGACCAATGCTTTAACCAAAAATATCATTAGTAAATATTCACATTTTATCCTCTGTATATCAGCCAGGGAATTATTTTTGTAGCAACATTTAATCCGTTATATTCCAAATTATTCCATTTTTATCAAAATAATTCGAATTATAAGGTATTAGTAATATTACAACGAATAATATATCAGAAAAGTCCCTTAATGTGTTTTGACCAGTTTGAAGTTGAATTTGTAGTTTCTGTGCTAAATTATTTGTGTGTATTTTATCGCTGTGGAGCTAAATATACACAGCAATTTTCAATATTCAAATATTTACATTCTTTCAGTAATCATTTGACGCATTCCTTCCTAGCTAAAAATTTAATAATTTTCAATGTTTTAGTTACATATCCTTAACATGTAAATGGTTTAAATATGTCTAGAATTTACTAATCGAAATATTAAATACATTTGCATTAGTATTTTGATCAGTAAACGCTGTTTTAACCTGAGGAAGGGAAATTTAAACGCATTTGAAGCAATTGTAATCACCGAATTTTCACGTGTATGCTTCCGAGTATACGAATTTCGTAAACTCGGTTCGAGTTTTTTAAGGATATTTAATTTCTATCAAGTTTATCATGCCAACTTTATAAAATGATATATTTATAGGTTATATATACACTGTTGCAAAACAAATATGTATACGCACATATAAAAAATTGACCTACAGCTACGAAATAAACATACATTGTAAACATAAAACGTACGTAAAAAACGTGTCGTAAAACGTAAACGTGTCGTAAAAAGCGTACGCATATAAACGTACGTTGTTTTAAGAGTTATGCAAATAATCAAATTATCAGCGCCAATGATGATATGGGATTCGTTCAACGCGCATGAGAATGACGAATCCTGCGGCATTTAAACAGACCGGTGCTCTCACTCACGAGAAATTAGAACTGAATTGTCTGCGTTGATACTGCAAGTTGTGTACAAAGATGCCTTTGATACGTACTCGACGGTGCTACGTATAATTGTCGGATTTAGGGAAAGGTAGCATCACAGGCTTAAGAGAAGAACATACGTCTCAGTCACCATCTTGGTTGGAGCGATATGGTAGTCGCTTCGTTTTAGTAACACTGTATCAAAGAAGGCACATGTAACCGTCGTAAAGGCTCAGGACGCCCTAGACAGACAACTAACTACTCGAGAGGATTGTGCAGTCAGGAGAGGAGCCACGTCAACGATGGCGTAGATATCGGCTATTCGTGGCATTCAAAGGCATTTGTCACCCTGTATTCATGTCATGCACCAAATGATATTATTCGGAGACATCTGACATAAGGTGAGATTACGTGTCGACGTTCATTAAATCGTCTATCACTGACCCTGTAATATAGGCAGAAACGTCTTGATTGGTGCCGAGCTCGGTCAGCCTCGACTGTGTCCGGTTTGAGGCATGTTGTCTTTAGCGACAAATCCAGCTTTTCTAGGAATGCTGATGACGGCCACATACGTGTGTGGAGGACGACTATCCAGCGCTCTGGTCCCGCATTTGTTGTTGAGCGACGGCCATCATATGTGATGTAACATTCTTAGGGAGCCATCTCGTGGGATAGCCAATCTCTCCTAATTCTACATTACACCTTCGAGTTGGTTGGGCGGTCTGGATCGAAGAAGAAGATTATCATATAATTCTGACGGCTCGCTTGTACGTTGACGATAGTCTTCATCCGATTGTTCTACCTATGCTGTCAAGCCGCCCAGGTTCAATTTACCAACAAGATAACGCTTGAGTACATACTACGACTTTCTCAACAATGTCTTCTATGATTTAATATCATTCCATGATTACCCAGGTTCCAAATTCTATCACCAGTAAAACATTTCTGGGAAATACTGAGACAGCAATTACAGCTTTTTCAAAAGACCACTGAATTAGCTGACCAATTGCAACTTTTGTGGCATAATCTTCCGTAAAGGGACATAAGCAACTTAAATTATTCTATCGCACCGACTATTGGCTTGTATAGCTACCAGAGAAAATTTTACCACTTATTAAAATGTCATCTTACTGCCAACATTTCTTAATAAATCATTTTCTTTCTCCCATATTCTAATTATTTGCGTATCTCCTCAAACGACACATACATGCCCAATTTCGAGGCTGTAGCTTAATTTTTTGAGTGCATATATATTTTAGTAACAGGGTGTATATAAATTTGATCTAATTAGATTTGGAAATTTAATGTAACTAATAATTTCTATATTTAAAATGAAAGTCAAATCATAATTTGTTCGCCGAAGCTAAGTGTGTATATTTACAAATCTATGCTAATTTCAAAAGTGTTTCTACCGAGTTATTAATACTGCAGAGCTATTAATATCAAATTATTATAACTGCATAAATATAGCGCGAAGAAACTTTACGAATATCAACTTGGATTCTCAACTTGCAATATATATATATATATATATATATAGATACTCTGTGCATAAATTTTAAGTTATCTTCCTCGACTTATAAATACCTATAAATGCAAATTCAACATGCAATTCTATTGTTAAAAAATTATTACGATAGATACGTTATTTTAGTTTATGTCTCTTAATGTACGAGTACCTTAGACAACTCAGTGAAATGGAAGGTTATGAACTATTATAAGAAATGTTTTCCATGATTCAACTATTAATTTAGTAAAATTGTAAGAATTACTTTTTCAGAATGCAAAGCAATCAAAAGTATTAATAAACGCTTCAAAAACTCGATTCTTCATGATTTACACACCATTATACCTAACAATTTCATCTTCATATCCAGACCGGGACGAATCTCTCTTCTTTTCAAAACTAACATTTGCAAAACTGTCAAATATAATTATAAACATTGAAATATCCTTTATTCGTAATTTGAAAATAAATAAAAAATATTAAAATAGACAGATATTTGCGATACATTTTTCTTTAAAAATTCTTATATTTTGAAATTTCTGTAACATTCCTGTTAGAATTAATATTTTCAAAGATGTGAGTGCCCCAGGCAGTTAACTTCTATATAAATAAGTGATGAAAGAGAAAATATTTTTACTGCTAAAGTGACATAAGTAGTGATGCTCTATCACGTTCGCTAGAAATTTTATGGTTATATTCTGATTTTATAGCCCAAAATTAAAATTTGGAACGGAGGTTTCGAAGGAAAAAATATAGCTACGATATATTTTTGGCATGTAAAGACACGAAATCAAACATTTAATAAACATTTTATAGTTCAATGTAAGATAATGAATACATTTTACTTAGTATCGTATGCAAAATGTACCAAATGCTGTATTCCCAGTTGTATTCTGAACCTGGTAGAGAATATCATAGCATCTTATAGAGAGAAAACTCACAGAGACCAGTCATACTTATCACAAAGCTAATGATGGGCTAGGGAGCCAAAAAATTATATTTTTCGCTTTGGACGCGGAGGATTTTATAAAGAGTTAGTTGAAGGACATGATGAAACGCAATGTGTCTCCCCAAAGAGTCATATAAATGACTATGCCATAGACATGTTCCCTTCAGATCAGGTCCGAAGACCTAGTCCATCCCCGTAATATCCTCTCTATCTAGAAAACTGCGGAGAAGATTATAGCTGAGATTGGAGGCGGTAGTCCATAAAATAAAAATTGAAAAAAACAGCACCCGAAAAAGTTTAACAAAAGTATTCAGATTTCAGCCCACTAGTACACAATATGCAGAGTAACTTAGGAAATCACAAACGGTTGTTAATCATTACCTCATACCACACCAGCAAAATATCGCCTCCAATGTTATGTCGGGATTCGAACCCGCATAACTTCGGTGTTAAAATGTATAAATTCATCTAACGTATCTTAAGACTTTTAATTTATTTAAAGTTATCTAACTTGTTTAATTCTGATTGATAACCCCTCTGGTCATTTCTTTATCTAATTTGTGTATTTTTGAGCCAGTTAATCCTTAAAACCATAATTTGAAATGTAATATGAATCCAATTTAAAAGTATTATTTCGAGAAAGCACATGAAGAGTCATTGTTCTGTTTTCCCCCGAGGTTACAGTTTTAGCATGATGATATCGGAAGTTCAGTTTCATTTCTTCTTCGATTTGTGTGTATTATGCTGGATATTAATATGAAAGCTCTTCTCTGTATGTCTTTTCCCCGCAACTTTGTCGCGACTACTTGACTGCCTGTGGTTCGAGGTGTGTGACGATTTATTACCGTTATTTTTCAATTGGAAGCTTTCTGGGCGTCCGCGTGGTGTGCATAAATACTTCGCGCACCATTTTGCTGGGCTTTTTCTGTCCTTGGACTACTTTGGAAAAGTACGCTACCTCCAGACTTCGGTCCGAGCGGTATTCTTATATCTGAGCGGAGCCTGATGGAGATCCCGAGGCTTGGCCGGATCGGTGGCCAGTGTGAAGAGGGAGCGTCGTGCTCCGGTGATTTGTTTCCTAGTCGAGACCTCGCATGATTTTAGAGTGAGGAGATGTATGCAGACTGGTCCTCCGCGAGGAGGTGAGGCCCTTCTCTAACCTGGGATGCTGGCAGTGTGAACCCTGTATGTTGATGACGTAGCCGGACCAAGATTCACCTGTAGCGACCCTTCTTATACGCCGGATTCTTCTTCTGGAGAGACAGCTAGTATGTTTCTTTAGAGATCGCCGTCTGATGTTGAGACACCCCCCTTCCTCTCTATCTGATGATTTTTTTTCTCCTTTCCTCATCGAAGAGGTGTGACTTCCCTTTTAATTACATCATCTTTGGCTCAAGATAAGCCGGTCATAATTTCATTTTTGTGTGAGATAAAGTTCACTGCTACTATTACCTGTATATTTATAAATAATATATATAATTTCCGTCAAACAAATTCAACTTATTTACATTTTTATCGATAAGATGGAGATACAAGCGTCTGAAGTGTTTATCTAATGCTCCGATTTCAGCCTTATACCCCGACCACAGCCCTTCTGAAACAGGTTGGTAAAACAACTTGGAACGGTAACATAAATACTATCATATATTCTATTCCGATTTTCATGCATTATGTTATTCGCCACATTAAACGTAAGACCATATATAAATATTTATCAACAATAAAATTCTTTAGATATTTTCTCAAAAAGTTTATAAAAGAAGATGTTATTCGAATTTCTTATTTGCACATATATTATTATTCTAAACTTTACCGCAACCAAAACCGTTTTTGAACATCCGCTTAAAGAGCCTAAAAAGTGCCTCAGCTAACCAGACGCATCATATCGGGTGCGGAAAAAGTAAACAGAGATAAGAGGAACTTCAGTTCCGCGGCTGGAAGTTTTATTAACGTTCTGTAATCTGTGCCCGAAAACTTTAATGGTCGTTTTCTGATTTCAAAACCGTTACATACGCATGTTATTAATGTCTTTTTCAGAAAAGATAGTGACCACAAAGGAAGCATTGGTGATAAAATGTGTAAATTGTGCTTTCAGCTATATATGAAAAATCTGTTTTTATATAAAGTCCTCATTTCATGTAATATCAATGGGTTGGAAATTACATTTCAATTTTGAAACGCTTGTATAATGTGAATTTTTAATTGTGAAATATTTTTTTTAACTGGCAGAATATTTTTTATTATTTTAAGCAATAAAACAAAAATGTAAATATGCATTTTGTTTTTACTGCTGATAGACATAATTCTAAATTCCATAGGGTTTTTTTATATTAAGGGATTATATCTCTTCTCATTTTTATATTAACTAAAACCATTTTTACCTTCCTTATATGCATGATGCATAAGGAAAATATTGAGAAGGGGTCAAAAATTCGAATTCGAGTTTTCGAAGGGAGAGCACGTTTCAAGCATCACTGATCGCGAATCGAAAATATTTGAAGTGATGTGTGTGTGTGTGTATGTGTGTGAAAGTATGTGTGTGTATGAAAGTATGTGTGTGTGTGTGTGCGTGTGTGTGTGTATGAAAGTATGTGTATGTGTGTGCGTGAGTGTGTCAGTGAGGCTGTGGAGACGATATTTCACGAACGAATGGAGCGATTCGAATGAAATTTGGTACAAAAATCACAATCTGTGAATACTGGAAGCTTATCGTTTTAAAATACAATCGAATGTTCAGAACCCTCCTAAATTTTCGAGTCAAATTTAGAAAAAATCATCAAAAAATTAAAACCTGTAATAAAGTTACGCAAATATACATTTCTTATGTAACTTTTTCTTGGAAAACGATTGACTAGAACGAAGATCTTTACTAATGTTTGAATAAAAGTATGTATTCTGATTCTTGATAGGATACTCCTTTTGTTTTTTAACAACAGTACATATTAAAATGTACTGCAAAATTTAATGAAACAATTTTGAGACTTAAGAATTATTTTGTATTTATTTGGAGGATTATTTTGAATTTAGTTAGAAAATATTTTATAAAAATTTATGCTGAAAATAGAAAAAAAATGCATATTTTTATTTCGTATATATTTATATTGCAAAGACAAACATATTTTTGATTTTAACTATTTTAGTTAAAACGCTTTACGGCATTTTTAATATTTACAAAATTAAAATAAAACAGAGCTCTGAGATAATGATATTTAAATATTATTTGTGACAAAATAATTTTTTAAAATGACAATAGCATATCGATTATTTTATTTATGTACTATCTAAATCTCTGATAAAATGTCCACTCCCATATGAGGGACACTTTTTTGTCTGCAGCTTTATCTGTTCGAATATGTTCTAGTTTTGCAGTACGCTACAGATGCTGGTATTTTGAATCCACACATTTAGATGATGAACTCATTTTCATGATGTGACGTCTATGAGATATTTTGTCTTTTTATTCACTATAAGATAACATAGAATTATCTTAAAATGTATAATAAAGCTGTTCCAGCGCCCTTATTGTACTCAGCAATGGCATCACCAGCTATCAACTTCTATAAAAAAATTTAACGAGCAAAAGGTAAAATATATACACTGATGGTAACATAGTTATATTACAGTTACAATATCTTTTATAGTAGAAGTTGAAGTGCATGTTAACCACGGAGAAAAGATAAATAAAATGCTAAAACTAGAATATAAAATGTATCAAATTTATGAGTGAAAACTACAAACGCAAAAAATATGATGTGAGCAGCACCTGACTTTCTTTACAAATTCAAATTTATTTTCTTATTTTTTATTTTATGCTGATACTAATTGAGTTTAATTGCAGAAAATAAAAGGGATACTTTTTCGATGTTGTATCCAATTTGCAGTTTTAATACATGTTCGTTTCAATTGGTAACTTAATGCACTTTAATGTCTTTAAATATTCAAAAGTGCAGAAAACTCAAATATTTCGAGAACGATACATCCTACAGTCATGGGATTAGTCTTATATTCCCTGTGCTGTCAAATATTACATGTAGAACAAGTATTTAATGAATATAATTTCAGCAGTTTTAATCATTTGTTTCACATTTTCACGATCTTTGAGAGCCATTTCGCAAAAACAAGCAGGTTTTTCTTTTTCAAATTGTACCAAAATATAACCATCCCCAAGGTAACCCACAAGCAATTTATCTACCAATTTTTGTGAAATTTGGTCTATTAGTTTCTCAGCTAGAGTGAATATATACAATTTTTGCGGGATACTTCTCAAAAAAAAAAAAAAAAAAAAAAAGAAATACAGGTTATTTTTTCAAAGTCGTACCAAAATCTAATCAGTACCAGGGTAACCCACATGTGACCGAATTTTTTGAAATCCGGTCTATTAGTTTTTGAGTTAGAGTGGATACATACATTGCACAAACATACACACAGGCGTCCCCCTAAAAATAGTTTTACGTGTTCTGGAGGTTCCAAAATGTGTAGATCCGTCGAAAACTCGAGTTGCGATTTTCGGCATGATTCCAAAAATTTCCCTATAAATTCTTATGTATTGCAGGGAAAGTTACAAACGTTGGATTTCATTTACATGGCTGTAGAAATATAGAAAAAATGTTAAATGAATGCTCATAACTCGAAAACTAATGAGAATTTTTCAAAGCAGTTTTTGTGAATTATTCAAAAATATTTTAATTTTCAAAATAAATAATATTTTTTTTTCACATTTTGACGATTTTAATCTATCGGACCCCCTTAAAACTTAATTGAATTTTCTCATATAACCTTGATTTCCAAATCCGGTTTTTATCCTAATTTTCATCATAGGACGCACAATTCATAATTTTGTTCACCGAGGAAGTGTTTTGAATCCTTCTACTGTTCTTTACGCTCCTTCTCGTTTTTCCTTTATTTTTTTTCGAAGTTTCGTTTCCAACAATTGTTCTCCTGAGTCACATGATAAAATTTATGAGTATTTGTTCCAGTTGGTACTGGTGCCCTGTCTGCTTTATCCTGAAGAAAAATGATCGTCAATTTTTTACCTTTAAAACCGGTTGATATAATATTTAACTGTTTTATACTGTTTTCTATTATGAACTATTTATTTTCTTCAAACTTAAAATAATTTCTGTATTGTATGTTATTAAATTTTTTCTGCATAGAATGAAATTCGTATGTTTATTTAAATATTAAAATAAATTATTTTTTACCTCCAAATCGGCAATATTTCGATATTAAATATATATATATATATATATATTTTTAAAACAAAGAGGCTTCACTATTTTCACCCACCCTCACATTCGATGTGTATAATGTACACATCCCCCTTTGATCACAATTTAGAAATCAATAAACTTTTTAATTTTTATTTTATTTATATTTTTACTTTCCCTGCAATACATGATAATGTATAGGAAAAGTATTGGAATCATGCCGAAAATTGCATCTCGATTTTTCGACGAATCTAGACGTTTTGGGTACTTTAGAATACGAAGAAGCTATTTTTAGCGTGACGTATGTGTGTGTGTGTGTATGTGTGTGTGTCTATGTGTCTGTGTGTCTGTCTGTTCAATGTATGTATCCACTCTAGTTCAAAAACTAATGGAACAAATATTATAAAATTTGGTAGATAAGTCACTTGTTTGTGACCCTGGTGCTGATTAGATTTTGGTACGCTTCGGAATAAAAGAGCTCGCCTTTTTTGCGAAATGGTCCGCAAAAATTGCCTGTATTTACTCTAGCTGAAAAACTAATTGACTAAATTTCACAAAATTGGGTCGATAAATCATTTACAGGTTACCCTGGTGCTGATTAGATGTTGGTACGATTCAGAAAAAAACTGCCTTTTTTGTGAAATGGCAGAAATCGTTGAATCTAAAAATAAAAGACTAGTATGCTCAAATATATTAATTAAATGTTTATTTTATACCTAATTTTTTACGACAAAAATAATAAAACCAACCCCATTACTCTAGGTGTAGCCGTTCCCGAAGTATTTTAGATTCTTAGCATTTTCGATACGTCACCTTTGAAAATAAGTTTAGTGCCAAATGAAAACGAAAATTGAATTAAAATGCAAATTCAGAGTAAGTAATTATGGTTGTTATTTTCCTTAATTAAGCACAATGTAATGAATTATTTAAGGAATAAAGAAAACGTGAATATGAGTCTGCAGAGAAAGTCATGTGCTGCTCACATCAGACTTTTTATTTTCCCCTGTGTATATATTGCGATGACATCAAAATCTGTTCTCAGATATTCCAATAGTATTGCAATCAAATAGTTTTTACTGTAATATTAATAGTTAACGCAACACTATTTATAATCAAATAGTATTGCGATGACATCAAAATCTAATTCACAGATTTTGATGAACATTCACATAATGATGTCGATATATCTCCGTGGCTAGACATTGACCAAATAAAACGCGTCGAATGAATCAATATACGAACCTCGTCCTTTTGATACTTCGAGAGGATAAATCCAGAAAACGCCCCTCAATTTTAAAAATCGAAAAAATTAAAAATGGAATTAGTAAATTTTGATGGTGATAGATGTATGGAGTGTTGAGTAATTATTGTGGCTAAAGAAAACGACATGGTTTTCCGAACCTTAACTTACAACGTTCTTAAATTATTGCCTGAGTTTGATTTAAAAGAAAAAAGAAGAAAAAAAAAAGAAACCCATAAATATGTTGACTATTAAATGCGTAACACTTCGCAATTTTAAACAAACATAAATGCTAATTATTATTAAGAAGTTACTAGCTGCGAGCACCGCAGCTAGCGGTCAGGAAATTTGGCAAGTATTTTATAGCAATCAACATTTCAAGCAAATAAGAGGTAAACAAATGAAACTCCTGCCTCCCTCCCATAAGCAGTAAAAACTGTCTTCCGCCAAGTAGCATTTGACCCGTAAAAGAACTACCTTCGTGTACATACCATAGATACATGACATACTACTATACATACTACTATACACACTACTAGACATACTACTATACACACTACTAGACATACTACTATACACACTACTATACATGACATAAATACTATACATACTACTATACATACCATAAAGACAAGAGCTAGTTTCAAGCCATAATGTTAACAGTCAAGCGGGGAATGAAGTGTGGGTAGAAACGAACAAGAAAGATCAATCATGCTTAAAGCATTGATTATGAAACACTTTCCAACTTCAATGCAATTTCATTTAAACATGTCTAAAATGCAATACATTCCTCGGTAATATTTTAAAACTTATCACAATACTACATTAATTTATTATATTTGAAACCTTAAACCTTCATCGAAAAAAATTAACTTCATTCAAATGACGGCATTAAAATATAAATTGCCTGGTTTAAACATCTCTAAAATGTGATACATTCCTCGGTATTAATTTTAGAATTATCATAATACTACGATAATTTATTATATTTGAAAACTTTATCGAAAACAACTGAAATTCATTCAAATGACGTCATAAAAAAATAACACGCCTGGCTCTCTCTATAAAAGCAACATTTCATTCATAAATAATTCCCCCATTCATGTCATTCATCACAATACTATAATAATTTATATTATTTAAAAATTAAGACCATGGAGCTACAAGTAAGTAAAACTCTATGCGTAAAACTTCATCGAAAATTATCGTCCTTCTCTTTCTAAAATCAATGAATATTTCATTCATATCAGCCATGCAGACTCCATGGACTAAATGATTTTGTGTTAAAGAATTACAGCGATTCTAATACAACTCATTCTACATATTTTGCTGTTTACATTTCACATAGGTGAAAAATAGGCTTAATAGTAGAAATAATCAAATTTGTATGAGCATTTAAACTGAAATATATTGTCATTGCGTTGTTAAAGTATGTAGATGCACAGAATTTAGGCAAAAATAAAGTAGTTTTAGGATGGATACAACACTCAATATGAATTAAAAAGAACTTTAAAAATCACGATTTTGAGACAAGATGGATGCCATATATCATTTTGAAGTGGGTCATGTGATCGTGTCATATCATGGACACGTGATCGCTTCATATAAGAGGTGTTATTATTATTTTAATTTTTATTTAAAAAACTACTGAATATATTTCGCTGAATTTTTTTTTATATATTTTATGGAACAATTTGAATATTGCCTAAAATTTTCGAAGCAATTTGTGAATTTTAAATCCGCTTAAAAAATGCTTGAAAAATTAGGTCCCATAGGGCTCAATGTATTCCATTTTTTCAACCCGGGTTCAATCCAAACTAATTGGGTGATAGTATTCATTTATATTCCCATAGGTCCTATAGACCGTCTGAACAACATACTAAAATTTCATTTTGATTAAGTCATTTTTACGGCAGTTATCGTGCTAACGGACAGACAGACAGACAGACAGACAGACAGAATGAACAAAGTCATAAACACTTTTCAACTTTGTTGTAAAGTGTTAAAAATGAAAAATATCGACTTGTTAATTGTAAAAAATGACCATATAAAGTCACAGATGAAACAATTGACTATTTTAAGAGCAAATGAATGATATTTCATCAAATTTTTAAGATAGTACTTCAAAATGTTAATACTAGGCGTTAAATTTTAAATGTAAAAAACAGGATAATTCTCTTATTACTTTCCTTATATACGCACATAATGTATAAGGAAAGTATTGTGACAGGGTCGAAAAATCGAATTTGAGTTTTCGATGCGAGAGCGCGTTTTAAGCATCCCTGATCACGAATCAAACATTTTTGAGGTGATGTCTGTGTGTGTGTGTGTCTGTGTGTGTGAGTGTGTGTGTGTGTGTGTGTGTGTGTGTCAGTGAGTCTGTGGAAACGATAACTGGCGAACAAAAGGCCGACTCGAACGGAATTTGGTACAAAAACCACAATCCAAGAATACTGGAAGCCTATTGTTTTTAAACGTAGTCGAATGTTCAGAACCCCCCTAAATTGTCGAGTGAAATTTTGAAAAAATCATCAAAAAATCAAAACCTTTAATAAAGTTAAGCAAATGGACATTTCTAATGTAATTTTTCCTTAAAAAACGATTGACATAAACTTTAGAAAGCTAGTATGAACCGTTCTCGAGATATTGCACATTTTTCAAATAAATTTATCAAAAAATCCCATAAATTAAAAAAATATATTAACTGCTGCGAAACATGTTCACTTTTCATACGTAATATCATGTGATAAATTAGGTGACACCATTCTCGTGAATCTAGCTCGTTCCATTCATGAGAAAATATACTTTGAGTAATACTTTTGTATTTGAACGCCAATAGTTATTTATCTGCTATAAGAAAACCTATTTCTCCGTCTATAACATTTGGCGAGATTTTGGGGCCGAATTTGGCACAATATCGCCAACTTGGGGACTTTTTTAGATGGATAAAAATGACACTAAATCAGTGAAAATGACGACCTATTTGTTGAAAATTCAATTTCTTGGAAATAATACAAATAGCTACTATTAGAAAAACTTATTTTTACTTTCCTTATATACATAATGTATAAAGAAAGTATTGTGACGGAGTCGAAAATTCGAATTCGAGTTTTCGACGGGAGAGCACGTTTCAAGCATCCCTGATCACGAATCAAACATTTTTAAAGTGATGTCTGTGTGTGTGTGTGTGTGTGTCAGTGAGACTGTGGAGACGATAACTGACGAACGAATAAACCGATTCGAACAAAATTTGGTACAAAAATCACAATCCATAAACACTGGAAGCCTATTGTTTTTTTACGCAATCGAATGTTCAGAAACCCCCTAAATTTTCGAATGCAATTTTGAAAAAATCGTCAAAAAATCAAAACCACTAATAAAGTTACGCAAATAGACATTTCTTATGTAATTGTTCATTGGAAAACGATTGACATAAATTTTAGAACGCTAACATGAACCGTTCTCGAGATATTGTTCATTTTTCAAAAAAATTATCAAAAAGTCATATAAAATAAAAAAAAAAATTTCCTATTGAGACACATGTTCACTTTTCATATGTAATACCATGCGATAAATTTGGTGACATAATTTTCGCGGATCTAACTCGTTCCATTCATGAAAAAAGATACTTTTATAATACTTTTGTATTTGAACGCCAATAGTCATTTATCTACTGTAAGAATAACGTATTTCTTCGTTCATAACGCTTGGCGAGATTTTGGCGACGAATTTGGAGGAATGTCGCCAACTTGGCGACTTTTTGAAATGTTTCCAAATTAACGAAAATCTCGCCAAAAGGATAAAAATGAGGCTAAATCAATGAAAATGATGACTCATTGACGAAAATTTAATATCTTGGAAAGAATATTAGTATCTACTATAAGAAAAACCTATTTTTTGTACTGTAAAAGTAGTAAATTCATTGCATTATATAAGGAATGTCATGTGTTGCTCACATAAGATTTTTTTATTGTAAAAATAGTAAATTCACTGCATTATATAAGGAAAGTCATGTGTTGCCCACATCAGATTTTTTTTGTAAAAATAGTAAATTCACTGCATTATATAAGGAAAGTCATGTGCTGCCCACATCAGATTTTTTTTATTGTAAAAATAGTAAATTCTCTGCATTATATAAGGAAAGTCAGGTGTTGCCCACATCAGATTTTTTTTATTGTAAAAATAGTAAATTCACTGCATTATATAAGGAAAGACATGTGTTGCCCTCAGATTTTTTTTATTGTAAAAATAGAAAATTCACTGCGTTATATAAGGAAAGTCATGTGCTCCCCACATCAGATTTTTTTTTAAATAGAGTCACCTCTGGGTGATTCGTGGTCACTGAGTCTACGGGGAAATTCCTGATCACATTCAATGCTTTGTAATAAAATAACGCTTCATTAATTTGTAAAAAATTATAAAGATACTTCGAACCCTTAATTTTGCAAAGTATGATTTGATTATTTATTAGATTGGAATATATTATGAAAAAAATATTTTCAAACTTGCTAGTTGAACTTCTTCAAAACAACATTGCCCTTAATTTTTACACAATCTTTTTTAATTTTTATTTGCAAAGATCTTCGTTACTCATACTGTTTTAATTATTTTTCTATCTTTTATTTTTGTTGCAACTATGAACTACCGCAGCTTCTAAAGATGAGTATATGATTTTCTTCTACTACATTGAAACACTTTACAGGAGTACACCAAACTATGCACCATATATGTGGAGTAATTCTTGGTCACTGGCGTAATTCCTAGTCAGTACTGTTTTACAGCATTTATGCTTAACATCTTATCTATTATAACCTTGCAACCTAATAACTGCCGTCCTAGGGATTTTTTTAACCATAACTGCAAAGTTTATTACTTAACTATAATCCTCATTTTTTTGTTTGTTTTGCTTTGATGTTCACAATTGAGTGAATCATTCCTATTTTCTTTTCATAAATTTAGCTTACTGTTTCAGCCCGCAATTATTATGCTGTGTACTACTATGATAAATATCCATTTTATATTGCAAAGATCACAAAAGTACAAGGTAGAATTGGGAAGATCACAAAAGTAGAAGGTTTTGTAAGTTACTCAAACATAGAAAAAGTTTGAGTAAAATTTCTTGAAAGAGGAGTTGGAAATTTCCATTGGATAAGCGAGATAGAATACCAAACATAAACTAATTTTTATGGACCCATTAGATTTGCACTGTATTGATCCATTCATAGTGAATGATTATGTAATAAATGTTGCTTATAAATATTACAAATATTCTTTGGATATTTAGTTTTGTAGAATGTATCAGCAAATAATTTGCGTATCAAATATATATGTATTTACACCCAAAATATAGTCTGTATGCTATTTTCTCCTAATTATAAGTCAATTTTTTTTAATTTGTCTAATTGCTTTTAACCCTTTGCCATAAATAATTATTCAATATTTTATCTATTTGCATCAAAAATGATGCTGACCAATAATTACCCCGGAAGGCACCAGTAATTACCCCAATACTGGGGTAATTCTTGATCACTTAAAAATTATGTACATTTATATTGAAATAAACATTTTAATATATAGACATCAAAAGGTTTTTACTCCATGCCAAAATTGGAAATATTAGTTTTGATAGTTGTTACAATAATTGGATGTTGTTTATTTCTGACCGAAAATTACTCCGGATGACTCTACTCGTTTTTACTACTTTTCAAATATCGATAGAAAGAACTACCAGCTTTTTTGAGAATCAGGCTTCTAGAGCCGACTGGAAATGTATCTGTCTCCCTTTTAGAAATAGAGATTCTAACTGAATTTTTGAAGGAGGAGAGCGTTTTTCCTTGTATTTTCCTGATTTTAGAGGTTATTTTAAAAATGTTTTAAAATCTATTATTAGATTTTTCGAAAGTTTCATGCATGTTGCCACATTGTCAGTGACATGAGGCAGAAAAGCGAGGTTTTAGGCCAAATAGGGTTGAAATTCAGAGCTATGAATGCAACGTTTCTTTTGACTTTTTATAGAGTAGATCACGAGTTCTTCTAGAGAAAGTTGTTTGCTTTTCCACAGGAATTGCGAAATCTCTAAATAATTAAGGGACTTCCGTGATATTTTGTATGTATTTAGCAATTCGTAAGAAAAAGCAACAAAATGGATTTTAACTAGAATCTAACTTATTAAAGTTCCAATGTGGGTCATTGTTGTCTTACAATAGTTAAATTTGTGTGTTGGACATATCAGATTTTTTTAATTTATAACGATATAATTTTCAGCCCCCCTCATGCCGTTTTGTTTATAAGTTTTTTACAATTGTCATCTACTGGATTATTTTGTGTCCAATAACTATCATGTTTACACGACAGCTAATTAATTAATTAATACTTAATATTTAAAATGAATCCATACTGTTAAAATAATTTATATAAAATATATTTACGGCGCAGTGATTCTTTCATGCATATATCCGGGGGGCCGAAGCCCCTCCCCCAGTGATATTTTATATAACCTTGATTTTTATTCATGTGACAGATATTAGATATATTTATATAGGGCAAAAATACCCCCGCCCCCTAAACTTTCATTCGCCCCCCGGCAAAAAAGTCCTGAAAGATTGCTTTTTATACAGATCTTTGTATTGCATGCTTTCGGATGCTTTTTATTGCAAATCCACCAGGAGAAACACCATTTAATGAAGAAACATCAGATAAACATTGATATTATTTAAATGTCTGGCCACTTGATCTTAACAAAAAAATCTAATGCCCTTGGCGATAAATTTGGTAAAATATCGCCAGTTTGGTGAATGTAAGAAGTTCTGAAAATTTCTTCGTTTGGTTCTGGAAACTTCTCCTTCTGGTTCGTTCTTTGCCGTTTGGTTGTGTATTTCTAGAGTTATAGACTTTTTCAGATCTTTCCAAGAAGTTATGTATATGAACCGGTCATCGTTCTATTAGAATGAGTAGGCGTGATACGAGTCAAAATTAATTATAAATACGTCTGTGTCTTAGTAATACATATTTTTCTGCTGTTTGAATGAGTTAAGCATTGTATGTCGGTCTTATTGTATTTGAATGTTGTCTTCTGACCTTATTAAAGAGATTGATATTTAATAGTTGTATATTATTCATGTTTTACGCTTATTGGTGATTTAAATAAAGAGTGCATTATTAAGAAAATTGGACTCTTTATTGTATAATGAGTACAAACATCCCAATCAAGCGGATATTTTTCGAAGTGTATTATACGCTAAATATCCATGCATACTCTAAGACCTCTCTTATTTGTGTTTTGAGAACGGCATGAATGAATCTTAAAGTATAAATGACCAGTTTTGTCTTCAGGTGAAACGAAATAGTATTACTACTAGAAAAATCATGAATCAACAAAAAGAAAAACCCTAATGTTCCCAACAAGCGCTTATCCTAAAAATGAAAAGAATTCAATATTCAACTACACTCGTTAAATGTGAAATTGCAACACCATGAAGGAATGAATGTAGCCATATGCAAATCACAGTACCGGTAGAAGAGCGAGTCATATGCAAATGATAAAGTTTTTGCACGTATTGGGTCACGTGACACCCAGTTTCGGGTGATAAAGATGAGCATAAGACTCGTCCTGTAAATGCTACCAAAGTCGAGTCGCAGTTGCCGAGCATTCGAAAAAGTGAAGAAGCGATGCCTCGAAGACGTTAGCGAGCTCTATATCAGAAGTTAACTGCTGGGAAACAAGATCGTATCCTGAATCTACGTGATCTTGGTTTGCAACTGCCAAGCGCATTGGGCATGTCGTGAGTACCATCCAGCGATGTGTGACACGTTGGACGCAGGGATATCAGAGAATACGTCAACGAGGGAGTGGATGAAATAGGCTCAAGACAGAGCGCACAGATCGACAAATTCGCCAAGCGACTCGTCGAAACTCGTTCGCAACGGCAAGTGACATCCGAAACAGTCTGCCACTATCAACGGTTGCACTTGCGTGTAATCAAACCATTCGTAACAAGTTTCATGAAGTACAACTGCGTGCAACGCGACCAGCCACAGGGGTGTCATTAAGCGGTCGACACAGGGATGCACGTCGTCATGACGTGATGACGTCGTCATCACAAGTGGACCAATGGATGACATCGGGTATTTTTCACGGATGAATCTCGCTTCTGCCTGTAAAGAAATGACAGCCGTGGGCGTGTGTGACGGCTTTCCGGGGAACGCTACTTGCCAGCCCATATCACCGAGCGTCTCACTGGCGACACATCGGACATTATGTTTTGGAGTGGTATCAGCGGATAGCTCTGGTGTACATTGCAGGTAATCTGACACTGAACTGGTACGTCACACAAGTTGTGATGCCTGTCGTTCGGCCACTGGTGTAGGCCATCCCTGGCACGATGTTTCAGCAAGACAACGCCACACCGCACGACGATTTCTCAGCAGCTTGAACGGAATTCACATCTTTTCCTGACCTGCAGCCTCACCGGATCTCTCCATCATTAAACACGTGTGGGCCCTCATCGAACATCACGTGCACAGGGACCACCGGTACATGCCTTAGACGAATTGGTGTCGCAGTTGACGCTGCTTGGCAAGGATTACCTGAGGCAACCATTAATAGTCTCATCGATGGTATACCTCGCCGCTTAGAGGCCTGTATAGCTGCGCATGGGGTCACATTATTAAATGAATATACGGGTTTCTTTTGCATGTTTTTGTTTATTTTTTCAATCATTTGCATATGACTCTCTCTTCTATCGGTACTGTGATTTGCATATGGCTACTTGCATTCTTTCATGGAGTTGCAATTTCATTTTCGACGAGTGCACACCCTAAATAAAAGTTTTCTTATGAATTGATTTCGCTGGAAAAGGAATCGACGTATCACAGATTTCAAAGAATTATCTTTGATCTTTCGAGATATATTTTTGTACCTGTTCAGAAAATAAAGCCTTCCTCTAGAAGCAGAGTCGTTCTACTGAGATTTATAGTATCTGATGTGAATAGTTTCTGAAGTGAATAAAGTTTAACTAGCAGGGCTAAACATAACAACGATTCATAGTAAAGCAATCAATAGGAAATGACACTAATTAAAATTAAAATGAATGGCAATGCATAGAATGCAATGAAATTTTAAAGTATTCTAGAGGTGTATACAAAACAAGTTTCTTCTAGGAATAGATCATTTCATCAAATAACCTTGTTACAATGAAGTAAATTAACCTTGTTACAATGAAGTAAATTAACCATATTACAGTGAAATAATTCATTATAAATTCAAACTTAGCTATAGCCCATTCCCGGTTTAAAATATTTACAAAATATCCACTCATTTGACAAAACTGCCCTTCATTTTTCTGTCAAAGAATCGAAACGTAAAATATCTTAAGAATGGAAAATGCTAACGTACTATAAACGATGTTAACCACATTTGAATATAATGTGATATGTATGTTAGCTACTTTTTATTACATTTTTTATTATATTATATTTTAAATTATATCTTTATGAAGTTTTTCGGTTTTCGAAGAAAATGTTCTAAAATTTTCAAGTTGTTTCCGTTTTTTCTTTCATCGATTATAATATACGTATCGAATTTCATTCGATCTGTTTCAATTTGTTCAAGAGATATCGTCTCCACAGACTCAGCCAGACACACAAAGTATACAGACTTCTTTGAAAAGTTGGTTGATTCGTAATCAAAGATACTCAAAATGGGTTGGTTCATCAAAATCAAAGAGTTAACTCTAGCATATCCTCTTTACAAAAATATCTTTATATAAACTATACATTTCAGGGAAAGTAAAAATCGGTATAGCAAAGTCATGTTTTACCCTTATCTCCGATTATTCTAATTTTTAAAATTATCTTAAACGAATTTACATATTAATTCACAATATGCTGAAAGAAAATAAATGCTTTTAAAATATGTTCAAATAAACTTTCGGTTACTGAAATTGCTTGTTCAGTTACCTTGAAATTCCAATAAAAGAATCACCGAACACGCGACATTTCCCATTCTTATCGTATCTTCTCTTGTCCTTTTCTTTTGAGGAGGATAAATTTTTCATCTTTAAAACTAACTGGAGTGCAATTCCTTCCTTTTTTGTTTTACAAAACCAATCTTCTTTTAGAAGATAAAAGAAACCTTAAACGGAGGCATTTTTAAATAAGTTCCTTAGATTAGATTGTTATATGAAATATCCACAAACTGCTTAAGAGAAACTTAATTTTGTTGGATTTGTGAGAAATATCATTTAATTTCAATCTACGTACTGTTGAAAATAAATATGATTGAGGAGCAAAAAATGTTTTACATCATATCCACAGACTTACACTGAACAGGATTTTGTTATAAATTACGGTCGCGCTACTATTGCAGATAGCGGGATAGCGGTGTCCATGGCCCGGTGAACATTTTCGGGAAAGGGAAACGTCTCCTCTAAAATAATATGTGAGAACAAACTTCAAATTCGTACCTGAAAATATTTATTAAATTAGCTACAAGTGATGAACTACAGATATAACAAGACAACTGTTTTAAATACACTGAGCAAGGTTTAATTTTATTACAGACCAAATAATTTTAATTTTAATACACTGAGCTAGGTTTAATTTAATACACTGAGAAAAATTTAATTTCAATACATTGAGCAAGGTTTAATTTTAATATACTGAGTAAGGTTTAATGTTAATGCACTGAGCAAGGTTTAATGCTATTACACTGAATAAGGGGGTAATTTTAATGCACTAAGCAGGGGGAGGGGTAATATTAATACACTGAGCAATGTTTAATTTTATTACACTGAGTAAGGGGGATAATTATAATACACTGAGCAAAGGGGGTAATTTTAATGCAATAAGAAATGTTTAATTTTATTACAGTGAGCAAGGTTTAATTTTAATACACTGAGCAAGGTTATATTTTAATACACGGAGGAAGGATTAATTTTAATACATAAAGGAAGGTTTAATTTTAATACATTAAGGAAGGTTTAATTTTAATACATTAAGGAAGGTTTAATTTAAACTGGGCTTTAAGTAGATGCATGTTTTTAACACCTCTAAGAATATATATTAAAGAGAGACACGCTCACCTTGCTGACCGTGGGAGTTGGCTTCCGCTAACTTCTTCTCCCGGCCACACAAGCAGCTACCATAAGCCTTCGGGTTGGTCGTGTGGTCTGGGCCTTCTACGCCCACCTTGCTGCTCCATGTCTTCGGACGAGTCGGACGACCTGGGCTTTCGACATGTTTGAAAACGAACTGTTACCTTACACCTTTCTGGACGGTCTGGGTCTCAACAACAACAACATGTTTAAAAACAATCAAAATGTATTCTTATAAATTTCAATGTTTCCATCATTTTTTCTAATTGACAGGCAATTGATATTAATAATTTGCTTACACAGCTCCAAAGCGTTAACTATTTTGAACACATTACACCCTTTTCTTGACTACATTACAAGGTTACAACATCCATATACACGTGTGAAATTCGAATCAAAGACACCGGCAGTCGAAAGAGCACGGGAAATACTCGTTTTCAATCATCAAAAATACTTGTGAAATTTTAGCAGACTCAAACATTTGGTTAACAAAAACAATAAAATTCAGATGGGAGCAGACTATTTCACTACATACTCCAATGACATTTGCGTGTTTAACAGCCTTATATATTCAGACCTGAGATGAAAAGAACAATGCTATTACCAAGAAATCGTTACATCATTAAGTAAATTAGGACATATTGCTAACGATGCAATGTAACACTATTTCAAAATAATTAAAGTAACCTGATAATAAAATTCGATTTATGTACGTATATAATATTAACTTCAACTTTAAGTGAATTGGTACTTAATTCTAACATCGCTACATTCAACAGAGTTATAATAATTTTTATAACATAGCAGAAGAACAAGCTAGCTTTATGGAACTCAGTTCCACAGATTTTGCTGTGTAATGTTTCAGAACTCACCACTATATCATATTTAGAACATTTTAATGTGTATAAGACAGTATGACTTCATTTATTCGAAAGTAATACGTAAACTGAATCGAGATCGTTCTATATAAACGAGAGGAGTTATAAATAACCGTCGTTTTCTAATTAAAAAATATGACATACTTGTTAATTTGAAATAATTGACATTTTAAGCATTTTTTAGAAAGTAGTTTTAAAATTTCGTAACATTTCGATTGTTATATCATTGTATGCAATAAAAATATCAAATGTTATTCCTAACTCTAAATTTGTTCCTTGAATTCGCCTCCTCACAAACAAAAATATCGAAAACGTTCGATTTAATATCAGGGCTTGAATTTGAGGGGCTCAAATTTGAATGTTCGAATTGTTATGTAATTTTCTAAACAGGATGTCCCAAAAAATTTGAAAAACGCTTTAATTCTTTACCTGTTGGAGATAAGTGGGCAATGTAAATTACAAAAATGTTAAACATAAGATAGGAAATAAGACTACGTTAATGAAATAGTCCTCCCATTAATTTTTAAAAAGTTACACTTTTCAAATTTTTATACGACCCCTTTAGACATATTTGGTCAATTTATTTTGAATGCAACTAGATCATTAAAAAAACCGCATATATGTATATTTAAATCAACTGATTTATGATAAAGGACAATAATTGGACCTATGCCACTTTTCCGTACCATATGAAAGGCTGTTTCATCAGTGAAAATATGGATCATAAATAAATAGACGATGGAAATTGTTTAGATCAAAAATGCGTTAATATGTGTCAAAAATGTTTATAACAAATGCATCTAAATAAAGCATTACACAGAGAGGGAGATCAAATAAAGCATCCAGTTTTATCTTTTTTGTGATAAGTCACAAATTAACATTTCTAATTTGATATAGGGTACCCATTCACAATGTTCAATTTCAATTAAATATAACTCGCTCAATTTTAAAGATATAGATATGCGGTTTTTTCTAATGATCGTGTTGTATTTAAAGTAAACATTTTCTGAGTGACTAAATTTGACTGAAGGGGTCTTATAAAAATTTAAAAAGTGTAACTTTTTCATTCTATTTCATTAACGTAGTCTTATTTCCTACCTTACTTTCAACATTTTTGCAATTTACATTGCCCACTTATCTCCAACAGGTAAAGAATTAAAGCGCGTTTCAATCTTTTTAGGCCACTGAAAGGACCACATATGGCCACCTGCATTCCTCCATGGTGTTGCAATTTTACATTTGATGAATGTAGATTAAAAATCCTTACGAAAATATTTTATAGACAATACGAAATTAAATATGTTGTTTAAAACTCTAGATACCTTATTGTTCAAACACAAACAATCAAAAATAAAGTAAAACAAATGTTTCTTACATATTTGTTATTTAAAAAATAACAAACTACTATATTGTAAAAGAACAATAACAATAGAGTCTCTTCTAAGAAATTGATCACACTAAAAGTCAATCCTTTCACCAACCCCTCAAAATAAATTTATCTTATTGTAATTAATTTCTATTCTAACATAGTTTATTCAATTATTCTATTCTAACATAATTCAGTATGTTTTATCGGGGAAATAAATTCCACATATGACAACAGTTATATCGATTTCATTATTACAGCTCCCTCTCATGTCAACACCTCTACAACTAAATTATAAGCATACTTGATAAAAAATTATTTATTATCGCAGAAGTGTTAGTATGAAAACGTGTAATATATCGGATTTGAGGACATTACATACAAGGCGTTTTAGAAAAACTGATCAGGCTTAAAACTTTTGAAACGTTAATACTAGACATATGCTTACAATTGTTAAAATGTTTTAACTATTTAGAAGAATTATATTAAAACAAAGCTGTGTGGCGTATTAGCCTAAAATACAGAAAATAATTTTTTATATAGCTTCTCCTTAGCGAAGAAAGTTTCATTACAAAAAAAATAGCATAAAATTTTAAGAGATTGCTGGTAAAACTTGTTCTAAATGAAAAACTTGTGGTGATATTTACAGTGCCCATTTTGATAATAAAAGCTTGCAATTTTGTCCCAGTAGCTCAACGGTAGAGGGTCGGCTGGCCATTTCGGAGATCTAGGTTTCGATTCCCGGATGGGGCAGCAAGGCTCTTTAGAATGGCGCCTGAACAAATAAACCTTGTAGGTTTGCGCAAAGATGTCGGTGGTCTGAATGTGACCCTAGTACAACTAGTACGGATTCAATCAACTCGTAAGATTGGGCGTCGATTTCAAATTGAGAGGATAACGACCACGCAGAATATTAACTTGGGTAGTATCAGTAGTCGCAGGTAGCTAACCTGAGGTAAAAATAGAAGAATGTGGTCAATCAGATTGTCAGTTACCCGCCAATCTGACATTAGAGGGTGGAGAATACACAGTTCACTTTGATAATAAAAGTTTGTAATTTCATCCCAGTAGCCCAACGGAAGATCTTCGGCTGCCAGTTCAGAGATCCAGGTTCGATTCCCGGTTGGGGCAGCAGGACTCTTTACAATGGCGCCCGAACAAATCAAACTTGTAGGTTAGTGCAAATTTATCGGAGGACTTAAAGTGAGCCTAGTACGAGTAGTACGGATTCAGTGAACTCAGAAGATTGAGCGCCGATTTCAAATTGAGCGGGTAATGACCACGCAGAATACTAACTTGTGTAAAATTAATAGTAGCAGGAGGCTAACTTGAGGTAAAAATAGCAGGCGTGGCCAATCCGATTACCAGTTGTCCGGCAATCTGCATTAGAGGGTAAACACTGCAGACTTCACTTTTGTAATAAAAGCTTGCTATTTCGTCCCAGTAGCTTAACGGTAGCTATCCGCTGGCCACTTCAGAGATCCAGGGATCAATTTCCAGTTGGCGAAGAAAGGCTCTTAATATATGAGTCAAATTTTTGGGGTACGTATACTCATAAAATAGTGGTTGCGTCAAAATCGTGTACACAAAGTGCACTCACATTTTATTTTGTGGAGGGTCCCTAAATTATTTCCAAAATGGCCTGACACGAGCGTGAGTATTTGGCGTGAATTACTTGTGTTTATTCCCTACGCTTTCATAGGTACAGATGCCAAACTAGCTAATGATAACTTAACGTTTATACACATTTTTAAGGCATTGGAAAGTTTGTTCTAAAGGGCCGTATAAAATATTAAATTTCGTCATTTCACGAACATACTTTTCCAAGGTTTAAAAATATTTTAGACAACCTTTTCTGACGATTTAAACAAATTTCCAATTGGAAATGTTTAACACCAACTGTTCAATATTTATAAGCCTTATTAGTTTGTTTTTAAATATTCTGTTTAATCTAATTCACTTTGAAATTTTCCATTACATGTAATATAACAATGCAGTAAATCGTGCTTGTAATTTTTAAAATTTTTAGAATTTATTTAAATAAATGCAGAAAGGGTTTGCCTTTTGTATTGCATAGAAAATGATTTGATTCCTTTTGTCATTTCGTTTGTTGATAATTGTATCAAAATTGCTGAAAGCGTTCTCAATTCTGTTCATGTACATTAAATCATTTTTAAAGAATGGTCGATTTATGTTCGAGAGCGCACTAAACGTGTATATATATATATCACAATACGAAAGATTTATTTTGGATCTCGTTAATTATACTGAACCTTTACAAAGCATTGTATTGAAAGTAATCTTACATAATGAAGGAAATATTTGTCTGTGTGTCTGTGCAGTCGGTAGCGGGAAATTTAAGTGTGTTACGAGCATTTAACTTGGTACACAGGTACTTCAGAATATAGGCAGGTGCACCTCGTAGTTATTTTTTAAATGTCGAATAAGTTATTTAGTTATTTTATGTTTTAGCCCAATTTACAATAATTTCCACACAAATCGATTCTTTAACGACCCAAATAATTATTACGGAGCGTTTTCATGTTGACACCATCTGAAACATCAAAGAACGTCCTTCCCAACAACTCATGGACATACGAATCCTTCATACTTATTTCTATTCTTAACTACATTGAAATTTGTATTTTTAAGTGATTTGATCATGGCATCTAAGATTAGCACAATTCTCTAAATTGGTTAAAAGTTCCGGATATGTTTCCATTCTATATTAAATATCGAGTGAATTAGCGAGACCCACGGGTACTCTGCCCTATAAGTATGAAACAATAAACACGCAAGGAAGTTTCCTACTTTTGTTGAGTTTGCTTACCAAGTTGAGTCGTATATCACAAATAAAATATTTTAAAATGATATGAAATAAAAGAACATCATGGTCTCACTTTCAATATCTAATATCATACGCTACGTAAAGCTCCATGATTTCATGGCAGTTTTTCGATGTGAAAGCAGTATAGTCATTGCATAACTTAGGGAATGTACTGCCCACATCATGGACTCACTTTCTGTATGTGGTGTCATATGCGCATAAAGCTCCAGGTTCTCCTCGCAGTTCTTTACTGTGAAAGAAGTATAGTAATCGCATTACGTAGGGAACGGGCCGCCACATCATGGACTCAATTTTAGTATCTGATGTCATACGCTTGTAAAGCTCTTGAGTTTATGAAGAGTTGTTTATCCGTGATTGAAACACGTTTGGCAACATTTTGTAGCAGCATGTTACCCAGAGTTAGATAGATATCCAGATAAAATAAGGTGTTTATATTATTAATAAGTTTTGTAATTTTTTTACATGATTGCATTAAGTTTTGTAATTATTTACCTGATCGCTTTATTTTTTGTAAATTTTTGCATGTCCGCATTCAGTCATTGCAATAGACCGTCTTGCACTTCGACTAAGATTATGTGTTCCCCTTCACTGGATCAGATCCATTTTAAGGCGAAGTGGTTGCTCATAATGGATGGGAATAAGTTCTTATCATTCCGAAAGAAATTTCCTGAGCTCTCCTAGAGGTGTTGATTTTTTTAATACATTTCCTGCTTTGAGGATAGCATGCTTGATGGATTGAGTGTTAACGGAAGTGGATTTACGGCCTGGAAAACGCCGGGAAATTCGTTCTAGTTTATACGTAAAATTATATTATTAATGCAATGGGAAATTTCGTATTGTAGAGTAAATAAAAATGATTTTGGTTAGTGTATTTTTGCATTTTTAACACATTATAGTTTAATTCAAACAACTGTTAAAAATGCAATAATGTTTAAATGCGCTGTCATCCATTGGGATTTTTAAATAGTATATTTATTTCTATTTCTCTTCCCTTGGTTCAGCTTATTGAAATGCAACTCTGATGAACTTCACTTTCTGTTATTCTTTTGCGTCTTATCGTTAAAAATACTTTAAAACACACAAATAGTTTCATCTGAATTCTCAATATGCTAAAATGAGATAAAATCTTTCGATTTATGTTAAATAACATGTTCAGCCTTACCCATCGTTTACAAATCCCAGAAATTTCAATAAAACCTCAATGATCTCACATTATCCTTTATATTCTTTCATTTAGATACACTCACGTAACTTGTATATATTTATTTCATCTTTGAAGTATCTGAAGTGTAAAATTGCCCGCTTTACGCTTCGATGAAAGTAATCTTTAAGATAGCAAAAACTTACTACATTTTAAATATATTCCTCAGACAAATGTCTTTCGCAGTATCTTCGAAATATATAAAATATTTAGAAATCAACGATAGACGTATTCGTAAATTCAGTCTTCTTTAACCAATCAGAATGTAGCAAACTTGTACTACTCTGCAAAGCATTAATTTGCCTTTATAGGAAAACATTTATAGTTAAAAATTGAACATATAGCACATAAAAAATATCTGATGTGGACAGCACATGGTTTTCCATATAGAATAGTATGAATTTACTACCTTTACAGTAAAAAATAAAAGATGTTATTCTTATAGTAGATACTGATATTCTTTACAAGATATTGAATTTTCGTCAAATAGTCGTCATTTTCATTGATTTAGCGTCATTTTTATCCATTTGGCGAGATTTTCGTTAATTTAGCAACATTTAAAAAAGTCGTGAAGTTGGCGATATTCCGCCATATTCGTGGCCAAAATCTCTCAAGCGTTATGGACTGAGAAATAAGTTATTCTTATAGCATATAAATAGCTATTGGCGTTCAAATACAAACGTATTACTCAAAGTATTTTTTTCATGAATGGGACGAGCTAGATCCACGAGAATGATGTCACCAAATTTATTGCATGATATTACATATGAAAAGTGAACATGTTTCTCAACAGTTAATATTTTCTTTTAATTTATGGGAATTTTTGATAAATTTATTTGAAAAATGTGCAATATCTCAAGAACGGGTTATACTAGCGTTCTAACGTCTATGTCAATCGTTTTCTAAAGAAAAATTACAAAAGACATGTCTATTTGTGTAATTTTACTAAAAGTTTTGATGATTTTTCAAAATTTCACTCGTGAATTTAGGGGGCTTCCACTATTCATGGTAAAAACAATAGGCTTCCAGTATTCATGGATTGTAATTTTTCTACCAAATTTCATTCAAATCGCTATATTAGTTCGTGAGATATCATCTTCACAAACTCACTGACACACACACGCACACACACGCAGACATCACCTCTAAAATGTTCGATTCGGGATCAAAGATGCTTGAAACGTGCTCTCCCGTCGAAAACTCGAATTCGAATTTTCAACCCCGTCACAATACTTTCCTTATATATTATAATATGTATATAAGGAAAGTAATTAGTAATTTTTGAGAATTTTTCTTTAGTTTACAAATTTTGCTGTCAAATATATTACTACCGCCTAAAGCACATAATATCAACTATAGAAATAGAAATTAATTTGTTTCTTATGTGAAAAGTATAAAATTGTTTAGAAAGGTTTAAATAAACTACTTTGTAGTGAAAATTAGATACGTTTCAATTATGCTACTCTTCCTGTAAGGTTATCGTTTCAGTAATACAAAAAATTATTATTTTGCACATCCTGAAACTATAATTTTGTGTGTGTTAACTCATGAAATGCTGATTCGAAATATTGCTGTACAAACAGTTTGGGATACTAGCTAAATTTTAAGCTCCACTTCTAAACTTTGAAGCTGGAGATTAGACGGAGCTTATTGATAGGCGGAATTGCAAAATATCTGAGCTTAACTCTTTATTTAAAGTATTAGACGAAAATTTGGGAAAATAGTGACACAAAAACAGTGACAGGTACTAGTGATACTAACAGTTTTCCTCTGTTGCACAATGTTAGTGGAAACAACTATTAAATTTTTGTCAGAGCTGTGATTAGCTGTTTGTGAAAAAAGTAGGTGAGATTGCTATGTAAGATTCAAGATTGATTCCAAAAATGTATGCCGAAGTTTGAACCAAAAAACATAGTGGAAGAGCTCTTCAAAGTGTTCGGTGATTGGAAATGAAAAGATGTGATTTGCTGTTGCCAAAGAGAGTAATAAAAACTGTACTGCGCAAAAGCAATAAAATGAAATAAAATGAGTTATTCAACTGTTAAAGCTTCGAGATAAAAAGATGAAAATATAATTGCAGGAGAATGAAGAAGTACGGCTAAAATAAGATAATTTTAGGCTAATCGAAACTTATTAACTATACTATTGACTAAATATGCAGGATATTGATACATTTTACTGGTAATTTTGAGGTTATTAATGTGCAAAGCATGAAATTTTTTATCTGATAATCTATAAATTCTAAAAAGTTGATTAAGTATAATATTTCTAAACAATTGAATCGAGTTGCAGGAATTAAAAGGTAATAATTTATTAATATTAAATTTAAAAAAATCTTTTTTATCATATAATTTAGTAACTATCCCATGAGCAGGTTCTATAATTAGACTTAAATCCAAATAATAAACATCATTACTAATAGAAGTTTCATTAGGTATTAATTCCAAATTATCCGGATAGAAATCTATATCTATGACATAGTTATCAGTAAATACAAGACAAATCAGATCATCTACATATCTATAAATTTTATAATCAGTTGAAGTAAAGAATTTTTCATAATGAAATAGGTATAAATTAGCTAACATACTGCTACTACAGCCACCTTGTGGAACACCTGAGACTTGTAAGTATAATTTATTACCTTGAAAGATATAATTATTGAAAAGAACAAAATGGAGAAGCTCAGGAAAATTGGTAAATTTTGTAAGATTAGAATGTTTAGTAATATAAGCATTATATAAAGCTAAAATGACATCATATAGATCAGTGATCTTAATATTATTAAATAGATCTTTAAAATCAAACGTTTGAAATCCTATTATTTTACCAAGCGTTTTTAATTTATTTTTTAATTCCTTACTGTTATTCAGAATAATGTAGCTATCACCAGAATCTCGTAAATTGCTATTTAGTACATTTAAATAATTTAGTAATAATTTACTAGCAGTAGTAGAGTATGAATTATGACCACTAGTAACAGTTCTAAATTTAATAGGAATTTTATGAAATTTAGGTATAAGCACAATATATGGAAATGTCAAAAATTTATTATTAATATCTAAATCACTATACATATTGATAATTTTCAATTTGATACTATTAAGAGAGTGTGAATCAATTTTAAATAGACTATTATTTTTTAAATAATCTAGCAGATATTGAATATAGAATTTTTTACAAATAATAGCATAATTATTAGAGGCTTTATCTACATAAGTAATAACAAAAGATCTATGTAAATCATTAACAGAATGCTTTATATTATCCATATTATATATAGATCTAGATAAATTAATACTACAAATGGTATTTTTAATAGATCTTAAAATAGTAAATTTCTACATATTAAATGCCTCTAAAGGCTGAGCATATTTAGAAGCTAATCCATAAATAAATTTATCAAGGTCCAGATTGATTGATTTTAACACTTGTTTAGAATTATTACATGAAGGTAACCTGAATTTAGTGCCAAATGACATTATAGTTCTTAAAGATTTATCTTTTACAATGGCTAAGTCTCCAGTAACTATATGACCCAAGTGTGGATTTATAAATTCAGCATAATTATCAACACTACAAATACATTCACCATCTAAATTTGTTGAAGAATGTATGTCGACTGAGAGAGATTTTGAAATTGCATTGTAATTAAAAATGGTTCTTCCAATAGGCTTGTTATATTTAAAAGTTTTAGTAACATTCAAATCCTTTACAGGCAATAAATGATGAAATTGATTAAATAAATTCTTAAAGTTAATGGAATTATAAATAGGATGCTTAAATGATATTACACAATAAGAATTAGAACAGTGATTATTATGAAATTGATTAAGTTTTATTTTTAAATATTTTGATCTAGTAATGAGCAAATCATAGAAAATATGATTAAAATGTTCATTAGTAAGATTTAACTTTAAGAAAATAGCATAAACTGTGTTTAATTGTTTTTTCTTGACTGCAAATACCCATGATTTAATAAATTTCCATTGATATGTGTTATTGAATTGTTGATGCATACTTTTAATCTCCGCTTTAATATCATATAGGGAGGAGCTTCCTTTACCGCGTTTAAATCTTTTGAGTTTAGCCAATTTACTATTATGTAAAAGAGGTTTAAAAAAAAGGTGATTAAAAATAGAATATTTATTATCTACAAAATTATTCTTAACAATATTACCATTGAGATATAACTGATTTAATCCATATGGAAACAGAGTACATTGTGATTTAATATAGAAGTTTTCAAAGAATAATCTCTCAGCAGTATTTGTTTTAATGTCCAAAATATGTATAGTTATATTTTCAAAACCATGATGAGCAAATTGTTTATATTCGATTTTATTAGAAGTAGGAAGAAAATTATTATTGTGGATATATTTTTTAACATGATCTCTATGTACATTCATACGTAGATGAATAGGATTACTGGTTTGTCCTATATAAGATATATTACATATATTACAAGATAATTTGTAGATGCAATTAAAAATTTTACAGAAAGTCTTATGACTATTTAGATTAGTAATTTGTGAGTTAGAAGCATATGGGCAGGTTTTACAATTTTTATTCTTACATTTATTGAAGTTATAATTTTTAGCTGGGCAATTATTATATCCAAAACAATCCATGGCACACTGTTGGTAAAATGATAACGGTCTAAACAATTCCCAACAAAATTGTAAATACCGGGCAATATTTATCAAATTAAATAATAACAAGAATAAATATATTTGCCAGTCACTAAATCAAATATGTGTAATTCATAAGAGTTAAAGTAATATAAAGAGAATAGCATTAACATTTATAAATAATATAAATAAAAATAAAATAATTGCTTATATATAAATATATACAACTAAGTCCATGTAAAACCTAATACAATGTAATAAGTAGGATATTACAAGATAAAAAGAAATGATTAACAATATAAATATAATCAATTCTAAACTAGATTAATTAAAACACTAGGTATAATAAAATATATACTGTGTAAATCTGGAATTCACATAGAATCCTGTCCAAAAAAGTAATAAAAAGAGTGTACTAAAAAGTACAGTTTATAAAAGGTATCTATAACACCAATACAGAAATCCCAAAGGCAGTTACCCAGTCATAAAATCACAAAACCAACAAATTAGTAAGAAATAAAAACGATAGATGGCAGCACTAGAATAAGATACTTCTAATATTTAATTACTAATAGCGAAGAAATTTGCAGTAAGATTTAAAAACGATAGATGGCAGCACTAGATTAAGAAAATTCTAATATTAAATTACTAATAGCTAAAGAATATTTGCAATACAAATATTTACCAAATAATAAAACAGAAAGGAAGACAATAATTAATAATACTTTAAGCAAAAATATAATAAGTAACCTATGCAAATAAAAGAAAAGAATAAAATAGGAGAATGAGCCACAATAAACTACAATTAACAATGGATGAAAGTAGAGAAAGTAATACATAATAAAAATTAAAATGAATTAAAATAAATTCTATTACTAAATTTAGCGCAAATGCAGCATAAATTTGAATAGATAGCAAATAGAATGTTTCTTTAATGCGAAGCATACAAAAGGAATTAGGAATAAGGATAGTACATAAATGAAAAGTTAGATAAACTAAACAGCGTAGTATAAGAATGTGAATGACAATGCAATATACATTTAATTTATTGCGCAAATGCAGATATATATATATATGTATAAGGACTTGCAATTTTATATATATGTATTTTAAATGCAATTTTAAAATACACTCTGTTGCAAAAAATATATGCTGCATCCATAAAAAATTGAGCTACAGCCAGCCAAACCAACACCCTCTATATTCAAGGCCCCCACAGAGAAAACCGGAAGTGGCAAGATGGCCGACTTCGTAGTCCAAAGGTATATCCAGAAGAACTGACAACGCATGGGTAGCGTCGTGTAGTCTAGCCAGCCGTCCCCATTCAACACCCTCTATATTCAGTGTGATCGAATATTGAATTCGTTTTAACGTTTCTTTATTTATATTTTATATGAGCTGTTAATTACAGCTATTTTTTTTACCATTTTTTCGAAGATTTAATTGTGTAATGCCGTATCGTTGTTCGGCAGTCGGCTGTCGTGGGAACTACAATAACGGCCCACGTTCTGCTGTTTTCAATTTTCCAAAAGATCCTGAAGTAAGAAAAAAATGGATTTTTTTCCTTAGAAGAGATGGATTCGAAGTTACTAAAAATTCTAGGGTAAGTACTGTTCTTTTTAAATACATATGTACACATTGATAAAAAATGTATATGCGTATGCAGGATTTTAAATAAGCTAACCTAGAACATATATATAACTAGCAGCATACCCGTTCTTCGTACGGAGTATATAATATAAAGAAACTTGAAATTCATAATCATGCCCAAATTCTTATAGTATACTAAATGACATGTTTAATCAAAATATTCTGTTAAAATATTTAATATAATGCTTCTAAAAAGAAGTTTAAGAATCTCTGTTCTCGCTATATAAAATTATCTTCATGGACATATCTGAAGAATAAAACATCTTGGACCCCTTATGTAAGCAAATATAAAAAAAAATATGGAATTGAATCAATATATGCAAAATAAAAGCGTTAAAATTGTATGGGACCCGTACTAATTATATACGCGAATATTAGAAAATATAACCTGTATTAGTAGATTACATGTATAAATTGAAAATACCAATAAACCCGTAATCTTTAAATCTGAAGACAGTCATTTATTCCAATATATGTCAAAATTAAAGTGCTAAAATTATATGGGAAGATATACACGTACTACTTATAATGTCCGATTATTAGTAGAAGATTACCCGTTTTGCAATATGAGTCACAAATGTTTTTTGGTAAAATACAACAGACGACGTAATAAATTGAATATATAATTAATCCCCTTAATCTTCATACCAGAAGACTGTACTTGATTCCAATATATATGCCAATATATGTCAAAATATATGCCAATATACCTGTACTACTTATATTCTCGTAGGTTAGAAGATATACCCGTGCATTCCTAGAAGATTACTCGTACAATGTACAATATGCGTGTGTCAGCAATTTTTGCCGCAATAAAACAATGGCGTAATAACAATATCAATAATCCTTGAATCAATAATTCCGGAAAATATCAATAATAATAATGTTTAAACCTGAAGAGTATAATTGATATTATCCAGTCCAAAATGAAATGGCAATGAAATTTATTTTATATACATATCTTCATTATTCAAATCGGAAAGGATTTAATAAAAATCGTCTGCCGCATAAACACATTGGATTTAAATCCGTTGCTAAGTGACATGATATCATTTGCTTCAAATAAATTGGTAGAAAAAATATCGTCTAAATAGTTATATTTCTATGGAACATTTGGCGACAGTTTCGTCAAATTAGCGACATTTTAAAAAATCGCCAAATTTATCGCCAAGTGGGACTGTAGAACTGACAGTTCCACTTTGCGACAAATTGACGAAATATCATCACAATACTATTCCCTAACAAAAAACAATTAATATCATTTATTTAGCGCAATTTTATCAATTTCAAGATATTTTTATAGATTTTAAAACATTTTTATCAATTTGGTGACATTTTAAAAATTCGCTAAATGTATTACTAAGTAGGATGGTTGGGCTGACAGATAAATGCTAACCAAACATCATTTCAGTACTCTCTTCTAACAAAACAAAAAAAAATTTCATTGACATGTAGAAGACCCAAGCCACACGACCAACCCGAAAGTTTATGGCAGCTGTTTGTGTGTCGTTTATATCAATTTGGCGACATTTCCGTCAATTTGGCAAAGTTTAAGAAAAGTTGTCAAATTAGCGATATCCCTCCAAATTCGTAGCTTTGAATTTGCAGATCTGAATGAAGCATTCTTATCCCGTTTCAATATACTAAATGAAAACACTACAATTGTATTAGAAGATATACCCGCTCTACTCTTTTTCTGTTTCAACAATCGGCTATATGAATTTATCGGCTAAACACAATATATGGGTTTAGTAGCTAAATACGATATAAGCTTGAAAACTCTTTGCCAAAATAAATGCAATTGATGTACGCAGTCAGCAATTAATATAATTAAAAGAAAAATCAAACCGTCCATTCATAAGATATACTTTTATATCCATTTATCCATTTATTTATTATTTAAATCGAAAAAAAATAATAAAAACATTAACAAACACATTTAATTTAATTGCGATGCCGAGCAACATGATATATCCTCCTAAAATGTTAAAATTTATTAACCACTAACAGCACACCCGTTATTCGTACGGAGTGTATAATTTAAAGAAACTTAAAGTTCGCAATCATGTGCAAATTCTGTTAAAATATTAAATTTATTGCTCCTAAAGAGAAATTTAAGAATATATGTTCTCACTATGCAAAATTATCTTCACGATCAGATCTGAAGAATAAAACATCCTGCCCCTTTTGTAAGCAAATTTACAGAAGAAAAAATAGGAATTGAATGAATATATGCAACCACGTACTAATTATATTGTCGCAGATCAGAAAATATGCCAATGTGTTAGTAGAAAATTACCCGTATTACAATATGCGTCTCAAAAATATTTGCCAAAATAAAAGAGATGACGTAATAAATTGAAAATATCAATAATATCCGTACTCTTTATACCAGAAGGTCGTAATTGATTCCAATATATGCCAATATATATCAAAACATATGTCAATATACCTGTACTACTTATATTCTCGTAGATTAAAAGATATACACGTGTATTTGTAGAAGATTCGTACAACATACAATATATGAGTTTAAACAATTTTTGTCATAAAATAATTGCATAATAACTTGAAAATATCAATAATCCTTGAATCAATAATCCCCGAAAATATAAATAATAATAATTTTTAAACCTGAAGACCGTAATTGATATTATCCAGTCAAAAATGCTATAAGAAAAATCAAATCGTTCTTTTCTAAAATATATTTTTATATCCATTTATTTATTATTTAAATCGAAAAAATAATTATTAAAATTAACAGACAGATTTAATTTAATTGCGTTTCTGAGTAACATGATATAAGATAGAATCTTATAACATGTTAAATATGTCATGTCTTATAACATAAACTGCGAAATTAAATAACGATTTTGATTTCTCTATACTTCTCATTGTTCCGTAAAAGCGTGTTTTAAATAAACCATGGAGATAGATTTCCCCTTTAAATCATGTTTCAAACAATTCATGTTTTCAGAAAGTGACTAATTAACGCAAAAAATCTCCCATCAAACTCAGAGATTAAATTTTAATTCACTTTCAAACGATTTTCAAGCTTTTCGTTTGGATAAACCACGGAGTTAGGGAGTAGAACTCCTAGGAAAAAGTTCCGTTTTTCATTAATATCTCGACAACCCCAGGTCTTAGAAACTCGAAACTTGGACAAAATTTATGGGGGGATATTTCAAGGCTATTCACCAAATTTCATTAAATTCGGTTCAGCCGTTTTTCCGTGACGATGAGACAAACGAAAATTTCGTTTTTTACTAATATCTCGAGAACCACTGGTCGTAGAAACTCAAAACACGGATATAATTTTAAGTGGGGCTATTTCTGGGCTACCCACAAAATTTCATCAAATTCGGTTCAGCCGTTCTCCCGTGATGGTGTGACAAACAGACAGACAGACAGACAGACAGACAGACAGACAGACAGACAGATTTTCATTTTTATTTATATAGATTAGGTTCCTCCCATGTGTTTTAATTTAATGTACAAGGGAAGTATAGAAAGATATTGTAATTTGAAAAAATAAGATTATGTCGTTAAACTTATTAAATTCTAATTGAATTTATGTACTTAAAGGTTTAATTTATGTATATGAGTTTGGGAAATTATATTAGTTTAGGAATTTATGAAATTATATTAAAGTTTATGAACCTATATTTGATTTAATATAGCATGATAATGATCCGGGTTCGATTTCTGGCTGGTGCCTAGATAGTTTTAATTTCTAAATGTTCAAATAATTATATTTGATTATTTAATATAATTATAAGGAATATTATTATACAGTGAAACATCTCGAAGCAATGATTAGTCATGAGATATTGTTTAACTATTTAGAAGTAAAGTAGTGGTAATTTAGCTGATTCTGTGGTACCCCTGATTCTGTTATGTTCGAAGCTCTTTAATTTCCCACAGGATTTATTTTAATAAGTAAAATACATCGAAAGAGCAAAACACATTGATAAAAAATGTATATGCGTATGCAGGATTTTAAATAAGCTAACCTAGAACATATATATAATTTGGTTCCTCCCATGTGTTTTAATTTAATGTACAAGGGAAGTATAGAAAGATATTGTAATTTGAAAAAATAAGATTATGTCGTTAAACTTATTAAATTCTAATTGAATTTATGTACTTAAAGGTTTAATTTATGTATATGAGTTTGGGAAATTATATTAGTTTAGGAATTTATGAACCTATATTTGATTTAATATAGCATGATAATGATCCGGGTTCGATTTCTGGCTGGTGCCTAGATATTTTTAATTTCTAAGTGTTCAAATAATTATATTTGATTATTTAATATAATTCTAAGGAATATTATTATACAGTGAAACATCTCGAAGCAATGATTAGTCATGAGATATTGTTTAACTATTTAGAAGTAAAGTAGTGGTAATTTAGCTGATTCTGTGGTACCCCTGATTCTGTTATGTTCGAAGCTCTTTAATTTCCCACAGGATTTATTTATTAAGTAAAATACATCGAAAGAGCAAAACATGCACTTCTTTCATTAAGCAGTGCATATATGCATAAGGACTAATGTATATTTTTTAATTTTTTTTAGCTTTGTGAGCAACATTTTACATCTGGTGATATTATTCGAGAGACTGTACACTACGATGAGAAAACTGGCACATCGGTAACGATTCCGCTATCTGCACCAAAGTTAAGAAAAGGCGCAGTTCCATCTTGCTTACCAGGTTGTCCAGAGTATTTTTCAAAACCAACTACTTCACGTGAAGCCCCAGATGAGAAACGCCTAAGGTTAGAAATGCAAAATTTAGAAAAAGTTATTCAGCAAAGCATCGATAGCAAGTCTTCATATGATGAGGAACGATTGTGCAAAAGTTTTGAAGACTTTAAAAGCAAAATTAATCTTGTCTGCATACCAAAAGAATGGACAGTAACAGTAACATCTGACAGTGTGATGTTTTTATTAATACAAGTGACTCCAGTACCAGTTATTCATAAATGCATCTTAATAAACTCCTCGATGAATACTACTGCTTATTTTAGGAATATACCATTATCAAAGGTAAAGAAGTTTATTTTTCCTTTCTTATTATGCAATGTTAATGATGCTACAGAGATACTGCAAGAGGTTGAGTTGCTTAATCAAAATGTTGAAACAAATTCGAGCAAATCAATCTTTAATGTAATAAGTGATTCGGTAAATTTGTTGAAAACTTTGTTACCATCTTCAAACAAAAATTTGGATTTCTTGCTTGAACAGTTCTCTTTAATCGTTAATGGAAAACACCATTTTAAATATAATACTGAATTTTTGATTTTCTGTAGTTTGCTGTTCTCAATATCTCCCCATGCTTATAAGTTTTTACGAAACTCTCATCATTTTATTTTACCACATCCCTATACAATTTACAGAATATGTTCTTCCTTTCACTTAAACCCTGTCAATGAACAATTTGAAGATAACTTTTTGTCTTATATTAAACAACGCTATCAAACTTTACAGTCTGAAGACTGTACAGTGTGTTTAATGATGGACGAAATCCACATTAAACCTGTCATGGATTTTAAGGGAGGGAGCATTGTTGGCCATGCATATGATAATGTAAAATGTGCAACAAGTGCATATGTTTTTATGGTTCAAAGCTTTTTATCGACATATAAAGATGTTGCACATATAGTGCCAGTTCAAAAAATAAACGCAGAAAGTCTGTTTACTATAATTAAAAAAGTAACAGTAGGTTTGGAGGAAATTGGATTTAAGGTGATATGCATAAGTTCTGACAATAATGCCATTAACGGCAGAGCTATGTCTTTCTTTAATGTTCCTCCAAAGCAAAGCATTATATATAAACATCCGTCAGATTTAAATAGACCTCTATATTTTATTTATGATCCCGTGCACATCTTAAAATGTATAAGGAACAACTGGCTGAATCAAAAGAATGCAGGACAATGTATGTTTTATCCTGATTTTGAAAAACCTGGCGTCACAAAAACTGCTTGTTTTGGAACGATAAAAAAACTTCATTCTATTGAAGCAGGAAATATATTGAAATTTGCATATGGGGTAACATTAAAAGCATTGATACCAACAAATCTTGAGCGACAAAATGTAAAGTTTGTTCTGCAAATTTTTAACAATCATGTTATTGAGGGCCTACGCCAGTTTGATGAAAGTAATGACTTACAACATTGCCAGGATACAGCTGATTATGTTCGCCTAATATATACCTGGTGGTCGATAATGAATGTTAAAAGTTTATTTAAAGGACAATGTAAAAGAGATGTTTTTCAAGAGCCACTTACTTTGTCTGAAACAGATGAAAAGACTAAATTTTTAAATAAGTTCCTAATCTGGTTAGAGAATTGGAAAAATTTGAAATACACGACTGGTATATTGACCAGAGAAACTCATGCTGCTTTAACGCATACAACACATGGTGTGTTGGATCTTTTATCATACTGTGTAAATGAATTAGGGTTTTCGTATATCCTAACTGGAAAAATTCAAACGGATGCTTTAGAGCAAAGGTTTGGGAAATTCAGACAACTTGCAGGTTCACAATATTTGATATCTTTGCGACAGGTGTTTGAAACTGAAAGTAAATTACGACTACAAAGTATCGGTCCTTTAAAGATCAAATCTTGTAAATATGGTGAATTGTCTGTAGATGTAGAGAATAACGAAATAGGAGACTTAGAAACCTCTCAGACTGATGATCTTCCTACCTTTGCTCAAAGCATTTCCGTTTTGGATGATGATGTTTCTAATGTATCTGATATGATCCCTGTGATATCTTACGTAGCAGGATATTGTGCATTTGCCACTGTTAAAAAACTTCATAACTGTACTTTTTGTAAGATAAACTTAACTATTGCAACTGTTAAAGAGTCTCCTCTGATTGAAAGTTCTGTTATAGAAAAGATGGATAGGGGTGGTTTGATGTATCCGCAGCCCGAAGTTCTTGAAATTGTAATTCATGTATTTATAATTGTACAAAAATTAGTTTCCATTGATTTCGAACATCTTTTCTTGAATGTAAACAATCAACGACAATTGGTTATCAGTTTAGCAGTTTTTATTTTAACCGAAAAAGAAATTTTTATGAAAGGCAATTGTCCTGGTGGTCATTCCTCTACTGTCATTACCAGGTATATTATCATGGCTGCCACGAATACATTTTTAAAAAACTATTGCAAAGAGAGAAATGATGTGAAAAAACCAGAAAATAAGAAACGTAAACTTGCAACATTAAAAAAGTGATAGCCTATTTTTCAAACATGTACAGTAATAGTGCTGTCCTTAAAAAAAAAACTTTTTCGAATTTTCTATATATGTAAAGCCTAATAGGATTGCAACAAAATAAACTATAACTATATTTTTACAGCTTGTTTTCACAAAGATTTTAATGCTGAGCATATTTCATCCCTTATCTTTATAAGATAGCTGTAGGTGTATCGCTAATGTTTATACCATTGTATTGCATGTTTGTTTAATTTTCAAAATGCCAAAAAGTACTCACCTTTCCGAGATAGAAAATGGCAAAGTATTGGCTTTTAGAGAGTATAGAATGAGTGTAGTTGAGTTAAAAAATTAAAATAAATTAAATAAAAAATAAATTTAATATTCATGAAGTTAATATAAATACTATAGTTTGATTTAAACTAAATGTTAATACATCACTGCATTATTTTTTCTTTAAACTAAATTTAAACATAATTATTAGTTTCTACTTATTTAACTGAAACATTATATATATAGTGTATTGATGTAACCTATTTATATAAATATTTAAACTTACCTTGGAATTACTTTCCATACATGTGTTTCATTTTATGTTAGGGTTTTAAATTTTTATTCTCACCTTGGAAATTATTAGCTGCATACATGCTTTTTGTCATAAAAGACATTTTGTGCAATTCTAATTAATGCACAGAACCTTTTAAACTTTTTTTTAATTTAAATTTTAATGATGAACTTAATATTAAATATCCAATATTTTGCAAAATTGGATTTTTACAAGTTTCTTTAAAAGACTTCTAAAGGCATATGCAATGGCCAAAGAGTCATTTCATTCTATTTTCACACATTTCACATCTGCAGGCAATAACTACAGACAGGCGCCTAGAAAAACAGAATGTGCACATATTAACTTAATCCGTAATGAATAATCATGGCCTGGTATATTGAAACTCCAATGTTGACGTCGTTAGAGTATGGGACGACTGATAGTTATGGACAAGGGTCCTACTATGTCGTACATCTTAATTCGGCATACTTTATCAAGTGCTGGTGTGTTCTTGGAGAAATGCTTCCTAGAACTAAGGTGTCGTATAAGCCGACAACTCATATTCAGTGTAACAAGGAACAATCTGTGCTATAAAAGACCTGTTTACGTAGATGCAGATGTCAAAATAACAATCCATAAAGGAATCCACGACTGCTCAACCACGTAAGTCCTAGTCTACATTTGTCCTGAGAAACTACAATGAAAGACTATATCATTTGGGGTAACAATAAATAGTAAAGAGAGATTTAATTTAAAGATTTTACTTTTGCCCATTTAATATATAGTTGAAATCTAAATCAACTTATTATTATAATTAAGTCCATCTGTTATGATAGCATTTATTTACAATGCTCTTATCGAATACTGATATAATAAATTTAAATGAACCCCAACATAGAGACTAGAGGGGAAGGATAATAATAGTTTGATGAATATTAATTTAAATCTGTAATTTTGAATGAATATAAGAATTGTGTAATGAATATTGAAAGGTAAATTTGTAATGATGAAACTTACTTAAAGGATATTAAGAAATGCTATATGAGTTAGTAATTTCATTAGATAATGGTGTGTATGATTATGCATTAATTTGTTGGTATAAAACTGTGCAAGAATTTAAATGGATAGATATTCACTTCTCAATGCATATAAAAATATATATATGTATATATAATAAATGTTATTTTGGATCCACACCTGCCTCTTCTTTTGACTCCAGTCCTTTTGGAATTAATTAATTATAATTATGTTTGATTTTCAGCTATCTTGGAGGGTAAGTCTGATTTTAGAATGCTAACTACTTGTGATCGAATAAATTAAAATTAAGTAATAGACCAATATTAATTATATATTAATGAAGTATGCAATCTTTAGCAATTAAAGTACAATTTTATTATGTACTTCAATCTATTTTAGTATATACTTTACTATATAGTACAATCTATATACTTCTTTAAATTGTGTTAGGATAGATATGACCTTTACATTCTGATACTTTTTAATCATGTAAATTTTAATTTATTTCGATTGAATTTAAATTAATCTTCAGTAAGGATTTGATTTTTTACTTATTAAATTATAAAGTTTTTAGTAACTTATCAAATTATAAAGTGGTTCTATTAAGATTATTCTTTCATTCCAAATCACACATAAAAAAAGAAAGAAGGAATCTTATTTATGTCAACAAATTCTAATTTAAATTAAAGCAGATATATTTTAAAGAAAAAAAAATCCTCATCCTGCTGGAACATTTAAATTAAAAAAAAAAAAAAGAAAAAAAAAATTCGCCCAAAAACAATTTCAGTACAAATTCGTATTGCGTTGGACTACGGTGTCGGCCATTACGGGATGGTGTGGAGGCCTTGAATATAGAGGGTGTTGGCCAAACTCGGCATGCAAATGACGTTTGAAGAGTTATGCAAATGATAAAATTTCCCGCACCAATGATAATGGATCAGGAGTTATCAAATTATCAATACAAAACGAACTTCCCATAAAGACAGTTTTATGCAGACAATATTTTTTCAGAATATTTATTCGAAGAAAAATATATATATAATATTGCTTTGCAACGAAATTAAATACAATGTGTTTATACGGTATACGGTTTTAAATAAATATTTTGCGATTTAAATAATAAAGACATGTATATAAAAATAAATGTTATCTGAATTGCATTTTTCACTGGCTTATATCGCTTACGGCCTTAAGCTTTGAAGAGTTCGGGAAACGGTGTTATTCTTCAATTTCATACGTCATCCGCTTTAGGAACAGATGTAGTACACTTTTTTTTTCAACTTTAACGATTTTAGGTGCGATTCTGGATTTTAGGTGAGAATTCTGGCAATCCATTCTATGATTTGGCGAGCATTCCATTCTGGCAACTCTTTCCGCGTTTTTTGTCACCCTTTTGTCGCCAAGGTAAAAATTCATTCCATTCTAGCAAACCTTTCCGCGTCTTTTGTTGCCCTTATATCGCCAGTGTAAAAATCGCCCTTTTGTCGCCATTTGTGCAACAGTTCACCTGTAGCAACTTAAGCATGAAGTTACACTAGGTGAAAAAACATCACAGAATCCTCTGGGACAGCTGGTTACGTAAAACAGCTGTTTGAACAACAGGTGATCTGTTGCTCAACACGAAAATCGGAAAATATTTTAAAATTTACCTTGGCGGCAAAAGGACGACAAACAGCGACCAAAGACGACAACAGGGCGACAAAGAGCGACCAAAGACGACAAAAGGCCAAAAAAGACACGGAAAAGCGTGCTAAAATGGAATGTTGCGATTTTTACCTTGGCGACAAAAGAGCGACAAAACACAATTGCCTAAAACGAAAAAGGGGTTTTACTAAATCTTTACCCTGCTTTATTTTAACAAAGACTTTTCATATCCTCATATATTGGGTTTAGCTAATTTTCTCATATATTGCTTTTAGCCAATTCTTAAAACAAAATAAAAGTAGTTCTATTACCACTAATTCTAATACCAGTTTTTTTAATACCAGTTTAACGTTTTCACGTTGACATATTTGATCCCATTTCATATTTTTTGTATATTTGTTTACGAAACGGTACAAGACATTTTATTCGTAACGAAAACCGATAATCTTATATTTATTAAGATTAAATTGAATATTTTAACAGAATGTTTCGAATAAAAATGTCATTTAGAATACTATAGAAATTTGTACTTGACTGTAAATTTTATTTTTTTATATTATATATTTCGTGCAAAGAACGGGCTACTGCTAGTAATTTATCTATTAAAAAAGTAAAATAGTTAACGTTACACTTTCTTTATTGGAATATTTCCCTAGATATTTAAAATGACTATATACTTTTACGTCTCTAGATAGACTAGCAATTAAGTATTCCCACATTTTGCTAATCATAAAGATCTTCTATATATAATAAGTAAAAAAATATAATGTGGGCAGCACATGACTTTTCTTATACAATGCAATGAATTTACTACTTTTACAAAAAACAAAACTTGGTTATTCTTACAGTAGATACTTATATTATTTTCAAGATATTGAATTTTCGTTAATTAGTCGTCATTTTCATCGATTTAGCGTCATTTTTATCCATTTGGCGAGATTTTCGTTAATTTGACAACATTTAAAAATTCGCAAAGTTGGAGACATTCCGCCAAATTCGTCGTCAAAATCACCAAGCGTTATGGACGGAGAAATAAGTTATTCTTATAGCAGATAAATGACTATTGGCGTTCAAATACAAATGTATTACTCGAAGTATCTTTTCTCATGAATGGAACGAGCTAGATCCACGAGAATAATGTCACCAAATTTATCGCATATTACATATGAAAAGTGAACGTGTTCCTCAACAGTTAATATATATTTTTTTAATTTATGGAATTTTTTATAAATTTATTTGAAAAGTGTGCAATATCTCGAAAACGGTTTATGCTAGCGTTCTAAACCTTATGTCAATCGTTTTCTAAGGAAAAATTACATAAGAAATATCTATTTGGGTAACTTACAGAGACATCACCTCAAAAATGTTTGATTCATGACCAGGGATGCTTAACACGTGCTCTCCCGTCGAAAACTCGAATTCGAATTTTCGACCCCGTCACAATACTTTCCTTAAAGTAATAATGGTATTTAATCAAAATGTCAAAATGTTATGCATATTTGAGCTACTTGTCTCGACTTAACATGAGATATGATGTCTTAAAGTTTGGAGCAAAATCACAGTTTCTCACTATTTAGTTATCCACTATGATTTGTAAGAGAGCTTTTCTCCGCCGAAATGTTATAAACTCTAATATTTCAAATAAGAAATATTTCTATATTTCGTGAACTTTCTCGTACGAAACAAATAAAGTGCGTATTAAATAAATATATCATATACTCTCAATAATAAATAGTTTCTTACTATTCTATGCAGTTAATAAAATATATGAATTTTTTCGCTTGCAGATATTTTCATTTCCCTGCAATACATAGTAATGTATAGAGAAAGTATTGGAATCATGTCGAAAATCGCAACTCGATTTTTCGATGGATCTACACGTTTCGAGACCTCTAGAATCAGAAAAAAACTATTTTTAGAATGACGTCTGTGTGTGTGTCTGTCTGCCTGTGTGTCTGTGTGTCTGTGCAATGTATGTATCCACTCTAATTCAAAAACTAATGAACTGAATTTCAGAAAATTTGGTAGGTAAGTCACTTGGATGTTACCCTGGTGTTGATTAGTTTTTGGTATGATTAGTGGAATCAGAACCCGCCTTTTTCTGCGAAATAGCCAGTAAAATTTTCATTTATCCGCACTAGCTAAAATACTAATTGACCTAATTTCGCAAAATTTGGTAGATAAGTTACTTGTTGTATACTCTGGTGCTGATTAGAATTTCGTACGATTCGGAAAAGCAGAGCCTGCATTTTTATACGAAATGGCCCGCCAAAATCTAAAAAAAAGACTAAGTAGTGTATGCTCAAATATATGATTTAAATTCTTGTTTCATACGCAATTTTTTAAGAGGAAAATAATATAACACACTCTATTATACTTTAGTACTAACCGTTCACAAGATATTTTATATTTCATGCATTTTTATTACGCCGATTTTGGAAAAATGTCCAATTACCAAATAAAAACAAAAATTGAATTAACATTGCAAATTTAGTGTAATTTGGTTCAATTAAACTCAATCTAATGAATTATTAACGAAATAAAGAAAATATGAATTTGCGTCTGCAGGAAAAGTCATATGCTGCCCACATCAGATTTTTTAAAATTGCAATAAAATCTGTAGGAAGATTTGAAATTTTATGTATGTATGTTTGATGAGTTTTTATATTTCAGGAATTTTGCTAGACCCGAAAGCGAAAGTCTAAAGTCATATCTGAGTCGCCATTACCAATGAACTGAATACAACTGAAAGTTCTGCTTAACTTCGCTCTTCAGTCATCGGATCTTTTGGGTATATTTTCATTACTAGAAATGTGTACGGCTATAGAAGGTCGAATTAGGATTACCTAAATAGTTTTGAATATGGCAAGTTTACCGCAGTTATATCCTTTGATCGTCTAAGTAAATCCCCTATTTTTACTTCCCTTATATACATAATGTATAAGGAAAGTATTGTTGTTGTTGTTGTTGAGACCCAGACCGTTCGACCTACCAGAAAGGTGTAAGGTAACTGTATGGACGGCCGGGAAGTGCCACCCAATTTAGACCGGAACCCAGTGGGGGAGGCATCCACAGGGACCGTACCCTCCTTCCTCTACCACCAACCTCTCGGAAGGACTTACGGACCCACATGTTTAACGTGATCGTACTCCGCATGAACACGGCGGCATTTTGTGGTAGCGTGCAAATCTAGCGCGCAAACCACGGGGATACCGCACCCGAGATGGCCAACAGCACGCGGTGTTCCGAGGTGGTCACCCACCCAGTACTAACCGCGCCCGATGCTGCTTGACTTCGGTGATCTAACGAGAACCGGTGTTTTCAGCACGGTACGGCCGTTGGCTAAGGAAAGTATTGTGACAGGGTCGAAAATTCGAATTCGAGTTTTCGACGGGAGAGCAAGTTTCAAGCATTCCTGATCACGAATCAAACATTTTTGAAGTGATGTCTGTGTGTGCGTGAAAGTATGTGTGTGTGTGTGTGTGTATGTGTGTGTGTGTCAGTGAGCCTGTGGAGACAAGAACTGACGAACGAATGGACCGATACGAACGAAATTTGGTACAAAAATCGCAATCCGTAAACACTGGAAGCCTATTGTTTTTATACGCAATCAAATGTTCAGAATCCCCGTAAATTTTCGAATGAAATTTTGAAAAAATCGTCAAAAAATCAAAACCGCTAATAAAGTTACGCAAATAGACATTTCTTATGTAATTTTTCATTAGAAAACGATTGGCATAAATTTTAGAACGCTAACATAAACCGTTCTCGAGATATTGCACATGTTTAAAAAAAATTATCAAAAAGTTATATAAAATAAAAAAAAATTTCCTATTGAGAAACATGTTCACTTTTCATATGTAATACCATGCGATAAATTGGGTGACATCATTCTCGTGGATCCAGCTCGTTCCATTCATGAAAAGAGGTACTTTGAGTAATACTTTTGTATTTGAACGCCAATAGTCATTTATCTGCTGTAAGAATAACTTATTTCTCTCCATAACGCTTGGTGAGATTTTGACGACGAATTTGGCGGAATGTCGCCAACTTGGCGACATTTTCAACTGTTGCCAAATTAACAAAAATCTCGCCAAATCGATAAAAATGACGACTCATTGAAGAAAATTCAATATCTTGGAAAGAATATAAGTATCTACTATAAGAATAACATTTTTTTTAATGGTGAAAGTAGAAAATTCATTGCGTTATATAAGGAAAGTCATGTGTTGCCCACATCAGATTTTTCTTTATGTAACTAGGAGGTTCTGCTCCCTTGCTCGCTACGCTTAGCCGACACCTATAACTCACTTTGCGAGTCCGGAGGGTATGCCTCCTACTCTCGCTGCGCTTGCCTCGGGAACCATTTCAAGCCAACCTAAAGTATATATCGGTAAGCAGTTTATTTCATAGTATTATCCCATTATTTCTATATAAATGTACCAAATTTCATATTTTTGTGTGCTATAGTTTTTGTGGTGCGAGGCAGAGAAAATAGATGAACGTGAATTCACTTCAGAAATTGTAAACGGCCTTGCTGCCCCCGCGAGGAATCGAACCCTGGAACTCCGGAATGACCAGTCGATGTTCTACTGTTGAGCTACTGGGACGAAATTGCAAGCTCTTATCGTCGAAGTAGACTCTACATTCTCTATCCTCTAATGTCCGATTGACGGGCAACTGACAATATGATTGGCCACATCCTGATTTTTTTTTTACTTCAGATGCCTGCTGCTACAACTATCTTTTCCCATGCCAACGGCCCTACTGTGCTGAAAACACCGGTTCTCGTTAGATCACCGAAGTCAAGCAGCATCGGGAGCGGTTTAGTATTTGGGTGGGTGACCACCTGGGAACAACGAGTGCTGTTGGCACATTTCGGGCGCGGTAGCCCGGTGGTTTGCGCTCTGGATTTGCATGTTGCCGCAACTTCCGCCGTGTTCATGCGGAATACGATCACGTTAAGCATGTGGGTCAGTAAGTCCTTACGAGAGGTTGGTGGTAGGAGAAGGAGGGTACGGTCCCTGTGGATGCCTCCCCCACTGGATTCCGGTCTAAATTGGGTGGCACTTCCCGGCCGACCAAACGGTTCCCTTACACCTTTCTCGTAGGTCGGACGGTCTGGGTCTCAACAACAACAACAGGAACTATCTTTACCAAGGTTAGTATCTTGTGTGGTTGTTATCCTCTCAATTTGAAATCGGTGCACAATTTTCCAGATTCCACTGAATCCGAACTAGTCGTACTAGGGTCGCTTTCAGACCTCCGACATCTTTGCATTAACCTACAGGGTTAACTTGTTCGGGGGGCATTGTAAAGTGCCTTGTTGCTCCAACCGGGAATCGAACTCTGGAACTCCGAACTGGTCAGCCGACGATCTACCGTTGAGCTATTGGAACGAAATTACCAGATCTTAGCGTCGAAGTGGATTCTGCGAAGTGCATAAAAAGTAAAATACCGCGTAAACTGCATTGAAATTAAGAGAAGGCTCTACTTCAAAAATTCAACTATGTGCTACCTACTTGTAAAATTTTGTGATATTGCTATTGTTACTCCATCCCGAACGCGAACTCGCAGCTCAAATATTTTGTATTTTATTCTGGCTTTAAATATTGCTTAAACTACAATATATATCGATAAACGGTTTATTTCAGAGTATTCCTCAAACCTTTCTCTATACAAGTGTTTCAAATATTATATTTTTTTATGATAGTTTTTGCGGTTTGAAGCAAAGAAACTCGAGGAATTATAAATTTGTCAAACTGCAACGGCGGCGACGTCAGCTACTGTTTTTAATATAGAGATTAAAATAATTTGAATCTAAAATTGCAGGTTTTCTACTATTAAAAGTATATTTCGGGGTATCAAGTATACATGGTGTCCCAAAAAGAATGAAACGGACTTTAATTCTTTAGCTGTTGGATATAAGTGGGCAATATAAATTGCAAAAATGTTGAAAGTAAGGTAGGAAATAAGGCTACGTTAATGAAATAGTCCTATTCATTTTCAAAAAGTTACACTTTTTTAAATTTTATACTACCCCCTCAAACAAATTTGATCAATCAGAAAATTTTTATTTTTAATGCAACTAGATCATTAAAAAAACCACATATATGTATCTTTAAATCAACTGATTTATGATAAAGGAAAATAATTAGACGTATGCCACTTTTCCGTACCATATGAAAGGCTGTTTCATCAGTGAAAATATGGATCATAAATAAATAGACGATGGAAATTGTTTAGATCAAAAATACGTTAATATGTGTCAAAAATTTTTATCACAAATGTATCTAAATAAATTATTACACAGACAGAGATCATATAAAGCACTGATACTCACTACGCTGTTAGATATCCTGTGTATTATCATCCACTTTTATATTTTTTTGTGATATATCACAAATTTGCAGTTCCAATTTGATGCAGGGTCCCCATTCACAATGTTCAATTTTCAATTAAATATAACTCGCTCAATTTTAAAGATACTGATATGCAGGTGTTTTTAATGATCTTGTTGCATTAAAAATAATAATTTTCTAATTGACCCAATTTGTCTAAGGGGGTCGTATGAAAAGTTAAAAAAGTGTAACTGTTTGAAAATGAAAGGGAGGACTATTTCATTAAAGTAGTCTCATTTCCTGATTTACTTTCAACATTTTTGCAATTTACATTGCCCACTTATCTCCAACAGGTAAAGAATTAAAGCGCGTTTCAATCTATTTAGGACACCGTGTGTATCTCTGGGATCAGTAAATGATTCCCTAGTATTTTGACCACATTATAATTAAACCTCTATGGAGTTGAATATAATTCATCTCAATACTAGAGAGATATGAGAGATATATTCTCTGAGGGTACTTATTGCAAAGGAGATTTCAAACCCATTTACAAATCAAGGCTACTTAGGGCTTTCGCTGTAGGGCATATAAATTTAGTCCAATATCTAATAACCTTTCGACCCGAGGCTAGTTTCTGTTAAGAAGAGTATTAAGGCTCGGGTGAATTACAAAGCGTGGACATTTCGGTGTGTTCTTGCTTTGACCTATGCATTTAAGCCTAGTCTTAATTTATTTTCTTCACTCGTGGCAAATCAAATTTGACTGTGCAGCGGTATATATATAAGTTTAAACTGTAAGATCTATTTCTGGTCTTACTCATAATCTGGTTATTAATAGATCGTTAGCAGTTGATCATTCATTCACTACTGTCAACTCGACAAACGAAAATGGGAGAGGGGTATTTGCTTGTTTACAATTCGAAGTTAAAAAGGAAGGGGTCAAACCAAGGTTGCCAATTCCATATGTAGTGTTGAAGACCCAGACCACACGACCAGCCCCAGGGCTTATGACAATGTAATGTGTGGCTGGTCGATATGAAGTGTTGTTGTTGTTGAGACCCAGACCGTCCGACCTACCAGAAAGGTGTAAGGTAAACGTTTGGACAGCCGGGAAGTTCCACCCAATTTAGACCGGAACCCGGTGGGGGAGGCATCCACAGGGACCGTACCCTTCTTCCCCTACCACCAACCTCTCGGAAGGACTAACGGATTCACATGTTTAACTTGATCGTACTCCGCATGAACACGACGGCAGTTGAGGCAGCGTGCAAATCCAGCGCGCAAACCACCGGACTACCGCGCCCGAAATATGCCAACAGCACGCGGTGTTCCCAGGTGGTCACCCACCCAAGTACTAACCGTGCCCGATGCTGCTTGACTTCGGTGATCTAACGAGGACTGGTGTTTTCAGCACGGTAGGGCCGTTGGCTCTGTCCATGTGTTGTTGCTGAGACCCACACCGTCCGACCTACCAGAAAGGTGTAAGGTAACTGTTTGGACGGTCGGGAAGTGCCACCCAATTTTGACCGGAATCCAGTGGGGGAGGCATCCACAGGGACCGTACCCTCCTACCCCTACCACCAACCTCTCGGAAGGACTTACGGACCCACATGTTTAACTTGATCGTACTCCGCGTGAACACGGCGGCAGTTTTGGCAGTGGCTGGAATCGAACCCGGGCCAACCGAGTGCAACTCCAGCGCGCTAACCACTGGGCTACCGCGCCCCCATATGAAGTGTGGAAAACCCAGGCCGTCCGACTCATCCAGAGGACTTGAGCAACTATTTGGACAACCGGGGTGTTGAAGACCCAGACCGTCCGACTCGTACAGAGGACTTGAGCATCTATTTGGACGGCCGGCCCACATAAAGTGTTGTTGTTGTTGAGACCCAGACCGTCCGACCTACCAGAAAGGTGTAAGGTAACTGTTTGGATAGCCGGGAAGTGGCCCATATGAAGTGTTGTTGTTGTTGTTGAAACCCAGACCGTCCGACCTACCAGAAAGGTGTAAGTTAACTGTTTGGACGGCCGGGAAGTGCCACCCAATTTAGACCGGAACCCAGTGGGGGAGGCATCCACAGGGACCGTACCCTCCTTCCCCTACCACCAACCTCTCGGAAGGACTTTCGGACCCACATGTTTAACGTGATCGTACTCCGCATGAACACGGCGGCAGTTTTGGCAGTGGCTGGAATCGAACCCGGGCCTCCCGAGTGCAACTCCAGCGCGCTAACCAATGGGCTACCGCGCCCCTCCCATATGAAGTGTTGAAGACCCAGACCGTCCGACTCGTCCAGAGGACTAAGAGCAGCTATTTGGACGGACGGCCCATATGAAGTGTGTAAAAGTATATTTGAAATGGCTGAATTTATGATTATGTACTATGATAAATATCAATAATGAAAATTTGTTAAATCATTGAGGAAGGAATTGTGTTAAAAATAACATGAAAATAAATATGCTGTGTAATTTGTAAAAAAAAAAGTGTAATTTTGTTAAAAATATCAGTAATTGTATTTAAGTATGTGACAACGGCAGGTGAATGTGCATATGTGTAAAATCTTATGAAATAGCCAAATTTAATTTTACTTCAGTAGAAAGCTTGACCTGATATATATTTGTTGAGTACATAACTTATATATATATCGTGTATGATGTGTGTTAAAAACTTTTAGTGTTTACAACAAGACTTTGTTCAGACTGCGGTTCTATGACGAACTTTTTTTCAAGGGAAAATGCCAATTACAGAGTTGGCAGTGACTCGAACTTTAATCGAACTTTATTGGTGTTGACTTTTTTTGTTTCTTTGTCCACGAGGAGATGTGTGAGATCAGAAATCGATCTCACACTAGTTATTATGAGACAGTTGTATGCACATTATTTATTGTGTCTGAAAATCAGACAATACCTCCAGTTTGAATGGCGCCAGTGTTAACGACACGCTGACCCAAAGCTGAGCTAAAATCATAAATTTAGAGGTGTCAAGACAAGAATGGGGTCGAAGGACCCTTAAGAAAATATAAAGAGCGACATTGGATATAAAGGTTGACCAATGGAAAAGATGATTGTGGCGTTGTTGTGATGACTGCCAATAAGAGTAAAGGAGGAGTGTCATTCTTGAGACAAAAAGAGCCTCAACCTGTGACATAAGAACGAGTACGATACTTAGAAAAAATATAGATATGTAGACTACGAGTGTGACATAAGATGTAGAGAACGACTTTGACTCCCAGAGAAATATGGCTTAGACTTCGAAAGAGATGGCAGTATGACTTTTAAAAAAACGACAATGTCCAGATTACAGACTCAAGTGTTTGTAACACTTAGACAGCAGTACAATATGATCGACAAATTACGAGTCGGTGAAGTACACTTCGATTTAATTTCAGTAATATGAGCGACATTAAGTACCTGCTGGTGCAAAGTCCAAGATAGACTTGAAGGTATGTGTTCCTCAAATATGGTACCAGGTCTTGAATAATTTTAGGTATTTTTAATAATGGTCTCACATTATCGCTCTCTGCCGAAATAATATGAATAATTGTGTAATGAATTCAATAAGTATTTTAAGTTCTTAATAAATGATTCATTGTGTTAAAGTTAAAATGGTGCAATGAATTTAGTATTATATTAATTAATACTCTTTTACAGAACTCGCGCGAAAGATAAATAATTGTAAGGTTATCAGCAGCAAACAACGCAATGTATAATTAATAATAAGTTCCACTATGTACGATTTTAAGGTAATGTATATTAAGTATAATTTAACAATAATAGTAGTATGTTAATAGCTATTCTATATTTTTGCGCACCACATAAACTTCTGCTAGTTTAGAGTCTTCTTATTAAAAATAATTATAATTAGAAGCTTCGACTTATAAATAAATCGGTTAAACCAATGACTTAAGTTCGAAATAACAGATTCCTCTAATTAAAATTGAAAATTACTCTGATGGTTTATCATATTTTAATATACATGGAGCCAACTTCCAACCCCGGGGGGCCCGTTTACGCTTTTTAAAAAATCTAATGCATTACGAATTATGAATAATCATTGCTGATTCATTACGATTGTTACAACCATGGAGGAGGAGAAATATCTCTAAATTTATTAACATCTTAAATGTTAGAATAACGAATAACCACACATTTTGTTTATATGTATTTTAAAGTTGCGTTCGAAATAGTGTTTTTTTTTTTTTTGGCGGATTAAAAGCAAAATCCGTTCTTGTAGCGTGGTTGTAAGTTCGATACACCCGGTCGCGGTAACTTATTCCAAATCCATATGTTGTTGTTGTTGAAACCCAGACCATCCGACCTACCAGAAAGGTGTAAGGTAACTGTTTGGACGGTCGGGAAGTGCCACCCAATTTAGACCGGAACCCAGTGTATCCAAATCCATATGTGTATAAACTGTCCTGGTAGTTTAATCTAGAATTAAATATTCCGAACATACCAGTGTATCTCAAATACACAACGTTCATTTACCCCTTTTGAGATTTAAAGTACCCGACATACCCGGCGTACCCGCTTCCCCTACGTCGAATTATTCGAGAAAAGTTTTAATAATACAACTGTATCTGTTTTATCTGCAGATTGTAGACCAGCGCATAGTTGTATCAATATAATAATAAAGATGCATTATAACTATATAACAATTATAATAATATTAACAGCTATAATAATAAAGGAAGATGCGTGATGGTTTATTTGATGATCGCGTAGTGGAAAATCTAACGGAAAATCTTTGGTACAATAATACTTCAGTTCAGGCCGAAGACACTTCGGACGCTTTTTATTTCAAAATGGCATTAGTCTTTTAATTGTAAAATGTTCAAACGCCAGTTTAATCAAGCTTTCCACAACTCTGATTTCTTAGTGAACAAATATATTATTGTAGCATTTTGATCTTCACACCACAGAAAAGATCGAAAAGTTTTCATTCAAACAAATTTTGAACAGAATCCAAACTATCACTAGACAGATTTTCGTGAATTTCGTTCGTGAATTTTAAAACGTTCGAAATTTGAACTGTTTGAAAAAATCACGTATGATAGGAACTTAAATTTCGGTAACAGTATAAGTCAAATGATGGAAAACAGAAAGACATTTACTGTATTGCAATATTCAGTAATTTAGGGGTGGAGCATACAGAAATGTACCAATTGGCCAAAATAATTATAAATGCACGGTATTAAGTGATATATAGTACATATATATATTTACAGGGTGGCCATAATTAAAGTAGAGGTGTTTAGAGCCTGATAGTGACTGCTGGTCCAAACTCAACCAAATTTGCAGTAAATACTATTTAGATCATGGAGTTTCGATTTTTAAAAGAAAAAAAAATAGTTCGGATCTTTGCCACCGCGAACCAAACTGGCGCTGTAAGGTCCATTTTTAGAGTAAAATAGACGTAGTAAGTACAGAAAGTTTTCATTTTACATGCATTTTGAAAAGGACATCACAATTACATTTTATACGTATTTAGTACACATTATATTTACATTTGCATCTTACATTTACATACGCATGACTTTAATTTTTATATTGGCATCATTTACATGTGTGATTCAATATGTTTTCCTTGCATATGTTCCAAAAAATGCATTCTCTGAACAGTATTCTCTACTGCAGAATGCAGCAGATCGCCATAGATTTGCTTGACGTGCAATGTTATTCGGTCCTTCAAAGTGGCAAAATTATCCACATTCCCTTGGTATACCAAGCGCTTTACATGACCCCCACAACCAAAAGTCACAAGAAGTCAGATCAAGCGAACGGGCTGGCCACTGCATAGGAAAGGCTCGATAATTATTCGGTTATTGGGAAAATGCTGTCATAGGACTTCCTGTACGCGTAATTCAACATGAGGAGGTACCCCATCCTGCATAAATATCGCAGATTCAAGAAGTTGCGGAATAACAAAGTTCAGTAGCATTGTTCGATACCTCTCAGCATTGACGGAACTTTCTGTACTTCCTATGCCTATTTTACTCCAAAAATGGACCTTACAGCGCCACTTTGGCCCGCGGTGGCCAAAAACCGAACTATTTTTTTTTCTTTTAAAAATAAAAACCTCAGGATCTAAGCAGTATTTACTGCATATTTGGTTGAGTTTGGCCACTATCGAGCTCAAAACACCTATACTTTAATTATGGCCACCCTGTATATATGAAATATGGTGCACGGATAAACAGTTTGAAAAAAACCCAGTGGAAAATTTCGAATTATTTATAAATTCACATTGTTTTGAGTGTGCTTTATTCCGAGACCACCGAGTTTCAATGGGTATTTGGCTAGTATAATATAAATATGTACATGCATAAAATAAGTAAAAAAGTATGTTTCTGATGAACTCACTAACTCAGTGGATACGTGTCTGTTATCATTTTGATTTGAGAACTTCAATTTAATTTAATTTTTTTTTAATTTTAGACATATCATTTTGACTGTACGATTATTTCATCATTTCAAGTAATCTGTGGAAATTTCACTTGAATTGAAAGTAAACTTTTAAAGATAACATTTAATAATATATAAAGATATCTTTTAAAGATAGCATTTAATTTTACTTCCCTGGCTAAAAGTTATTGTGCACTTTCCTTTTTAGAAATGCGGGTCACATTGAGTGCCGTAAGAATAAATACGAAAATTCTGGCTCATGCAGAAATGTGCAACTCTCTATCTTTAGATTATTATTTTGTTTGTTTTAATTTTTTTTTTGGGGGGGAGGGGGTCTTCGGGGTTGCTATGGTTGAAAATACCAGATTATTTAAATTTAATTGAGTGATGTTATACGTATTACTTAAGCAGCAGACGCTTATTCAGAGGTTTGCTTCGGAAATACTAAGCAGCATCGGGTATTTATTCTAGTTGATTTATATTTATTTATTAAAATATTATATTATATAAAATATTTAATTATACATATTTAATTACCAATATTTTTGTTATAATATAATAAATTAAATATTTGCTACGGTTAAGGTACAATTTGAATCTTTTGAATCTTTCCATGTGCCACTAGGGATACGAGTACCCCAGTTTGGGAAACACTGGCCTATATTTTGTGCACAGTGCTTTAATAATTCAATATTCGGTCATCTTTTTGATATTTCTGTTAGCAACCAATTAGAGAGATTAGAAGCTCGATTAAATCTTTACCCACACTGTCAGTGCTAAGATTTATTAATATAACATTTTAACATTTAATTAACTAAAACGTAAATCAAACTTTTGAGTACGTCTTGTACATTTAAATGTACGATTAAGTCCGTGTGTAAAATTTCAGAAATCTATGCTGCGTCATTAAGGTGCAATGCACCGTTAAATTTCCCAGGATACTTTTTAAGATAGAGAGAAATACACTCTAAATAGATATTTAAAGATAATTATGCTTCTAAAACCATTCAGTCAATATACACAAAACCTGTAATTCGTTCGGAATTGCCTCCATCGTGTATTCAAGTATGTCTTGTTAGAAGTATAACCACAAATATTCTAAACCGAATTTTTTATATACTGAAATGGAACACACATATCACGTCTTGAAATATATTACTTTTCTTATATACATATAATGTATAAGGAAAGTATTGTGAAGGAGTCGAAAATTCGAATTCGAGTTTTCGACGGAAGAGCACGTTTCAAGCATCCCTGAATACGAATCAAACGTTTTTGAGGTGTTGGCTGTGTGTGTGTGTGTGTGTCAGTGAAACTGTGGAGACGATATCTCAAGAAATAATGGAGCGATTCGAACGGAATTTAGTACAAAAATTACAACTTGTGAATACTCGGTGCGGTAGATCAGTGGTTAACACGCAGGAATTTCACTCGGTAGGCCCTTGTTCGATTTCCTCCGCTGTCAAAACTACCGCCGTGTTCACGCGGAGTACGATCACGTTAAACATGTGAGTACGCAAGTCCTTCCGAGAGGTTGGTGGAAAGGGAAGAGGGGTACGGTCCCTGTGGATGCCTCCCCCACTGGGTTCCGATCTAAATTGGATGGGTCTTCCCGGCCGTCCAAACAGTTACCTTACACCTTTCTGATAGGTCGGACGGTCTGGGTCTTAACAACAACAACAACCTGCGAATACTGAAAACATATTGTTTCTATACACAATCGAATGTCCAGAATGCCCCTAAATTTTCGAGTAAAAAAAATCATCAAAAAATCAAAACTTTTACAGAAACGGTCATTTCTTATGTAATATTGTATTAGAAAACAATTGACACAAATCTCAGAACGCTAACATGAACCGTTCTCGAGATATTGAATATTTGCTTTTTAATTTTATCTTTCTTTTATTTGGAATCCTTAAAATTTAAAATAAAAGAAAAATTACCACAGGGCATTTTCCATCCTTATCTACATTGTCCTTTTACGTAAGATGGATTAATATTTTTTATCCTCCAAACTAACTGAAGTGTGCAATCCATGACTTCTGCCTCAATGAAACTAATCTTCTTTAGGATAGAATAGAATCGTCAAAAAACATTTGGAATGTTCTTTTAGGAAAATTCTTTTTGAAATACCGCTATAATAAGGGGTGTTTGAAAAATATTTCTCTTGAGCGATGGGTCGTAGGCTTGTGGTTCCAATATAAGAAACATTTTAATTCTATCATTGATTGCATATGTTTATAATGTGACATATTTTGCTAAAAAAAGAACAATATGCAAAATTTTATATTATCCTAGATTTATTATTTTATCCTAGATTTTTTCAATTATAAAATTATTTTCCTTAGTACAATTAGTAAAACAAAAAGTTTCATTATTATACCATCAAATCAACCCCAGATATCATTAATTAAAATTCTCAACATGTATTTGGGGACTACCCAAAACTTTTGCTAAAGCTAGGCATGCATGTAAGTTTCTGGATGATAATTTTATTTCACGAAATAAAATTTTAAACTACCCCTGAAATCTATGATTTCCCTATTTCTCCTAGATGGGAAAAAGTGGTTTTGATACACAAATTTGAATATGAGAGAACTGGTTTTTTTTTTACCAATGATTCCTGAATAAATACGGAGAAGTTATATGTATATTAAGAACATACATTGTTTATATATGAACATACATTGTATGTAAAACATGTTATATGTTAGCATTAAATGTTGCATTTTACTAAATCCCGAAACATGTCACGTGACCAAAAGTCAAAATTATTTAAACATTTTTACTTTCCCTGCAATGCATGATAATGTACAGGGAAAGTATTGGAATCATGTCGAAAATCGCAGCTCGAGTTTTCGACGGATCTACACTTTTCGAGACCTCTAGAATACGAAAAAACTATGTTTAGCGTGACGTCTGTGTGCGTGTCTGTGTGTGTACCTGTGTGTGTGTCTGTCTGAGCAATGAATGTATCCACTCTAACTAAAAAATTACTGGACCGAATTTCATAAAATTTGGTAGGTAAGTCACTTGGGTGAGACCCCGGTGCTGGTTTTAGATAGGATTCGTAAAAACAGAACCCGCCTTTTTGGCGGATTGGTCTGTAAAAATTTCAAGTATCCACTCTAGCTAACATAATAATTGACCAAATTTCACAAAATTTGGTAGATAAGTTATTTGTAGGATACTCTGTTGCTGATTAGATTTTGGTATGATTAGGAAAAGAACAACCTGCCTTTTTTTACGAAATGGCACGCAAAAATTTCATGCATCCACCCTAGCTAAAATACTAATTGACTAAATTTCACAAAATTTGGTCGATAAGTTTGTGGGATACTCTGGTGCTGATTAGATTTTGGTGCAATTCGGAAAAGAACAGCCTGCCGTTTTTTACGAAATGGCCCCGCAAAAATCTCCAAAATCTAAAAAAAAAAATTAAAGACTACGTATGCTCAAATGTATCAATTAAATTATTGTTTTATATGCAATTTTTGACGAGGAAAAGAATATAACACACTCCTTTATGCTGTAGGACTAACCGTTCTCAAGATATTTAAGAATTTTTGCATTTTTGATACGCTGATTTCGGGAAAATGTTCAATTACAAAATAAAAACAAAAATTGAATTAACAATGCAAATTTAGTGTTATTTGGTGCAATTAAACTCAATGTAACGAATTATTAAAGATATAAAGAAATTATGAATTTAACTCTGCAGCGAAAGTCATTTGTTGCCCACATCAGATTTTTACTTTCCCTGCAATACATAGTAATGTATAGGGAAAGTATTGGAATCATTCGGAAAATCGCAACTCGAGTTTTCGACGGATCTACACGTTTCGAGACCTCTAATATACGAAAAAACAATTTTTAGCATGACGTCTCTGTGTGTGTCTGTCTGTGCAGATTTTGTATTCACCTCTAAGTAAAGAACTAATTGACTGAATATCATAATATTCGGTACATAAGTCACTTGTGGGTGACTCTGGTGCTGATTAGTTTTGGGTACGATTCGTGATAAAAGAACCCACCGTTTTTTTGCAAAACGGCCCGCAGAAATTGCCTGTATCAACTTTAACTGAAAAACTAATGGACCGAATTTCACAAAAATTGGTTGATAAGTTGCTTGTGGGTTACTCTGGTGCTGAGTAGATTTTGTTACGATGCGGAAAAAAATGACCTGCCTTTTTTTTGCGAAATGGCCCTCAAAAATAGTCAAAATCTAAACTAAAAAACTTTGTATGCTCAAATATATCCATTAAATGCTTGTTTTATACGTAATTTTTAACGATGAAAAGAATAAGACCAACCCCATTACACTTGGACAATACGTTTTCGAGATACTTTAGTTTTTCATATTTTCTCTACGCCACCTTTGAAAATAAGTCCAGTTACCAAATAAGAAAGAAAATTGAATTAAAAGTGAATTAAATTTAATTAAAATAAAGAGAACGTGGATATAAGTCTGCAGGGAAAGTCATGTGTTGCCCACATCAGATTTTTACTTTCCCTGCAATACATGGTAATGTATAGGGAAAGTATTGGAATCATACTGAAAATCACAACTCGAGTTTTTGACGATACTACACGTTTCGAGACCTCTAGAATACGAAAAAAAGCGTATTTTTAGCGTGACGTCTGTGTGTGTGTATGTGCAATGCATGTATCCACTCTAAATAAAAACTACTGGACCGAATTTCATAAAATTTGGTAAGTAGTTCACTTGGGTGAGACCCTGGTGCTGATTAGTTTTTGGTAGGTTTCGTAAAACAGAATCGGCCTTTTTTTTTTTTTGCGAAAATGGCCCGTAAAAGTTTCATGTATCCACTCTAGCTAAAATACTAATTGACCACATTTCACAAAATTTGGTAGACGAGTTACTTGCTGGATACTCTGGTGCTGATTATATTTCGGTACGATTCGGTAAAAAATAATCTGCCTTTTTTTACGAAATGGCCCGCAAAAATGTCATTTATCCACACCAGTTAAAATACTAATCGACCAAATTTCACAAAATTTGGTAGATAAGTTACTTGTGGGATACTCTGGTGCGGATTAGATTTTGGTGCAATTCTGAAAAGAACAACCTGCCTTTTCTTACGAAATGGCTCGCAAAATTCGCAAAAATCTAAAAAAAAAAAGACTACGTATGCTCAAATGTATCAATTAAATTCTTGTTTTATGTCATAAGGTAAAATTGTCCTTATCAAAAATTACCAGTATAGGACTTACCTATGATGCCGCCACTAAGGGTGGAGCATGTAAGCTCCCGGTTCTCAAGCTCGGAATACGAACACACAAAACATAAAGAAATACACATGCTTAATTGCTCAATTTATTTTAATATTTTACTTAATAGATATCTATTGTATCTGGAGTAACTATGCTATAATTAAATCAATTATTAAAAGACACATAATACTGACAATATTACATTAGTATATATATATATTTACACACATAATAACTTTGACTTAAATTTCTTAAAAACAGTTTCCTTTAAACAATCGATAAAGAATAGTTCTTATAGTTCAATATTACGAACTCGTTCATATGGTCTACTCATACGAACTGGTAGTCAATTAATTTAATAATCGTTAGAGGTGTGCCTTCCGTGCTAATAGTGACAATTGAAAGTTGGTTACCTTTTCTCTTTGTGTTACGTGCATATTCGTGCTATTTCAATGATGTAGTAAAACCGTTACACATCTAACTGCACTCGCTACCATTTTGTTGCTCACATTCTATAGACACTTTTCACAAACCCAAGAAAACATGATGCTGACTCGTTCGAAAGTTTTAAGTTGACTCAAAAAAACTTCAGGTGCGTCTAGGACGCTGTCGAAATTGCATCTCGTGGAAAGTTCTAGAACATTCTCGCAAAGCTTTTTCTTTTCACATTGTAGTGTCGTTGCTGATTCGTTGAAGTGAAGAAGGGGATGCGCTGCTTATTTATGTTTGTATTGCCATTGGCTCCCTCTGCAGCATTTAAATAGCTCATTAACTAGGTTGGCGTCCGCAATTGGAATTGCAAAATGGCTAGGTTGGCATCCGTAATTGGGGTGTAAACATGTAATACAAATATTGTGTTACATTTTATACTCAATTTTTAACTAGGAAATGTATATAACACACTCCATTAGGCTTTAGGACTAACCGTTCTCAAGATATTTGAGCTTTCTTGTATTTTTGTTTCACCGATTTCGTAAAAATGTCCAATTACCAAATAAAAACAAAAATTAAATTAAAATTGCAAATTTCGTGTTATTTACTGCATTTAAATACAATCTAATGAATTGTTGAAGAAATAAAGTAAATACGAATTTGAGTCTGCAAGGAAAGTCATGTGCTGACCACATCAGATTTTTTATATTGTAACCGTAGATCTGCGATCCGTAGTTCAACAGAAAGTTAACTGCGCAAGCTGTCTGATGAACACTAAATGCAAAACATTTGTATATTATATTAAATTTGGATTGTTGGTTGTGTAGTATCTGTCGGTTATCTGGGTCTGTTTATTGAGAAAGTATTGAGAGAACGATTGATATTTTTATTTACATATAGGGCTGGAGATAAAAAGATAAAATCTGTTTCGTGTAAGTAAAATATCTGTTGTGAATCCCCATTCGATTTTCTCATATGTTCGTACGGCTCATATTCTGTAATGTAGAGTAAAACAGACAAAGAGACTGGATAAGGGCAGTCCCGTGTACGACTGTATTTCCCCCCTAGTTCTGCGCATAAGATGTCAGTGGGATAGGAATCTCGCTCAATTCTGGGGTTTCACAAGCTAGATCGAATCTGACCCCTTTTGTTAACTGCGACTATCATCCTATCCCCACGGCGTCACTGAATCACCTTGGAAGTAATTGGAATTGTGGGCGCAGCACAATTCAAAATCTGTGCGCAGGTTGTTTTTTTGGATATTGCCCATTCAAGATTGCTTTTGTAGTAAAAAATAAGTACAAAAATATATAATAATTCATAAATATCTACTGTATTATCTTATGAATTTATATCGACTATACTTGAAGTAATTTAAATCAGCTAATACACACACACACACACACACAAGAAAGATCAATCATGCATATAGCATTGATTATGAAACTCTTTCCAACTCCAATGCAATTTTATACAAGCATCTATAAAATACAATACATTCCTGGGTAATATTTTTAAAATTTTCACAAGACTACATGTAACACAATATTTGTATTACATGTTTACACCCCAATTACGGATGCCAACCTAGCCATTTTGCAATTCCAATTGCGGACGCCTACCCAGCTAATGAGCTATTTAAATGCTGCAGAGGGAGCCAATGGCAATACAAACATAAATAAGCAGCGCATCCCCTTCTTCACTTCAACGAATCAACAACGACACTACAATGTGAAAAGAAAAAGCTTTGCGAGAATGTTCTAGAACTTTCCACGAGATGCAATTTCGACAGCGTCCTAGACGCACCTGAAGTTTTTTTGAGTCAACTTAAAACTTTCGAACGAGTCAGCATCATGTTTTCTTGGGTTTGTGAAAAGTGTCTATAGAATGTGAGCAACAAAATGGTAGCGAGTGCAGTTAGATGTGTAACGGTTTTACTACATCATTGAAATAGCACGAATATGCACGTAACACAAAGAGAAAAGGTAACCAACTTTCAATTGTCACTATTAGCACGGAAGGCACACCTCTAACGATTATTAAATTAATTGACTACCAGTTCGTATGAGTAGACCATATGAACGAGTTCGTAATATTGAACTATAAGAACTATTCTTTATCGATTGTTTAAAGGAAACTGTTTTTAAGAAATTTAAGTCAAAGTTATTATGTGTGTAAATATATATATATACTAATGTAATATTGTCAGTATTATGTGTCTTTTAATAATTGATTTAATTATAGCATAGTTACTCCAGATACAATAGATATCTATTAAGTAAAATATTAAAATAAATTGAGCAATTAAGCATGTGTATTTCTTTATGTTTTGTGTGTTCGTATTCCGAGCTTGAGAACCGGGAGCTTACATGCTCCACCCTTAGTGGCGGCATCATAGGTAAGTCCTATACTGGTAATTTTTGATAAGGACAATTTTACCTTAGGACACTACATTAATTTATTATATTTGAAAACTTCATCGAAAAAAATGAACTTCATTCAAATGATGGCATTGAAATATAAATTGTCTGGTTTAATATCACTAAAATGTGATACATTCCACGGTAATATTTTAAAAATTATCATAACACTGCAATAATTGATTATATTTGAAAACTTCATCGAAAACAAACGAACTTTATTCAAATGACGTCATTGAAACAGCTTTTCATTCATAAACATTTTTCCAATCGTTTCATTCATTACAATACTATAGTAATTTATTTTATTTAAAAATTTGAAAAATTGTTATTTACCATATTTATTTTAAAATGTGAAACCTTTCTCATATATAAAATAATTGAACTCTTGGAAAGATATTTATTATAAAATATATATTTTTTTTCTTTGTGGGGGATATAACGAGAGTCAGAATTTAATTGAATTTGTTTTCTCCATATATTAAATAACTTTTATTTAAAAAACTACCTAACATATTTTACTGAAATTTTTTTTATATATTTTATGGGATAATTTGAATATTTTCTAAAATTTTCGAGGCAATTTGTGAATTTTAAATTCGCTTAAAAAATGTTTGAAACATTAGGTCCCATAGGGTTCAATGTATTTCTATCTTTCAACCCGGGTTCAATAAAAACCTAATTGGATGACATTATTCATTTATATTCCCATAGGTCCCACAGTTCGCCTAAAAAACATACTAAAATTTCATTTTGACAAAGCCATTTTTACGGCAGTTATCGTGCTAACGGACAAACAGACAGACAGAATGAACAAAGTCATAAACACTTTCAACTATGTTGTAAAGTGTTAAAAAATTTCATTTTGATAAAGCTTTTTTTACGGCAGTTATCGTGCTAACGGACAGACAGACAGAGAGACAGACAAACATGCAGACAAAGAGACAGACAGACATACAGGCAAACAGACAGACAGAATGACCAAAGTCATAAACACTTTCAACTAGGTTGTAACGTGTTAATAAAATGATATTATTCAATATGGTCACAAGTTTTGATAATAAAATAAGCATTATTCTTTCTAAATACTTATTTAAATTAGAAATAATACGGAGTATATAATACACGTATATTTATATGTCGTGTTTCAAATATTTGAGGCCCTGATGAACCAGGTTAAACAAATTGTAGCGACATAAAATCGGCATGCTGTATTCTTTTGCGGTACATTTTAGTTCTTTAAATTTTGAACTTTATCGGGCCAGTCCATGAAGAGTTCACCATATTACACCATTGTACAAGTTTATTGAAAATAATTCAAGAACAGAAGCAATTAGAAAGCTCACATTTGTCATTGATTTTATACATTTAATTGTGGAAATGGGGCCACATATTTAATCAATTATTTCATAAATTTAATTGTGATATTTTGAAATATGCCTATTTATAATGAAATATTAGTTACATAAAATTTCTAACCACCCATTTTTATTGCAGGAGACGAAAATATGAAAATTTTAATTTTTCTTTTCAGTGTAATTTAAAATAGAAATATACATCCTAAAATTTGAACTTTATCGGACCAGTCCATCATTAGCCCACCATATAAATGTACACGTTTATTGGCAATAATTCAAGAACAGGAGCAGTTAGAAAACTCACATATAGCATTGATTTTCTACATTTAATTGTGGAAATGAGGCCACATATTTAAGGGGACATAGGGCCTTTAAAAGTGCCATAAACAGAGGAAATCTCCGTGTTCCACATTTTATTTTGTACCTCTTCTATTATGCATCGAAAATACCTAAAAAATTTATGGCTAATAAGTGAATACCGGAAAGATATGTGATAATTTTTTCAATAAGGTGAATCTTATAATAATATTTTTTTTAAATTGTATAATTTGCAAGTATTTATTAAAATTCTATGTTGATATAGGTTGCTTGTGCGCATGATTGCAACAAAACTATTGCTTCCAGAAACAAAAATATTGCTGACTATGATGCAAAAGAAATCGAGAAATCTTAGATCAAAATCAAAACGTTTGTATAATTTAACTTTTTTTTAATTAAATTCAAAATTTAATTACATTTTTTATTTTAAATAATTTATTTCTTTTAAACTTTAATTATGCACTTGTTTTGACTTTGAAGTCTTCTTGTATGGATACTTTTGCATCATAGTCAGCAATATGTTTGTTTCTAGAAGCAATAGTTTTGTTGCAATCATGCGCACAAGCAACCTATATCAAATTAAATTTTAATAAATACAGGCAAATTATGCAATTTTCAAAATATATTATTATAAGATTCACCTTATTGAAAATATTATCGCATATTCTACAGATATTCACTTATTAGTCATAAATTTTTTAGGTATTATCGATGTATAATAAAATAGGTACAAAATGAAACATAGAACACGAAAATTTGTTGTGTTTACGGCATTTTAAAGGTCCTATGCTCGAGTAATCAATTATTTCATAAATTTAATGGTGATAATTTTAATATGCCTATTTATAATGAAATGTTAGTTACATAAAATTTCTAACCACCCAATTCTATTGCAGGAACGAAAATTTTATTTCTTCGTTACAGTGTAATTTAAAATAGAAATGTAGATCCTAAAATTTGGATTTTTATCGGGCCAGTTCATCATTAGTCCACCGTATAAATATATATACGTTTATTGGGAATAATTCAAGAACAGGAGCAGTTAGAAAGCTCACCTTTAGCATTGATTTTATACATTTAATTGTGGAAATAAGGCCACATTTTTAATCAATTATTTCATAAATTTAATGGTGATATTTTCAAATATGTCTATTTATAATGAAATAATAGTTGCATAAAATTTCTAACCTCACATTTTTATTGCAGGAGACGAAAATATGAAAATTTTAATTTTTCGTTTCAGTATAATTTAAAATAGAAATGTAGATCCTATAAAACTTGGACTATATCGGGCCAGTTTTTCATTAGCCCACCATATAAATGTACACGTTTATTGGCAATAATTCAAGAACAGGAGCAGTTGGAAAACTCACATCTAGCATTGATTTTACACAAATAATCGTTGAAATGAGGCCACATATTTAAGACGGAATAGAAATTTTAAAAGTGCCATAAACAGAGTAAATTTCCGTGTTCCACGTTTTATTTTGTACCTCTTCTATTTTACATCGATAATACCTAAAACTTTTATGGCTAATAAGTGAATGCCTACAAGATATGTGATAATTTTTTCAATGTGAATCTTATAATAATATTTTTTAAAATTGTATAATTTGCAAGTATTTATTAAAATTCTATTTTGAAATAGGTTGCTTATGCGCATGATTGCAACAAAACTATTGCTTCCAGAAAAAAATATTGCTGACTATGATGCAAAAGTATCTATCTATTCAAGAAATTTTAGATCAAAATCAAAACATTTGCATAATTTAACTTTTTTTAAATTAAGTTTAAAATTTAATTACATTTGTAATTTTAAATAATTTATTTCTTTTAAACTTTAATTATGCAATTATTTTGACTTTGATCTAAGTCTTCTTGAATGGATACTTTTGCATCATATTCAGCAATATGTTTGTTTCTGGAAGCAATAGTTTTGTTGCAAACAAGCACACAAGCAACCTATATCAAATTAAATTTTAATAAATACATTCAAATTATACAATTTTTTTAAATATTATTATAAGATTCACCTTAGAAAAGATTATCGCATTTTCTACAGGTATTCACTTATTAGCTATAAAATGTTTAGGTATTATCGATGTATAATAAAAGAGGTACAAAATAAAACGTGGAACAGCAATTCAAGAACAGGAGCAGTTAGAAAGCTCACATTTAGCATTGATTTTATACATTTAATCTTGGAAATGAGGCCACATATTTAATCAATTATTTCATAAATTTAATGGTGATGTTTTGGAATATGTCTATTTATAATGAAATATTAGTTACATAAAATTCCTAGCCACTCATTTTTATTGCAGGAAACGAAAATACAAAAATTTTAATGTTTCGTTTCAGTGCAATTTAAAATAAAATGTAGATCCTATAAACCTTGGACTTTACTTGTTTGTTATTATTTGAAAATGGAAGATTTTAATACAATTAATGAAAAAATTAAAATAATTATATTTAAAAAAAATTGTCAATTAACAAATTATTTTTATTATCGCAATTTTTAAACCCGAATCTCTCAAAATTCGCTCAACATCGTGACGTCACGTAGGACGAAATCCATTCCCACTAACATCCATTTCCCACTAAGTTAAAATCTTTTTGATTGGTTACCGTGCAGATAACACAATCTCATGTCAAAGAACCTTATTGATGCAGACTAGGTCGCCGTAGGAAACATCCTGGGCCAATGATAGCTCACTATATGCTATAATCTGAATGCAAATATATCAAATTGCAAGCTCTAACCCTTCATTTTACAGTGTATAGTCTGTTAATGATCAAATCTTACTGTGAATATGTATTTTCATTGAAATTGCAAGTTTTTATTTTGTTTCATTTTTGTCTACTTATCAATATGGAAGTATTTCATTAAAATATTTGTAACAAAAATTAAACACTTGGATATTTTTTCACTATTAATGTCGATTTAAAGTAAAAACTAAACACAAACTTATAAGGTAGTAGCGTGATTTATCAACCATATCAGCCAACAGAGACAGAAAATATAACTTAAAAAATTATCCTATAGAAACATCTCAGATAAATTAAAGATGCTTTAACATTAAAGTGAAGTGAGCAAAATCTTCAACTCATACTTTCCAGGCCGCTATTATTGAAATTTCATCACGACCAGTTCAAAAAGGGAAAGATCCGAATTCTTCAGTTTTAAAAAAATAATGCAGCAGAAAAATTGGCAATTCTACCATTTAAACTTACAAAAATGGATGAACAGACGAATAGTACAGAATGTAAACAATGTTTCGTACATACGATAACAAAAATTCTGATATGGGCAGCACATGACTTTTCCGATATAATGCAATAAAATTACTTCTTTCACGGTGAACAAAGGATGTATAATATCCGCGGCTCAATATTTTTAACGTTGAATTGTGCATTTGATGGATTTCCGGATGACAACATGCAAAATTATTTCGATGTACCGAATTAACTTATATTTTACGCAACATCTAAATTGCCAGTCATTGATATTTAAAGCATCCTCAATAAGCAGTATAGTCCATATATTAAAATAGTTTAATATTTAACTCGTCAATTTGGTGTCATTTTCGTTCATTTGGCGTAACTTAGGCAATTTTGGCTATATGATTTCCAATCTGGGGCGGCATATCGCCAAGTTGGCGATATGTCGCTTCCTCCAAGTGCTCCAAATGCGTCTTCTAGCGTCACAGGAAGACAAAGAGCTTTTCTTATATACGAATAAATGACAAATGGCAAATTGTTGGTCGTAAAAATGCAAAGCTATTACAAAAATATCTTCCTTTGTGAATGAAAAGAAGTTGATCCAGGAGAATGAATAAATCTGGGGCGGTATATCGCCAAGTTGGCGATATTTCGCTGTCTCCAAGTGCGCCAAATTCGTCTTCTAGCGTCACAGGCAGACGACGAGAATAGCTTTTCATATATACATATAAATGGCAAATGGCAAATTGTTGGTCGTAAAAATACAAAACTATTACATAAGTATCTTCTTTTGTGAATGGAAAGGACTTGATCCAAGAGAATGATATTAACAAATTTGTCTCAATATTAGATGAAAACTTAACATATTTTACGATAGTTAATACATTTATAAGTAAATACTTTAATTTTTATGTATTACTTTTATAAATTTATTATGAAAACATGTAATATCATGAGAGCGGTTCCTTCTAGCGTTCTAAAATATTTCCCATGGAAAACTATGTAATATATGATTATTTAAGAGGTATTACTTAAGGTTCTAATTTTTAAATGATTTTGGTTTTCAAAATTTCAAGTTCAAAATATTTTGAATGGATTCATCATTTGTTACAGATTTCAGCAATTCAGAAAACTTGAATCACGTAAATTATTAAATATACCCATCTTAATTATTTTCAGGAACATTAAAATAACGGAATACACCATTTACCAAATATTCAAATTATATTTAGCGATAATGATAAAGGGATGATAAATTATTAATTATAAATTCTATTAATTATAAATTCTATTAATTATAAAGTCAACCGAAAGAAATAAATTTTTGAGAGTCTAATATCAAAGGTATTCTAGAAACACGTATTTGAAATAAATGCTCAAACGATGATTGAAATATAATCCAGCAAATATAACGTTCATACACAAGAACTTGGAAATTCCATTACGGCCATAAAATGATTAAATACAAACGGTAATTAACTAATATCATTCCGAGAAACACAACCCCAACCTTTTGTAGAATTAATTTTAAAAAGACTTAAGTAAAAGTTAATTATAGATAAAGAGTTGATGTTGATTGAAGTATTGATAGTGTTTTTGAATTAATTATGGTTATAGCAATACACAAAATAACCGGAAAATGAGTTATTAAAGAAATATTTATTAGAATTCTTTAAATTCAAATTATTTTCATTAGATCAAGTACCTGATTTATAGGTTGACCACACCGTGGTATACCTGGTTATATCGGCTAATAATACTGGTTATTAAAGCAAAGGCAGTCTCCTGACCCATGATGATTTCTTATATTGACAACCCAGTTGCGTATTTTTCGTGGTTTTTCTAGCATGCATTACGGCGCATTAGACATTTAACATCTAGCTATAAAAAAACCTGCAACAGTCACCACAGTATCACCAACAATCCATCTCAAAAATTCGTTCAATAATCCCTACGTATTCCATGAACTATCACCACAGTATCACTCTAATAGTCCATCCAAAAATCATTTCAATAATCCCTACGTAATCCTTCAACAGTCACCATAGTATCAATTTAATAGTCTATCGCAAAAACCCTTTCAATAATCCCTACGTATTCCCCCAACAGTTACCGTAGTATCACTTTAATAGTTAATCTAAAAAATCCATTCAGTAATTCCTACAAATCCTTTCTACAGTCACCACATTATCCCTTTAATATTCTTTCTCAAAAATCCTTCCAATAATCCTAAGTATTTCATCAAGCAAACCGCAGTATCACTTTAATATTCCATTTCAAAAACCCTTTCAATAATCCTCACGTAATTCTTCAACAGTCACCACAGTATAAATTTAATACTTCGTCTCAAAAATCCTTTCAATTATCTCTACATAATTCTTCAATAGTCACAACAATATCACTTTAATAGTTCCTCTCAAAAATCCATTCTATAATCTCTACGCAATTCTTCAACAGTTACAATGGAATGTCATTAACACTGCACAGCAAAGTATCATTTCAACAGTCACCACGGCGCAATTTGTCTTTAGTTGTCCCCCAAAGAAAGGGTGCTTCTTTAGAGAGTCTTTCCGTCCCATATCACTATGCTATATCCAGTTTTTAACTCCTATTATATTCCTATCTATTCCTATTTTAGGTTACTTTACCTATTATAAAGATACTAGTACAAATTGATTAAGATATGATTTTAATGGATAAGTACAAGATGTGGCTATTCTGACCAGTTAGAACGGGAAGATTTTCATGAAAACTTTCCTACGGTAAATTGCGGTAAGCTAATATTATTTTCTAGATGTCATTAAACTTACCCGTTAAACCAAAACACATGCAATTTGATTTGAGAATCGAAATAACTGTCACCGGCTCATAAAGATACTTGAAGGAAGTCAATTTAGACTATAATATTTCAATCCCGATATTGCGAGGCTATTACAATTTTCCCATGTAGAGATCGTCAGCAAAGACTTTGCAATAAAAATACATTTGTTTGATTCTTCTCCGACTTTGGGAAATATGAATCAACAAAGCTTAATTTTATTTAAAATACAAGTAAAAGAGAAATAAATTTACTTTTATAGAATATATTTACAATTAACTAACTAAATTAAGTATTTTCAAATTTCTGATGACAGTTCGATATCCTACAAAACTATTATAATTGATTAAAATGTAACACTTTTAATACTGGTAAAGCAAGGTGAAATCAGCATGCAAACTTGAAAAACGAATTATCGGTTTAATACTTACCACGTAATTTAAAATTTAACACATAAGAATAATTATATCTCTTTCGATTTTGAATAATTAAAATTCCACATGTAAATATACAAATAATTAAGGGCCATTAAGCAAACTAGATATAAAATATTATGCAAAGCAAAACACCTAAGCCTAAACTGAGAAATGACAGAAACGGACGCATCCACATAGGTAAAAATGTTTTTAAAAGTGCTAACCAATGACTATTATCTAGCTGGTTAGTTACCAAAGTGTTCAAAAGATGTAACTGCAGTTCAGAATGTTTAAGATTTTCAAAAGTATTTAGGTGACATAATATGGCTTCAAATCAGGTCTTACTATTCATTCATGTATATTCTACTATATTACTTCTTCTCTATTTCTCTGTTAGTTTTCTGTTACTGTAAATCTTTAACATAGATTTAAGAATAATGTGGGTCTATGTTACCAAGATTTGGGAGAAACTCAAGGAATTCGAAACTTGTCTCAATCGTTTTCAACAATTTTAATATATTGTTGTCCATAGTCTCCGACGAACATTACGAAATCAGTAATGTTGCTGATCTTGGTCAATAAAAATCCCCTTAGTACTGATAAATGTAGTTATGAACTCAGATGATTATATGAGCTTGTTCAGATCTTCGGACGAATTGTATAAGTATTATGCTTTAGGGAAAAATTATAACGACTAATGTTTAGATTATACAGGGTGTCCCATAAAAAATGTACAAAGGAAGATTTTTTAAACCGTTGATTGTAGCCCTAAAGTTTCAATTGCAAAAATACTTTAAATAAGAAGTCATGAAATAGTAATTTAAATGATGTACCATATTTTTGTATAAAGTTAGAAAATCAACTTTGTATACAGCCCTTCCATCGAAAAAAGTCAAACTACAAAAATGTTATCCATACTGCATTTTGTCCAACTGAAAAAAAAAATTGATTGTAATACGATCCAATAATTAAAACCATTAATTAAAACTTTCATTGCGAAATAAGGGGACATCCACAAATCAACTTCGGTAGCAAATAATTATTAATATTTTTACCACTTCTTCAAATTTATTTTATGCAGATAAAGCTATTATGTCGATTCATAATTTGCATTTAAACATTCAAGTAATTCTGCTACATAGCTAGATTTAATAACAGAGCTTTTCAGTAATGACGAACTCCGAGATGATTTTGATTTATGGCAAATGCAACCTATCTCTTAGAGATACAGTGAGGGAATGATATCGCCACTTCCTTAAATCAGGCATCCTTCTAGAGTTTTAATTATGCGATTTGTATCTCGAGTACAAATCAACAGGTTTGTTTCATTTACAATATGGCTCAGGCAGACAACGAGTACTAACGGAAAATGATGCAATATATATTTTATCCTATTTCTCGCCCTATTCATATGCGAGTGCCGTAAATAATGAACAACATATTCCTTTGTCTATCCGAAGCCTCCCCCCAGTCTACTGGAACACACCATCTGCTATACCGTATGCAAGAGTTCTTACTGATTCGTCTATAAAGGCCATTATTCTGGTGGGAAAATTGCAGTGACAAAAATGTATTAGAAATGTATTGAGTTTACTGAAAACAGTGGTTTTAAATGATCTAGCTGATTTCAAGACTTGAAAGGTATGCTTATTACTTTCCTTATATGCATAATGTATAAGGAAAGTACTGTGATGGGGTCGAAAATTCGAATTCGAGTTTTCGATGAGAGAGCACGTGTCAAGCATCTCTGATCACGAATCAAAAATTTTTGAGGTGATGTCTGTGTGTGTGTTAAAGGCCCAGACCATACACCCAGGGGTTAGTGGCAGTTTAGTGTACGGTCTGTGTGTGTGTGTGAAAGTATGTGTGTGTGTGTGAAAGTATGTGTATGTGTATCAGTGAGTCTGTGGAGACGATATCTCGCGAACGAAGGGAGCGATTCGAATGAAATTTGATACAAAAATCACAATCCGTGAATACTGGAAGCCTATTGGTTTTAAACGGTATCGAATGTTCAGAATCCCCTAAATTTTTGAGTGAAATTTTGAAAATATCATCAAAAAATCAAAAGCTTTAATAAAGTTGCGCAAATAGGCATTTCTTATGTAATTTTTCCTTAGAAAACAATTGACATAAACTTTCGAACGCTAGTACGAACCGTTCTCGAGATATTGGACATTTTTAAAATAAATGTATCAAAAAATCCCATAAATTATAAAAAAATATATTAACTGTTGAGCAACCTTTTCACTTTTCATATGTAATATCATGCGATAAATTTGGTGACATCATTTTCGTGGATCTAGCTGGTTCCATTCATGATAAAAGATACTTTGAGTAATACTTTTGCATTTGAACACCGATAGTCATTTATCTGCTATAAAAATAACTTATTTCACCATTTATAACGATTGGCGAGATTTTGACGACGAATTTGGCGGAATGTCGCCAACTTGGCGACTTTTTTAAATGCTGTCAAATTAACGAAAATCTCGCCAATTGGATTAAAATAACGCTAAATCAATGAAAATGACGATTAATTGACGAACATTCAATATCTTTGAAGGAATATAAGTATCTACTATAAGAAAAACCTATTTTTTAACTGTAAAAGTAGTAAATTCATTGCATTATATAAGGAAAGTCATCTGTTGTCCACATCAGATATTTTTTCTATAGATTTTGTCAGTAAAATATCTAACATACCGGCAAAGTCACAGTAATTTGTTTCATTTATCATATTTTGAGTGTTAAAATAACTTTTAGGTAGCGTCGTCTATCTGTCTTTAATAGTTTCAAAAGTAAACCATGAAATTTTTTTTAAAACCCCACTAAAGGATTTCTGTACATCAGTTCAATTTGTGAACGGTCCCTGGATTCATGAATTTTGTTGAGTAAACGAATACTTTAAAAGTCACGAGAAAGTGGTGTAAGTCAAGAAGTTTGACAATTTATTTATTTCTAAATTTGAACTTTTAAGAGCAAAATTGTTCTATATTTTGATTTAATGAAGCATTGAAAATATTTTTACAATTTAACTTTTTTCGATTGAGTGGCTGTGTAAAAAGTTAATTTCCTTAACTTTTTACTAAAGTATGGTGCAGCATTTTAATTACTATTTCATAATTTATTAACTTATTTAAAGCATTTTTGCATTTAGAACTATCTGTTTACAACCAACGATTAAAAAAATATTCCACTGTCACTTCTATGGGACACTCTGTATACAACGCTTAACCATTTATATCACACATTTAGTAGATTAAATGGATTTACTGGTTGTGTTTAAGAATTATTTGAAATGGCTATTATAGGTTCCTTACTCTTTAGTCTTTACACAATCTTCTAAGATTTCATTACAGAAATATGAGAGTACGCTCTAAAACTTTGGAGACTCGGTGACAATTAAATCAGTAATTAAGAAACAATCTCAAAACATACTACAATAACCCCTATAATTTTCAATGTATGTGTGTTTCATCTATAGTAGAATTTTTCAAAGTGTAGTTTGCATCACTTGCGCATGAGCAGAAATTCTCAAATTTTGTGCAGTTAACGATCCGTTAACTAAACGGCTGATAAATCCGACTGACTGAAGCACTATTAATATTTAAGCCTGTAGGACTGTAGCTAAATTTGAAACCATCCACAGCCCATTTTAGCCGTTTCCTAAAGCAGAACAAGCACTTCTGGTGACATCGGATATGACGAATTCAAGATTGTTCTTCATAAGTTCTGTTAAAAAGATGTTAAATTTTGAAGTTCTAAACTTTCGAAGATGGAAAATTCACGACAAAGTTGCAAATTGCCCTCGGATTTTTGGTCATGCTTAAGATTTCATATTTGCCATTTGATCACCTCGTTTACTGATGACCGGATATTTTAATCTAACTCCCAGTTAAGAAATAAATTTAAGTAAAAGTTAAGAAGCATAATGGAAAGGAAATGAATATACATGCTCAGCTCAAAAACGCTATCGTTTACGGAGCATCAATTATAGTAAAAAAGTTTAATGTGGCGGTAATGTCTGTTTTTAACTCTTTCCAATTTAGTTGTAAAATGTTTATGATCTTGCTCATTCTATCTATCTGTCTGCCCATTCGCAAGATAACTAGTGTTAAAAAGACTATATCACAATGAAATTGTAGTATGTTGTTGAGATAGTCTGTGGGACATACGCGAATGAAAATTAATAATATCACCCAATTGGTTTTAGATTTAACTCGGATTAAAAAAGGAAACACATTGAAACCTATGGGACTTAATTTTTCAAAAAATTTTTAAGCGAATTTAAAATTCACAAATTGCTTCAAGAGTTTTAGAAAATATATAAATTATCCCATAAAATATACAAAAAAATTGAGCAAAATATGTTCGGTAGTTTTTAAAATTAAAATTCAAATAATAATCACACCCGTATAGTACGAAGAGATCACATGACCCAGCTTAAAATAAACTACGGCAACCATCTTTTTCCCCAAAGTGAAAATCGTGATTTTTAAAGTTCTTTATATTGTGTGTTGCATCCGTTCTAAAACCGCTTTATTTTTGCGTAATTTTTGTGCATCTATATTTTGTATCAACGCAATTACAATATTTTTGAGCTTAAATGATCATCAATGTTTGATTATACAACGAAGCCTAATTTTAAAGGATGCAGAATGTAAATAAGTGATTGTAAAGATAAGTTTTGAATTTTTTTTTCACGCAAAATTATTTAACTCTGGAATAAAAAAAGTATGAATGAAGTATTCACTGCTTTTACATAGAGAACCAGACGATTTTTATTTCGATGACGCCAATTGAATAAAGTTCATTTTGTGTAATTAGTATTGGAGTAAAGTTAATTTTTGTACAAGTATAATAAATTACTGTAGTACTGTGATAATTTCGAAAATATCAGCACTAAATGTATCACATTTTAGAGATGTTTAAATAAAATTGCATTTTCAGTTAAAAAGTATTTCTTAATCAATGATTTATGCAGGATGGATCTTTCTTGTTAATTATTATGGCTTTCAAATCAATAAGAAACATAACCCTAATTCTATGCTGCATTTTCTAATATTGAAATGTATAAATCAGGCGATTGGCACTGGAATAGGCTGATATAATTCCAAAAGAATATGTTATAATTTTACTTTCATGCAATTGATGTTTAAGCGCAGATGCATTCATCATTTACCAGTAAACTAAGCAAATTACATTATCTGAACTAGAAGATACAATTTATTGATCGTCAACATCCTTGTAATGGTAGGTAATATCATTTAAACAGCCAAAATTAGCCACTAATCCGGTAAATTCGAGTGGTCAAGTAATTGATACTCACGCTCATTAAGCAACATTTCTGCATTTAACTGTTCCGGAATTTGATATTCAAGAGATGCATGTGCTCTGAAACTCAATATTATTATCTGAAATTGAAATAGTTTGTACGTAAGATGCTTAAATATAGTAGCGTTTTAAGTTATTTTCAGTGCACTGGTGCAAGCATAAAACGTTTATAGGATGAATATATATTACTTTTCCTACAAACTGCCATTCATATTATTATCAATAAATTACCTATACAATATTTTATTTCTCTCAGTAAATATTGTTTATGGTCGAAAAATTTTTTGGGATGGATGATTTATATAATGGATAATTTATGTCTTTTGGAAGGTTCTACTTACGATAAAGCACTTTTAGCATTCTGTCTTTCTTTTGAAATGTTACCGACTCGAACAAACACTGATATATCCGAAACTACCCAATAAATAAAGCCAATTGTTAATATTCAGAATGTTTAATTATAATACTGTTTTACATATTTTCAAGGCAGTGGTGTAAGTATAAAACGTTTATAGGATTACTATATTACTTTCCCTACAAACTGCCATACACGTTGTTATCTATAAATTGCTTAAACAATATTTTATTTATCTCGCTCTCGAGAAGGAATTATTGTTATTGTGTAGAATAAAAAACCTGGTGCGGGGAGCACATGACGTTCCCTACAGACTTATATACACGATCTCTTTATTTTAATTAAATTTAATTCACTTTTAATTCAATTTTCGTCCTTATTAGTTAACTGGACTCATTTTTAAACGTGACGTAGAGAAAAAACGAAAAAACTTAAATATCTCAAGAACGGCGAGTCCTAGTGCAATGGGGGTTCAACTTATTATTTTCTTCGTTAAAAATTACGTATAAAAGAAGCATTTAATAGATATATTTGAGCATACGTAGTTTTTTAATTTAGATCTTGACGATTTTTGAGGGTCATTTTGCAAAAAAAGACAGGTTATTTTTTCCGAATCATACCAAAATCTAATCAGCACCAGGGTGAACCACAAGCGACTTATCTTCCAAATTTTGTGAAATTCGGTCCATTAGTTTTTCAGCAAGAGTGGATAAAGGCTTTTGCGGGCCATTTTGCAAAAAAAATGTTCTTTTATCCCGAATCGTACCAAAAGCTAACCATCACCAATTTCGCCCACAAGTGACTTATCTACCCAATTTTATGAAATTTGGTCAACTAGTTTTTTAGTTAGAGTGGATACAAAATCTGCACAGACAGACAGACAGACAGACACACAGACAGACACACAGACACATAGACACACAGACAGACACGTACTCAGACGTCACGCTAAAAACAGTTTTTTCATATTCTAGAGGTCTTGAAACGTGCAGATCCGTCGAAAACTAGGGTTGCGATTTTCGGCATGATTCCAATACTTCCCCTATACATTACCATGTATTGCAGGGAAAGTAAAATATCAGCCTAATTGGAAACCAATGAGTTTTGAATGGTTCTTACTAAAATGAACTGCTTTTATCATTTCTTCTTTCTATCTCTCTGTTACAGAATCAAACTAAACCCAATTTTTCCGAAAATACTCAACTAAATAAAGCCTATTGTTTATATACAAAATGTTTAATTTTAATAGTGTGTTAAGTGTTTAAATTTTTCATTAAACGTTAAATTATCTCAGTTAAGCTTTTACACAAATAGAACTGATTGCTTAAAGTTTTACCCGAGTCATCTGTAATGGTAATTTTCACGACATTGCAATATCTTGCAAATTACTCAACTGATTGAAATGAAATTTTGAAAGAATGTAGCGGGTTATATGCTTGTAAAATTGGTTAAAGATGTTGTTTCTAAATATTTCCCTGTGTCTTGCATTGTGCGCATGCGCATTTTTTAGTACGAAATATTCAGAATCGCTGCCTCTCCAAATCAAAACAACATATTGAAACCAAATGTTGAACAAAAATTGGTAATTACACGACAGTGTAAAAAATCTGATGTGGGCAGCACATGACTTTCCTGATATTAATGCAATGAATTTACCACTTTTACAGTAAATAAAATAGATAATTTTTAAAGTAGTTATTTATATTCTTTAGAAGATATTAAATTTTCGTCAATGAGTCGTCATTTTCCATGTCGTCATCATCAATGAGTCGTCATTGATTTAGCGTTATTTTTATCCATTTGGCGAGTTTTCGTTAATTTCGCAACATTTAAAAAAGTCGCCAAGTTGGCGATATTCCACCAAATTCGTCACCAAAATCTCGCCAAGCGTTATGGACGGAGAAATAAGTTATTCTTACAGCAGATAAATGACTATTGGAGTTGAAATACAAAAGTATTACACAAAGTATCTTTTTTTATGAATGGAACGAGCTAGATCCACGAGAATGGTGTCACCAAATTTATCGCATGGTATTACATATGAAAAGTGAGCATGTTTCTCAGTAGGAAATCTTTTTTTTTATTTTATATGACTTTTTTGATAATTTTTTTGAAAAATGTACAATATCTCGAGAATGGTTCACGTTAGCGTTTTAAAATTTATGTTAATCATTTTCTAATGAAAAATTACAAAATAAATATCTATTTGCGTAACTTTATTAGCGGTTTTGATTTTTCGACGATTTTTTCAAAATTTCACTCGAAAATTTAGGGAGGTTCTGGACATTCGATTGCGCATAAAAACAATAGGCTTCCAGTGTTTAAGGATTATGATTTTTGTACCAAATTTCGTTTGAATTGTTCCATTCGTTCGTCAGTTATCATCTCCACAGACTCACTGACACACACGCACACACTCAGACATCACTTAAAAAATGTTCGATTCATGATCAGGAATGCTTGAAACGTGCTTTCCCGTCGAAAACTCGTATTCGAATTTTCGACCCTGTCACAATACTTTCCTTATGCTTTATGTATATCAGAAAAGTAAAAATGCCTCGTGAGTTCTAGTTTTCGACCAGATTCTGCTATGTCGTGTTTGGAACGCACAAAAAATTTTACATTCCATTGTCATATTTCTAAAACAACGGTTTAGAAATATGACAATGGAATGAGTTATTCTTACAGCAGGAATTTAAGTTAAGTTTACAGGAATTTAAGTTATATCAATAATTAAAATACACTTTATGGGAAGGATAAGGAAAACTTAAGCAACAACTTGATATACAAGCTCAAATAACACAATAATGCAACATACATCTGTTTCGAGGATACTGGATCTACTTCGTCAATGCAAAGGAGCCAACAAACCCAAAGTCCAAAAGAAGGAGTATACCTTGGCCCATTTCTCTTTTGGACTATGGGTTTGTTGGTTCTCTTGCACTGAGGAAAGGGATCCAGTGTATTCTTGAAACAGCTGTCTGCTGCATTCTTGTGTTATTTGTGCGTTGTTTAAGATTTTCATAAATCATACAAAGTTTGCTATAGAAGTAGACATTATTATAGAAAACTTTATGTATTTATATATAGTTAGATTTCTATATATATTGTTAGAGATTTCTATAACAAATTGTCTATTTCCATAACGATTTTTATAGAATGAGGCAATTTGTTATAGAATTAGACAAAGTTTATTATAGAAATAGACAATATTGCTTCAATAGTACTTGTTTATAGACGTAAAAATCTGATGTGGGCAACACATGACTTTCCTTACATAATGTAATGACATTACTACTTTTACAGTAAAAAAATAGGTTTTTCTTATAGTAGATACTAATATTCTTTCCAAGATATTGAATTTTCGACATTTGGTCGTCATTTTCATTGATTTAGCGTCCATTTTATCCATTTGGCAAGATTTTCGTTAATTTGGCAACATTTCAAAAAGTCGCCAAGTTGGCGACATTCCGCCAAATTCGTCGCCAAAATCTCGCCAAGCGTCATGGACGAAGAAATAAGTTATTCTTACAGCAGATAAATGACTACTGGCGCTCAAATACAAAAGTATTACTCAAAGTATCTTTTCATGAATGGAACGAGCTAGATCCACGAGAATGATGTCACTCAATTTATCGCATGGTATTACATATGAAAAGTAAACATGTTTCGCAGTAGGAAATATTTTTTTTTATATGACTTTTTGATAAGTTTTTTTAAAAATGTGCAATATCTCAAGAACGGTTCATGTTAGCGTTCTAAAATTTATGTCAATCGTTTTCTAATGAAAAATTACATAAGAAATGTCTATTTGCGTAACTTTATTAGTGGTTTTGATTTTTGACGATTTTTTTCAAAATTTCATTCGAAAATTTAGGGGGGTTCTGAACATTCGATTGCGTATAAAAACTATAAGCTTCCAGTGTTTATGGATTGTGACTTTTGTACTTTATTTGGTTCGAATCTGTCCATTCGTTCGTCAGTTATCGTCTCCACAGGCTCACTGACACACACACACACACACACACACACATACTTTCACACACACACACACACATACTTTCACACACACACACACACACACACAGACATCACTTCAAAAATGTTTGATTCGTGATCAGGGATGCTTGAAACGTGCTCCCGTCTAAAACTGGAATTCGAATTTTCGACCCCGTCACAATACTTTCCTTATACATTATGTATATAAGGAAAGTAAAAATTAGTTAGGATACAAGAGAGAAACTGAGTAAGGCAGATTTTGCTTCGTTCTTAATTTAAAACTGCTACCGCATGACTGTAGCTTTCTGGCTTCAATCTGGCACAACCTAGTAAAATTCTTCTGGAAAGATGCAGTTTTTTGCAAATCGTGAACATAGGAACACAGTTATATACTTCTTTTAAAAAATGTGTAAAAATATTGACAGTTTTGGGTTGAAGTGCCACATTTATTACTTTCCTTATATACATAATATATTATAAGGAAAGTATTGAGAAGGGGTCGAAATTTCGAAATCGAGTTTTCTACGAAAGAGCACGTTTCAAGCATCCCTGATCACGAATCGAACATTTTTGAGGTGATGTCTGTGAAAGTATGTGTGTGTGTGTGTCAGTGAGTCTGTGGAGACGATATCTCACGAACGAATGGAGCGATTCGAATGAAATTTGGTGCAACAATCACAATCCGTGAATACTGGAAGCCTATTGTTTTTAAACGTAATCGAATGTTCAGAACCCCCTTAAATTTTCGAGTGAAATCTTGGAAAAATCATCAAAAAATCGTAACCTTTAATAAAGTTACGCAAATAGACATTTCTTATGTAATTTTTCCTTAGAAAACCATTTACATAAACTTTAGAAAGCTAGCATGAACCGTTCTCGAGATATTGCTCATTTTTCAAATACATTTATCAAAAAATGCCATAAATTAAAAAATATTAGCTGTTGATAAACATGTTCATTTTCATATGAAATATCATGCGATAAATTTGGTAACATCATTCTCGTGGATCTAACTCGTTCCATTCATGAGAGAAGATTCTCCGTCCATAAAGCTTGGCGATATTTTAGCGAAGAATTTGGCAGAATGTCACCAACTTGGCGACTTTTCGAAATGTTTCCAAAATAACGAAAATTTTGCCAAATGGATAAAAATGACGCTAAATCAATAAAAATGACGACTAATAGTCAAAAATTCAATATCTTGGAAAGAATATAAGTATCTACTATAAGAAATACCTATTTTTACTGTAAAAGAAGTAAATTCATTGCATTATATAAGGAAAGTCATGTGTTGCCCACATCAGATTTTTTTTAATGTTAACTGGAATGTTGGATTTTGTTTGAAATACCCTCTACGATAAAAATATTTAAATGGAAATTATTGCGAAACTTTCTTAATGACAAATTTAACATTTTATGCAAGTGTAAATCATTTGACAGAAAGAATAAGAAAAGGTGAAGTTTGCCGATAATTTTTTTCCAGGAGTGCTTTATACCAAAATTTGAAACGCTCTCTTTTAAATGTGATTTGGTACACCGGTAGTTATTTCAAAAACATTCATAAGTTATATAATAGTTGCCAAATATAGCATTTAAGAAATGTTGCAATTGTAAACGGAGTAGAAACTTGAAACATACCACACATGACAATTGCACTTTCTGGTAGGTCGGACGGTCTGGTTCTCAACAACACATGACAATTACAATTTAAAATAAGAACATAGCGCACATGGCAATTACATTTCAAACTAAGGAATATGTGTCAATAAGTAAAATTCACTTTATACGAAGGCTAAGAAAAACTTGAGAAACATAAAGCACAAATAATACGGTAATGCAACATACAGTTGTTTCGAGGATACGATGGATTCTCTATGTCAGTGCAAGAGAACCAACAAGCTCGAAGTCCAAAAGAGGAATGGAGCCAAGCCAAGCCAAGACGAATGATTTCGGGTGCCTGTATCACCAGATACGTAACCCCACATCTACAATAGCAATTGCGATCGGTTTGTTGGTGCGATTGATGAAGTCTATCGCATGGCACTCTGCTTCTTGGAGGGTGCTAATGATGTAGTTCTCTTGCAACTGCAGTAGCTGTAGTCGAAAGATGGTCTTGGATGGGTGATCTGGTAAGTAATAGGGTAGCAAAGGGAAGGGGGTGGGGCTAAGGCAAGGTCCAATCAGATTGGACGGGAGCCAGTACACAACAGTGTAAGAACAAATATTAAGTAAATAATTTACAAGTTTAAAGTTATAGTTATAAAAAGGTTTACAATTTTCAATAAAATTTTTTAGGATATGTTTAAGTTACAAATCACAATATATCAAGCTATGAATTCTCCTAAGAAAGACCGAAAAGAGAGCAAAAGTCACTTTCCTCTCACAAAAAGTACAAATTTAGTAACTGTAAGTAAGTGCAGGATCTGCAGTTTTATAAATAAGAAGTATCAAGGATACTATACAATTAAAGATGAACGTGGATTATAGGAATCGTGCACAGAGGAGTGGACGAGAAAGGTCATGGGTTTCGTCCAGAAAAGAGCACCAGGCGCGAAGCGCCTTTAATCTCCAATCTCTAGGTGTGGTTCTTATCTTCATACTGTGACATTATTTCATTTGCCCATAGTTGGAGGTTCGAGGTTTTTGATTTACTGTTTTTATTATTTGACTTAGCTCCTAGTGTGGCAGTTTGTTGCACATTTAGAGTTTGAGTAATTTTGGGGAGTTGATGCAGTTCTAAGGATTTCCTATCAATTTGGCAGTTTAAGGTTTAAGAACATTTTTTAGAAAACATTGATCGAGTTTTAATTTAATATCAACTATTTAAGTTGGGACTTACCTAATTCCGATTTTCAATATTAAGTACCGCGCGGGGTCTCTTACGTGATTTGGCTTTGCGATGATCATAGTCATGCAGATTGAATAGTAGTTCATTTGGAACAGATGGCAGATTTTTATAGAATTTAAGCGCTAGCTTTTTAATTTGGGCTCTAACAGTTTTTATTTTGAAGTATTTCCTAATTACCGAGTTTCTTAAGTATCTAGGAGCTTTCCTTATAATCCTTAGGGTTTTGTTTTGTTTTGTCTCTAGTAAGTCTATAGTAGTTTTACAGGCATATCCCCATACGGACGAGAAAGGAAGAAGCAGCGGGGATTATATTCACAAGACCCAGATTAACAAAGAGCCAATCACAAAGCAGAATGAAGAACATCCCAGCCAATCCGAAACGAGAAGTAACACACAAGATTGGCGTGCGCCAAAACACAACAGAAATATCCCGAGAAGACGGGTCAAGTCAAAATATGTATAAATTAGACCCAACAAGACGAGAAATAGGTTAAAATGACATGTAACTGTCTCAAAGAAATATAAAGAAGAAAGAAGTGATTAACAAGTTGCTCCGCCAGACCGCGGACAAAAATGGGGTACTGGACATGTCATTAACTAAATTACTGGTATTTTTCTGGTTATGTAAGGCTTCAAAGATGACAAAATCATAGATCGACGTGCATTTTTGTGTGAGCCTTGCTGAAGAAAACTTAGAACGGCGGTCAAATTGTTAACAATATTGAGCAATGGAAGATTTAGTAAAATCTCATAGTTCTCTTGTTTGTCTTAGGCTAAATAGGTGGCTTAATATTTGAATCATAACTGAGTCACCGTTAACGTTATGTGGACGTTCAAATTATCTCAATACTTAAGCAACTTTCTATCCATACACATTTTAAAAATCTGGTATGGTAACACATGACTTTCACTATAAAAATGCAATGAATTTACTCCTTTTACAGTCAAAAAATAGTGTATAAGATACACGATACTGTGTTTTTAATACTGAATTGTACATTTGGCGATTTTCCGAATGGCAACATGTAAAACTAGCACTTTAGCATTACTAGCACTCTCAATAAGCGATATAGTCCATATGTTAAAATATTTTAATAATAAATACATTAAATAAACATCCTTCTTATTAATTTAGTGTCATTTTGGCAATTTTTTCGTCAATTTAGCAACATATAAAATGTCAGCAAATTGAAGATATTCCGATAAATACGTCAGCAAAATTTTGCCTCACATTACGGACGGGAAAAAGGTTTTTCTTACATGTTATCATCACTTTTACAAAAATATCAAAAAGAATATGTATATTGTAACGCTTCTGTTTGGGCACACACACGTATATACTCAAAGAGGCGTTATGCAAAAAAAATCTGATGTGGGCAACACATGCGTTTACTTATGTAATGCAATGAATTTACTACTTTTACAGTTGAAAAAACTGTTATTCTTATAGTAGATTCTTATATTCTTTCCAAGATATTGGATTTTCCACAATCAGTCTTCATTTTCATTGATTTAGCGTCAATTTTATCAATTTGGAAACATTTTCGTTAATTTAGCAATATTTAGAAAAGTCACCAAGTTGACGACGTTCCTCTAAATTCTTCCCCAAAATCTCGCCAAGCGTTATGTACGGAAAAATAAGTTATTCTTACGGCAGATAAATGACTATTGATGTTCAAATAAAAAAGTATTACTCAAAGTATATTTTCTCAGAAATAGAACATGTTAGATCTACGAGGATGATGTCACCAAATTTATCGCATTATATTGCATATGAAAAGGGAACATATTTCTCAATAGTTAAAATTTTTAAGTGATTTTTTGATAAATTTCATTGAAATATGTTCAATATCTCGAGAACGGGTCATGCTAGCGTTCTAAAGTTTATGTCAATCATTTTCTAATGTAAGATTATGTGGAGTCGATGTGTGAAACCACAGACAAAACACAGGTTAGAAACAACACATTTATTGAACTAGAAAATAAACAAAGCAGTGATTCGAATAGTTAAAATAGAACATTTGCAATTTTTGCAATAACTCAGAATTACACTCGGTAGGGTTAAGATCAATTGAGAACATCCCTGGAGGAAGAGGAACAGAGAGAATACATACATTTTCCGACATACAAAATAACACAATATCTGCCATATTATATTTAAATCACATAACATTTAGAATAACCATTTTACACTCAAAGCAGTAACCAATACTTCAGATTTCAGATCGGACTGTAATAATATTCTATCTGATGAAAATGAAATCATACCTTGTCTCTTTTAAACACAACAATTAACACGTAGGAATATGGATCGAAATTTTGGAGTCTCTACACGGAACAGTTCTCGCACCAAACAAGGAACAGGCGAAGAAAACAGACGGAATCTTGGCTGAACACAAGGAAACGCTCCGCTCGTCAGGAAGGTCAAGGAATTGAGTTTTTTTTTTGCAATAGATATGAAGAAAAACTGGAATTCATCACACTATCGAAAACAATCGATTTCACTCAGGAATAAGTATGGTCCAGACATCGATAAACTATTCCACACAATTCGATGAAATCCACACGAAGAGGGGTCAGGCATGAACAATCGCTATAAATAGCTACTTGGCTTTTATTGCGTTTAGAAGCCGACCCAAAAGCAGAATGCTTTATTCCATCAGAACAAAACTCCATTTTCCACAAGCCCGAGAGTGCATTTTTGCAAGAACGACGATCGTACATTCTCCTGGGCTATAACCGCCCTAAAACACTCCTTCTTTTATATTACATTTTTAGTTCGTAATTATATTTTAACAAATCACACTTAGAACCTTTCATTCTCCAATTTATGATCCAACGCTACTTCCACACTGCCGCCAAATCTTTTTCAAACTGGCGAGTGCGCAAAACCTGCAAGTTCCCAACTAGCGACTGAGAAGCCAAAATACAAAATTATTTTATTAATATTTTTCTGGAACATAAACAATTTCGCAATTTAATTTCGCAATTTCAACAATTTCGCACTTCCCTTAAAAGTCAATGGAATTGAAAACATGTCGAGGATACATTTATATTGCAAAATTAACACTTTTAATCACACAGAAATAAAACAATACCTTAATATAAACACAATTATAACACAGAGGTGTGAAAGCCTTATCACAATTACATAAGATATGACTATTTGCCTACCTTTATTAAAGGTTTTGATTATTTAATGATTTTTTTTTTAATTTCAGTTGAAAATTTAAGGTTTTTTTTACATTCGACTGCGTTTAAGGACAATAGACTTCCAGTATTCACAGATTGTAATTTGTGTCCCAAATTTTGTTCGAATCGCTCCATTCGTACGTGAGGTATCGTCCCCATAGTCTCACTGACACACACATCACCTCAATAACGTTTGATTCGTGTTCAGGGATGCTTAAAACGCATTCTCCCGTCGAAAAGTCGAATTCGAATTTTCGACCCCGTCAGAATACTTTCCTTATACATTGCACTATACATATAAGGAAAGTAAGTATCGATATCACTTCTGTTTAATCATTATCACAGTTTCTTAGCTTATATCAAAAAGCCATTCTTAACAAAAACATGTTTCAAAGACGTGTTTTTTTTTTATCGGTATCTTATCTCAATTTCCAACAAGACGACAAACTGTTTCATTTCATCCTGTTCTTCTAAACAAAATCCATTTAAAGATAATCAAGCGAATTCTGTAGTTATCTGCAAAACGCTTACTTTTAACCAAACAACTGCATTCGTAATGCAAAAATCTTTGAAAAACTTTCATTCATTTCCGTAGCTTCATAGAAAATGTTAAAGATGTGGCTGTCGAGGGAATTCCATGAACGAAAGTCAGGCAGAACAGACATGATTCTTCTCTAATGTAATAAGGAGAAAAATCCCATTCTGCATCAGTTTAATTATAAATTCATAATGTTAGAATTCGGTGTCACGATACAATAAATTATTGTATTGCATTGCACTGCATTGGGTTATTTGAAATCCTTTCCTTAGAGGAAAGAGATCATTTTAAATACCATATTTAGTTCCAGTTCATAAAAGTTTAAAAAATTCGATGATGTGGAAACGAACTTATTATTGTACTATAATACATAATCTAGTACAAAAGTTTCAAGTATTATTTTCTTGAAATTGTTAGAAAATAATATTTGATGGAAATATATGTTTAAAACTAAGAGTAGAACATGATTTTTCGCACCATCAATTATATACGTGATCACAACGTTAAGTAAGCAGACGTAGTTTTTGGAATTCATTGTATTACCCTCTTCCATGCGAACAAGCCTAGACGTGAACGTCCAAATGAGTACTAGGCTATGCCGGACAAACAGAAAATGTCTAAATGACGCAACACAGCAGAGCCACCTAGTGTGACGAAAGGGATATAGAACAAAAAAAATCAGAAAATAAATAAATGCTAAATTGAGAAGGAATCAAGAAATAAATAAAATACAGAGTGTATAAATTCAACGTGCGGAAAATAAAAAAGCGAAACCACGAAACAAACATTGGATAAAGTTATGCAAAACTTCGAAGACATAGGGTGCCATTGACAAATCATTAACCAGATTAACGGAATTTTTATTGATATGAAAAACTTCAGAGAAATCTAAGTTGAAAACTGAAGAGTACATTCATTACGAGAGGCAGAATCAAGATTAACGATTGAAAATTAATTTATTTCTTAGTTTTTGACACAATTTCGATATTCATTCAAACGGTATTTTAATATACGTTTAGTCTGGCTACTCATTAAATAAAGCTCTACAATTTAGTAGTTGTCTTATTTCGTCTATCTTGCTTTGTTGCCGAGATCGTCCCTTTATTGTTTAAATTCTCGGCCGGCGGCGCATCCTAGAATCCTACCAAATTTTTCGCCAAGCATTACGGACGTGCGGAGAAATGCGGAGAAGGAAAAAACCTAATGTGGACACCACATGACTTTCCTTATATACTGCAATGAATTTACTACTTTTACTTAAAAAAAAATAGGTTATTCATATAGTCGTTTGTTATGTTATTTCCATGATATTGAATTTTCAGCAATTAGTAGTCACTTTCATTGATTTAGAGTCAATTTTATCAATTTGGCGACATTTCGGTCAATTTAGCAGCATTTAAAAAGACTCGTCAAATTGGAGATATGCTGCCAGGCTTTCGACAAAAGTTACAAACGGAGAAATAGGTTATTCTTATAGTAGATATTTATATTTTTTCGAAGATATTGAATTTTCATCAGTGCGTCGTAATTTTTAACAATTTGGATATATTTTTACCAATTTGGCTACATTTTTATCAATGTGGGGACATTTTTATCAATGTGGTGACATTTTCGTCAATTTGAAAACATTTAAATAATTTCGGCGATATTGACGATATTTCGCCAATTTCGACACCAAAATTTCGCCAAGCGATAGATAGATAGCCCAGAGATAGATAGATAACCACACAGATTAATCAAGGTGTTTATATTATAAACAAGGTGTATATTTATGGAGCTTTTCTCGCAAAATTATTTGGTAGTATGCATATATAAAAGTATATGGTTACTACCAAAAAATTGAATGGTCTATGAGAACTCTTAAACTGCAAGTAGGATAAGCATTGTTTATGTAGTTTTCGAGATATTAGAAATTTTAGAATTCTACATGGGAGCGCGAAAAATGTGTTGAGCGATTTTCATGAAATTCAGTGTACTTAATTCAACCGACAATAATAACATCTACCTGAAAATATTCAAATATATATATTTGAAAGAAATATACCAACTATGTTATTGTTTTCTACAATGATAGCTGTACCTGCTCAAAGAATCTATATTCTAGATGTCTTTAAAATATTTAACGATAAGTCTCTGAAATGAACGATTTCATTGGCTCTAGATTTCGCATTTCTTCATTGGCTGAGAGTATTCTCAATAATTTCTTCGGACCGTCGAAGTCTATCATCTTCATTTCTAAATGCTTTTCTTTCACTAACTTTTAGAGTTATGGTAAAATGTTCATGTCGATTCCATTCGGCAAAAGTGTTTAGAAAGTTTGCAATTAAACAGCAGATTATCATTTTCCCTGCAACTCCATGCATAAAAAGTATAGTTTTATAACTCCATGCAGCAAACAATATAATTTAAATAGGAAAATGCAAAATTTTGAAAAAGGTTTTAAGCCATATAGTTTTCTTGAACGTCATATTCTAAACAATGAAATGTTTGGCCAACAACGTTGTCATTTGACGTATAATAATTAGGTTATTTTTCACGCAGCATGCCTACATACCAAACCAAGTATAATATATATATATATATATATATATATATATGTCGACTTAATTTGTATTATCATTGATGATTCCTATCCAATTAATATTGATTTTTACCCATCCAACCTAGAATTAATTCCTAATGAGCCTAGCGTTAGTCAAACTGTAAATTTTTTAGACCTAAATTTAGATATCCTCAATAATCATGTAATCATCAATTTATATGACAAAAAAGATTCTTACAACTTCACTATCATAAAGCTGCTATCATATCAATCTTGTAATTCTATTCAATTGTTTAGAAACATCATTTTTAATCAGCTATTTCGAATACATCGACTTTCTGATCCTCGGTTTCACTTTCGCCACATCAATAATCTTAAACGCATTTGTCAAAATTACCAATATCCGGAAGTATTTGTAAATAATATTATTAATAATTTCAAATATACCACGGAATCATTTTACACATGCATTATTTATCTTTGATTAGATAACTCAATTTTGAGAATTCGCCCATTCTTATCACCTAACTTACCACTTAGCCTGAGTCTAATACTGTTTACTATTTTCGAATGACTGTTTTCCACTTTTCCTGAGTCCTATACTGATTACTATTTTTGAAAGTCTCCATACATATTATGTATCGTTCAAATGTATTCATTCCGGTGCCCACTTGCATTGACGAAGTGAGGTGAAATGCTCAGTCGCTTGTTCAACTTACACGCGGTGGCAATGCTTGTGAGTTCATATTTCTGTTCGAGGAAGTATTATTTTTCTGATTTGTAATTCAATTGATTTATTTTTCTCCTTCCACTAGCCAGTAGACAGTTCCAATGGTGTCTATAGTTAAATACTATCGCCATTGTCAGAAACTGGCTATTCTATCAGTTTTAATTCGAATTGTATGACTGTCCTGATGAGAATGCAATTTAGAACTAACCGCCATTTTTGTGTAGTTTCAATTGATTGTTCTCTATGTCTTAATCTTTTATCTTGAGCTAATTATTATTGCCTTTTCTCATTTTTGCCGTGTTTTATTTTTATTTTTATTTATATTTATATTTATATACTTTTACTTGTGAATTTTATATTCTAATATTCTTCTCATCCCCATTTACCATTGCAGTGATATGTTACCTTCTATCTTTATTCTTAGTCTTGGTCTATAGTTACTCATTGGTAACAGATATGCTAGTGATGGGTTTTTTTGTACATACAGTAGTTTATGTTGTTGTTGAGACCCAGACCGTCCGACCTACCAGAAAGGTGTAAGGTAACTGTATGGACGGCCGGGAAGTGCCACCCAATTTAGACCGGAACCCAGTGGGGGAGGCATCCATAGGGACCGTACCCTCCTTCCCCTACCACCAACCTCTCGGAAGGACTTACGGACCCACATGTTTAACGTGATCGTACTCCGCATGAACACGGCGGCATTTGTGGCAGCGTGCAAATCTAGCGCGCAAACCACGGGGATACCGCACCCGAGATGGCCAACAGCACGCGGCGTTCCGAGGTGGTCACCCACCAAGTACTAACCGCGCCCGATGCTGCTTGACTTCGGTGATCTAACGAGAACCGGTGTTTTCAGCACGGTACGGCCGTTGGCCCACAGTAGTTTATGCGTAATTTTCGCTTAAAATCTTTCAATTTTTATTTATATATATATATATATATATATATATATATATATATATATATATATATATATATATATATATATATATATATATATATATATATATATATATATACAGAGGGAGAAATGGAAATGCATTAGTCTGTAGAAGAAAAATTCACATATTGGGCGCATTGATTTTTCTAGAATTAACATCATCAGTCCAGAAATAGCTAAATTTAATAAGGTCTGTAAGTAACGTATTTAAAGAGAACCAAGAGGTTTGAGTAGGTATTTATAGTTAACTCCTGTTTCGAATTTTAACCCATCGCTCCATTAACCGTGGACGAGGCTGCTCAAAAAGCTTTCAAAGGAAATCTTAAAGATTATAGTTACCAAGGGAATTGAGTACATAAAAGTCACCTGAAATAAAAACATTTATCCTTAATGTATTTATGAGTAAGAACACTTTCTGTTTCTATCCAATTACGAATAAGATTTTCAAAGTAATGTATGTGAATTGGATTATGCCAACTTAATATTAATGGCAAAAGCTGTACATCTGTAAAGAATGCTAATTTTGAAACAAATAATATTTATTGATAAATGAAGAAATGTATCTTTAGCCTGTATATATACTGATACTTTGAAGTAAAGAATAATCTTCAGAAGGGAGCAAAACTTTCAGTGTTGAGAAGTATAGAGATGTGGTGAAATTTCGTGAGTAAAATGTTCGGGCGGAGAGACAGTTGTGATAATCGGGTATAATCTGGCAACAACATAGATATTATGCCCACAGGGGAATTATAATGAATTGAAATTGTGGCCAATCCGCTCAGCATCTTACCTGTAGATTCACAGAGGCCGGGTTTAAATTTGAGGTGCAAGCTAAAACCCTTGTTTCGAAGCATGTCAATAAGCACCTCAGTAACTTTGTTAGGTGAGGTCAATGAATTAACACGTTACGTACATCTACAATAAAGTGACCATACCCGATTGGCCACTTTACTGTAGATAATAATCTGTGTAGAAAAACAACTGTGTAGAAAGACTACTGTGATAATCGGGTATAATATGCCCATAACATAGGTATTATTCCCACAGGGGACTTTTAATAAGTTGAAAATATGGTCAACTTTCAGCGGCCAAACGACTTAGTCTCTTACCTACAGATTCACAGAGGTCGGGTTTAAATTTGAGGTGTAAGTTAAAAACCTTGTTTCGAAGAATATACATAAGCACTTCACTAACTTTTTAGGTAACGCCAATGAATGAACGCGTTACGCCCATTAACAGTAAAGTGACCATACCCGATTTGTACAATCGGGTAAGATTATCTTAAGATGATTCTTAAGTGAATACAGCATCCCCAGCGGAGATTTAAAATGTTAGAATAACAAACTCGGCAATAATGCTAAAAGACAGACACAATGATCCAATCACAATGCAAAGAAAATTATGGAATCAGTAGAAATTGACACCAAGAATGCATGAAACATTTATACGGTAAGAAGTAAATATTTGTCAAAAATTGTATCTTCAGGTTTTCTAACACGGTGACACATACAATGCTTATCAAAGTACACAGTCACATTCTTTTTGGAATTAAAATGCGCATTGTTTCTAATGAATGTCATTTTAAATAGACTCCAAACCAGATTTCTGCCCATGTAATGTTGTTTAATGCATCATTCTTGGATAACACAAATTTGACAATATTGTGTCAAATAATTGCCCTCTGGAACAGTTTTATTGTCGATTCCTACTCACTAGATAATTCTGTACCCATTCGTAATTGGCTTTTTTCATCTATCTCCCATCCTTGCCTCATTCGTATCCTATTTTTTTTAATCTCCGATAGGGACGCTGCAATCACTTTTAGTCGATGGAATATAGTTACTTTATTATAGATAGACTAAGGTGTACATGCATGAACCTTTCCTTACAAAGTCATTGAGGTACTTGAGGACCGTTCTAGGATGACTATACCTTGCCCATTCATCTAGCGTAAATACTGTGTCACATCGTATTCATCCAGAACATTCTTTAAGAATAACCTGCAGTTTTAAAGGGAGTTTTCTATTTAGAGAATTATACAAGTAACAGAATTACACACGAACAGAAGTCACAAAACACAAGTAACAAAATTATACAAGAGCAAAATACTTGATTGACAAAATTTATTCTTAAATTAGATTTTTTATTTTTATCCAGGCTAAAAAAAACGCGTATAAAAATGTAATATCATTTTCAAGATATACCACTAATATTTTAAAATAAATCTCAGTTCCCGACGATGGATATTAAATTATTTTCAATCATAATTACACTGGATCTTGTTTAGCAAAATTGCTTCGTCTTTTAAAACTGTTCGTGGAACATGAAATAAATGTTTCTTCCAAGAAAATTGCAAGACTACATTAATAGTCACTTTATGAAAACTTTTAATATTTCCCCATCTAATTCCTCAAAAAATATTACTTTTAAATGACTCAGACGTTTCATTATCACTAAATATTCACTTTTAATGATGCTTTAGTAAAATGCTGTTTATGGTAATTTAATATTCTACATGTTCTGGGTATATGTAATATGAAACTTAAATGTTTTCTCTAGGTATGCGTAATATGAAACTTACATTAAATTAAATATAAATATCTGAGGTCTGAGGCTCCATTTGATTTTCTGATACATCAACATTCCAGTGTTTAGGTACCTGTGCCTTGATCAGAGTCAAAATGAAAAATAATATTTATTTTTTATATTTCGGTCGCAATGTATTATTTTAGCAATTTTCTTAATGTATTTCATCAAGTTGAAGAACAGCTCAGTTACACAATGTGTTTATTGTATTCGGTTGGTCTGTGTTAATACAGTGATCGAAAAGTCGGAAACATCAAATTTTAAAAGCATATTGTTGCAATGCATTCTCTTAAATCGTGGGTGTGCGTTCAGGATACAAGAATGAGTCCAAATTTATGGATAACTAACACGTCTATGCACAAGCACAACGTAAACAGGAACAGTATACAGTCAAATATTACTTACATGATCCACTTATTTCACAAAATCACTGATATTATTCTCAAAACATTGACGAAAGTCATTTCACAAAACAGCGACTGCTAGTCTCAAAACATTGACGAAAATCACAGTTCAATGTAGCTCTCGTGTCGTCAATTGCTTTCCGGCTGAGTGGTGATTCCGTTAGTAGACTCGCCATAGAAACTTCCGGAAATCTCTCATATGACGTAGAATAATCTTTATTTCGAGATGCTTATCGAAGATTCGGGAAGTTGCCAAATTAGCGATAAATCGCAAATCTAGCAATAGCTTTTTGAAGTTTGATCTCCGGCAACCCTACTTTTACGTCAGGAGAATGGCATCACGGATATTTTTCCGCCAGGTTTTCAATAGGTACTACAGTGGGGAGAAAAAGAGGCGCCAAAGGAAGAACGGGTAAATTGACTCCACAGCGATTTCCCAACTATATAATGTTCCGAGAAGTTGAAGTTGTGGAACTTTTTTCAGTAGATAGCCCTCATATACCCTGAAAAACATTAGATATACCGTCTTCTGTTTTTAGTATGGTAGACGATTGTTATAGATCTACTTTTTTATCAATCGAAAAACATGGCCTTTCTCCAGAGTGATATTTTTAACACTTTACAACAAAGTTGAAAAGTGTTTATGACTTTGTTCATTCTGTCTGTCTGTCTGTCTGTCTGTCTGTCCGTTAGCACGATAACTGCCGTAAAAATGAGTTTATCAAAATGAAATTTTAGTATGTTGTTTAGACGGTCTGTAGGACCTATGGGAATATAAATAAATAATAACACCCAATTAGTTTTTTATTGAACCCGGGTTGAAAAAATGAAATACATTGAACCCTATGGGACCTAATTTTTCAAACATTTTTTAAGTAAATTTAAAATTCACGAATTGCTTCGAAATTTTTAGGAAATATTCACATTATCTCATAGAATATATAAAAAAAAATTCAGTAAAATATGTTAAGTAGTTTTTTAATTAAAAAAATTATTTAATATAGGGAAAAAAACAAATTCAATTAAATTCTGACTTTGGGATATCTTCCAGAAAGAAAAGAGAGAGATATTATATAATAAATATCTCTCCATTTGTTTAAACGTTTTGCATATGGGAGTGGCTTCATATTTTAAGATAAATTTGGTAGATAACAATTTTTCATTTTTTTTAAATTTTATATAACTCTTCATGATAAATTTAATTGATGGCATTTTAAATGCACTTTCCTACGTCCTAGAGAGTTAAAATTTGGTACACAGCTTAAATTTGTTGAACATTTTATTCGACAAAAATTTGATGGATCTTTAAATATAGATCATACATTTTTTTCGAAATGGCCTGAAAATAATCCCCGTTCACTTCTATAAATCACTGGTGTAATATTGTTAAAAATTCTGATGTGGACAGCACATGTCTTTCTCTGCAGACTCATATTCGTTCTCTTTATTTATTCAATGATAATTTGAGTTTATCTGCACAACATAAGTATTTTAAATGACATTGAATTTACACGTTAAACTTAAATTTGGTTCTCATTTGATAGCTGGACTTATTGTCAAAGGTGGCGTAGCGAAAACGCGAAAAAACTAGAATATCTCAAGAACGGCTAGCCCTAGAGTAATGGGGTTAGTCTTATTCTTTTTGTTGTCAAAAATCACATATAAAATAGGAATTTAATTGATATAATTGAGCACACGTAGTCTTTTATTTTTATATATAACGATTTTTGCTGGCCATTTCGCAAAAATAGCCCGTTCCTTTTTCCCGAATCGTAGTAGAATAACCTACAAATGATTTATATACAAAATTTTGTTAAATTTGGTATATAAATCACTTGTAGGTTATTGAAATATTATACTCTAAATTTTGTTAAATTTGGTTCATTAGTTTTTAGCTAGAGTGGATAAAGGCAATTTCTGCGGCCATTTCGCAAAGAAGGCAGATTCTTTTATTACGAATCGTACTATAATCTAATGAACATCAGGATTTCCCACAAAAAACATACCTACCAAATTGTATGAAATTCGGTCCAATAGTTTTTCAATTAGAGTGGATGTAATATCCGCACAGACACACAGAAACATACACAGATACACCCTTACACACACAGACGTCTTCCTAAAAGTAGTTTTTTCGTGTTCTAGAAGTCCCAAAACGTGTAGATACTTTGAAAATTCGAGTTCCGATCCTCGGCACGATTCCAATACTTTGAGTACATACACATACACATATATATTATCTGTGTATTATCTGTGTATCTAAATTCCGTGCCTATGCAATTACAATAGTTGTGAATTTAAATGATCCCTAAACTTTTATTATTTCTTCAAGGAAGCCTAATTTTAACATATGCAGAATGCAAATATCTCAAGCGATTGTAAGATGAATTACATAAGAATTGCTGAATTTTTTTCACACAAAATTATTTAGCTCTGGAGTCTGGAATACAAGTTATATGAATGAAATATTCATTGATTTTGCATAAAGAATCAGATGATTTATATTTCGATACAGTTTTAAATATTTAAGTATAATAAATTACTGTAGTTCTGTGATAATGTAAAAGATATTACCACTGAATGAATCACATTTTAGAAATTTTTAAATGAAATTACATTTCAGTTGGAAAGTGTTTCATAATCAATGCTTATGCATGATTGATCTTTCTTGTTTTTATTTTAGACCAATATTTTTCTAGACATTTTTATGAAAGTGTCGTTGAAGCGCTTTAGAAAAACATGCTCATACTCAAAAATAAGATCCCTAAATATGCAGGATGACACAACAGCCATTTTGACCACAACCGGTCCAGTCAGTTATCGTCTGCCTATGCAATTTCAAAGGCGCACGCCTGTTACATTTCTGATATTTGATATTGTCGAATCGCACTTAGCCCCAATTGTAAAAATGCCAAAAGTGGAATCGAACTCAAACGAAAATACAGACGTGGTTAGTACTCGTATATTAATTTTAACCCAGGAATTATATATAGTGCAAACATTTCCCAGTCTGGAAGAATTAGATTCCAGATGATAACAAGCAAGGAAGAAAAATGAAGGAATGCGAGAATAAGCACACATTGGTATATCAATCAAAAGAAATATTTATTCATTAACTTGTTCATCATTTTTGTTATTAAATTCAATACAAAATATATTTACTCATCATTTCTATAACTACAACTTAATTTAATTCAATCAATATTATTAACACTTTACAACAAAGTTGAAAAGTGTTTATGACTTTGTTCATTCTGTCTGTCTGTCTGTCTGTCCGTTAGCACGATAACTGCCGTAAAAATGAGTTTATCAAAATGAAATTTTAGTATGTTGTTCAGACGGTCTGTAGGACCTATGGGAATATAAATAAATAATATCACCCAATTAGTTTTTTATTGAACCCGGGTTGAAAAAATGAAATACATTGAACCCTATGGGACCTAATTTTTCAAACATTTTTTAAGTAAATTTAAAATTCACGAATTGCTTCGAAATTTTTAGGAAATATTCACATTATCCCATAGAATATATAAAAAAAAATTCAGTAAAATATGTTAAGTAGTTTTTTAATTAAAAAAATTATTTAATATAGGGAAAAAAACAAATTCAATTAAATTCTGACTTTGGGATATCTTCCAGAAAGAAAAGAGAGAGATATTATATAATAAATATCTCTCCATTTGTTTAAACGTTTTGCATATGGGAGTGGCTTCATATTTTAAGATAAATTTGGTAGATAACAATTTTTCATTTTTTTTAAATTTTATATAACTCTTCATGATAAATTTAATTGATGGCATTTTAAATGCACTTTCCTACGTCCTAGAGAGTTAAAATTTGGTACACAGCTTAAATTTGTTGAACATTTTATTCGACAAAAATTTGATGGATCTTTAAATATAGATTATACATTTTTTTCGAAATGGCCTGAAAATAATCCCCGTTCACTTCTATAAATCATTGGTGTAATATTGTTAAAAATTCTGATGTGGACAGCACATGTCTTTCTCTGCAGACTCATATTCGTTCTCTTTATTTATTCAATGATAATTTGAGTTTATCTGCACAACATAAGTATTTTAAATGACATTGAATTTACACGTTAAACTTAAATTTGGTTCTCATTTGATAGCTGGACTTATTGTCAAAGGTGGCGTAGCGAAAACGCGAAAAAACTAGAATATCTCAAGAACGGCTAGCCCTAGAGTAATGGGGTTAGTCTTATTCTTTTTGTTGTCAAAAATCACATATAAAATAGGAATTTAATTGATATAATTGAGCACACGTAGTCTTTTATTTTTATATATAACGATTTTTGCTGGCCATTTCGCAAAAATAGCCCGTTCCTTTTTCCCGAATCGTAGTAGAATAACCTACAAATGATTTATATACAAAATTTTGTTAAATTTGGTATATAAATCACTTGTAGGTTATTGAAATATTATACTCTAAATTTTGTTAAATTTGGTTCATTAGTTTTTAGCTAGAGTGGATAAAGGCAATTTCTGCGGCCATTTCGCAAAGAAGGCAGATTCTTTTATTACGAATCGTACTATAATCTAATGAACATCAGGATTTCCCACAAAAAACATACCTACCAAATTGTATGAAATTCGGTCCAATAGTTTTTCAATTAGAGTGGATGTAATATCCGCACAGACACACAGAAACATACACAGATACACCCTTACACACACAGACGTCTTCCTAAAAGTAGTTTTTTCGTGTTCTAGAAGTCCCAAAACGTGTAGATACTTTGAAAATTCGAGTTCCGATCCTCGGCACGATTCCAATACTTTGAGTACATACACATACACATATATATTATCTGTGTATTATCTGTGTATCTAAATTCCGTGCCTATGCAATTACAATAGTTGTGAATTTAAATGATCCCTAAACTTTTATTATTTCTTCAAGGAAGCCTAATTTTAACATATGCAGAATGCAAATATCTCAAGCGATTGTAAGATGAATTACATAAGAATTGCTGAATTTTTTTCACACAAAATTATTTAGCTCTGGAGTCTGGAATACAAGTTATATGAATGAAATATTCATTGATTTTGCATAAAGAATCAGATGATTTATATTTCGATACAGTTTTAAATATTTAAGTATAATAAATTACTGTAGTTCTGTGATAATGTAAAAGATATTACCACTGAATGAATCACATTTTAGAAATTTTTAAATGAAATTACATTTCAGTTGGAAAGTGTTTCATAATCAATGCTTATGCATGATTGATCTTTCTTGTTTTTATTTTAGACCAATATTTTTCTAGACATTTTTATGAAAGTGTCGTTGAAGCGCTTTAGAAAAACATGCTCATACTCAAAAATAAGATCCCTAAATATGCAGGATGACACAACAGCCATTTTGACCACAACCGGTCCAGTCAGTTATCGTCTGCCTATGCAATTTCAAAGGCGCACGCCTGTTACATTTCTGATATTTGATATTGTCGAATCGCACTTAGCCCCAATTGTAAAAATGCCAAAAGTGGAATCGAACTCAAACGAAAATACAGACGTGGTTAGTACTCGTATATTAATTTTAACCCAGGAATTATATATAGTGCAAACATTTCCCAGTCTGGAAGAATTAGATTCCAGATGATAACAAGCAAGGAAGAAAAATGAAGGAATGCGAGAATAAGCACACATTGGTATATCAATCAAAAGAAATATTTATTCATTAACTTGTTCATCATTTTTGTTATTAAATTCAATACAAAATATATTTACTCATCATTTCTATAACTACAACTTAATTTCATTCAATCAATATTATTAACACTTTACAACAAAGTTGAAAAGTGTTTATGACTTTGTTCATTCTGTCTGTCTGTCTGTCTGTCCGTTAGCACGATAACTGCCGTAAAAATGAGTTTATCAAAATGAAATTTTAGTATGTTGTTCAGACGGTCTGTAGGACCTATGGGAATATAAATAAATAATATCACCCAATTAGTTTTTTATTGAACCCGGGTTGAAAAAATGAAATACATTGAACCCTATGGGACCTAATTTTTCAAACATTTTTTAAGTAAATTTAAAATTCACGAATTGCTTCGAAATTTTTAGGAAATATTCACATTATCCCATAGAATATATAAAAAAAAATTCAGTAAAATATGTTAAGTAGTTTTTTAATTAAAAAAATTATTTAATATAGGGAAAAAAACAAATTCAATTAAATTCTGACTTTGGGATATCTTCCAGAAAGAAAAGAGAGAGATATTATATAATAAATATCTCTCCATTTGTTTAAACGTTTTGCATATGGGAGTGGCTTCATATTTTAAGATAAATTTGGTAGATAACAATTTTTCATTTTTTTTAAATTTTATATAACTCTTCATGATAAATTTAATTGATGGCATTTTAAATGCACTTTCCTACGTCCTAGAGAGTTAAAATTTGGTACACAGCTTAAATTTGTTGAACATTTTATTCGACAAAAATTTGATGGATCTTTAAATATAGATTATACATTTTTTTCGAAATGGCCTGAAAATAATCCCCGTTCACTTCTATAAATCATTGGTGTAATATTGTTAAAAATTCTGATGTGGACAGCACATGTCTTTCTCTGCAGACTCATATTCGTTCTCTTTATTTATTCAATGATAATTTGAGTTTATCTGCACAACATAAGTATTTTAAATGACATTGAATTTACACGTTAAACTTAAATTTGGTTCTCATTTGATAGCTGGACTTATTGTCAAAGGTGGCGTAGCGAAAACGCGAAAAAACTAGAATATCTCAAGAACGGCTAGCCCTAGAGTAATGGGGTTAGTCTTATTCTTTTTGTTGTCAAAAATTACATATAAAATAGGAATTTAATTGATATAATTGAGCACACGTAGTCTTTTATTTTTATATATAACGATTTTTGCTGGCCATTTCGCAAAAATAGCCCGTTCCTTTTTCCCGAATCGTAGTAGAATAACCTACAAATGATTTATATACAAAATTTTGTTAAATTTGGTATATAAATCACTTGTAGGTTATTGAAATATTATACTCTAAATTTTGTTAAATTTGGTTCATTAGTTTTTAGCTAGAGTGGATAAAGGCAATTTCTGCGGCCATTTCGCAAAGAAGGCAGATTCTTTTATTACGAATCGTACTATAATCTAATGAACATCAGGATTTCCCACAAAAAACATACCTACCAAATTGTATGAAATTCGGTCCATTTGTTTTTCAATTAGAGTGGATGTAATATCCACACAGACACACAGAAACATACACAGATACACCCTTACACACACAGACGTCTTCCTAAAAGTAGTTTTTTCGTGTTCTAGAAGTTCCAAAACGTGTAGATCCTTTGAAAATTCGAGTTCCGATCTTCGGCACGATTCCAATACTTTGAGTACATACACATACACATATATATTATCTGTGTATTATCTGTGTATCTAAATTCCGTGCCTATGCAATTACAATAGTTGTGATTTTAAATGATCCCTAAACTTTTATTATTTCTTCAAGGAAGCCTAATTTTAACATATGCAGAATGCAAATATCTCAAGCGATTGTAAGATGAATTACATAAGAATTGCTGAATTTTTTTCACACAAAATTATTTAGCTCTGGAGTCTGGAATACAAGTTATATGAATGAAATATTCATTGATTTTGCATAAAGAATCAGATGATTTATATTTCGATACAGTTTTAAATATTTAAGTATAATAAATTACTGTAGTTCTGTGATAATGTAAAAGATATTACCACTGAATGAATCACATTTTAGAAATTTTTAAATGAAATTACATTTCAGTTGGAAAGTGTTTCATAATCAATGCTTATGCATGATTGATCTTTCTTGTTTTTATTTTAGACCAATATTTTTCTAGACATTTTTATGAAAGTGTCGTTGAAGCGCTTTAGAAAAACATGCTCATACTCAAAAATAAGATCCCTAAATATGCAGGATGACACAACAGCCATTTTGACCACAACCGGTCCAGTCAGTTATCGTCTGCCTATGCAATTTCAAAGGCGCACGCCTGTTACATTTCTGATATTTGATATTGTCGAATCGCACTTAGCCCCAATTGTAAAAATGCCAAAAGTGGAATCGAACTCAAACGAAAATACAGACGTGGTTAGTACTCGTATATTAATTTTAACCCAGGAATTATATATAGTGCAAACATTTCCCAGTCTGGAAGAATTAGATTCCAGATGATAACAAGCAAGGAAGAAAAATGAAGGAATGCGAGAATAAGCACACATTGGTATATCAATCAAAAGAAATATTTATTCATTAACTTGTTCATCATTTTTGTTATTAAATTCAATACAAAATATATTTACTCATCATTTCTATAACTACAACTTAATTTCATTCAATCAATATTATTAACACTTTACAACAAAGTTGAAAAGTGTTTATGACTTTGTTCATTCTGTCTGTCTGTCTGTCTGTCCGTTAGCACGATAACTGCCGTAAAAATGAGTTTATCAAAATGAAATTTTAGTATGTTGTTCAGACGGTCTGTAGGACCTATGGGAATATAAATAAATAATATCACCCAATTAGTTTTTTATTGAACCCGGGTTGAAAAAATGAAATACATTGAACCCTATGGGACCTAATTTTTCAAACATTTTTTAAGTAAATTTAAAATTCACGAATTGCTTCGAAATTTTTAGGAAATATTCACATTATCCCATAGAATATATAAAAAAAAATTCAGTAAAATATGTTAAGTAGTTTTTTAATTAAAAAAATTATTTAATATAGGGAAAAAAACAAATTCAATTAAATTCTGACTTTGGGATATCTTCCAGAAAGAAAAGAGAGAGATATTATATAATAAATATCTCTCCATTTGTTTAAACGTTTTGCATATGGGAGTGGCTTCATATTTTAAGATAAATTTGGTAGATAACAATTTTTCATTTTTTTTAAATTTTATATAACTCTTCATGATAAATTTAATTGATGGCATTTTAAATGCACTTTCCTACGTCCTAGAGAGTTAAAATTTGGTACACAGCTTAAATTTGTTGAACATTTTATTCGACAAAAATTTGATGGATCTTTAAATATAGATTATACATTTTTTTCGAAATGGCCTGAAAATAATCCCCGTTCACTTCTATAAATCATTGGTGTAATATTGTTAAAAATTCTGATGTGGACAGCACATGTCTTTCTCTGCAGACTCATATTCGTTCTCTTTATTTATTCAATGATAATTTGAGTTTATCTGCACAACATAAGTATTTTAAATGACATTGAATTTACACGTTAAACTTAAATTTGGTTCTCATTTGATAGCTGGACTTATTGTCAAAGGTGGCGTAGCGAAAACGCGAAAAAACTAGAATATCTCAAGAACGGCTAGCCCTAGAGTAATGGGGTTAGTCTTATTCTTTTTGTTGTCAAAAATCACATATAAAATAGGAATTTAATTGATATAATTGAGCACACGTAGTCTTTTATTTTTATATATAACGATTTTTGCTGGCCATTTCGCAAAAATAGCCCGTTCCTTTTTCCCGAATCGTAGTAGAATAACCTACAAATGATTTATATACAAAATTTTGTTAAATTTGGTATATAAATCACTTGTAGGTTATTGAAATATTATACTCTAAATTTTGTTAAATTTGGTTCATTAGTTTTTAGCTAGAGTGGATAAAGGCAATTTCTGCGGCCATTTCGCAAAGAAGGCAGATTCTTTTATTACGAATCGTACTATAATCTAATGAACATCAGGATTTCCCACAAAAAACATACCTACCAAATTGTATGAAATTCGGTCCAATAGTTTTTCAATTAGAGTGGATGTAATATCCGCACAGACACACAGAAACATACACAGATACACCCTTACACACACAGACGTCTTCCTAAAAGTAGTTTTTTCGTGTTCTAGAAGTCCCAAAACGTGTAGATACTTTGAAAATTCGAGTTCCGATCCTCGGCACGATTCCAATACTTTGAGTACATACACATACACATATATATTATCTGTGTATTATCTGTGTATCTAAATTCCGTGCCTATGCAATTACAATAGTTGTGAATTTAAATGATCCCTAAACTTTTATTATTTCTTCAAGGAAGCCTAATTTTAACATATGCAGAATGCAAATATCTCAAGCGATTGTAAGATGAATTACATAAGAATTGCTGAATTTTTTTCACACAAAATTATTTAGCTCTGGAGTCTGGAATACAAGTTATATGAATGAAATATTCATTGATTTTGCATAAAGAATCAGATGATTTATATTTCGATACAGTTTTAAATATTTAAGTATAATAAATTACTGTAGTTCTGTGATAATGTAAAAGATATTACCACTGAATGAATCACAGTTTAGAAATTTTTAAATGAAATTACATTTCAGTTGGAAAGTGTTTCATAATCAATGCTTATGCATGATTGATCTTTCTTGTTTTTATTTTAGACCAATATTTTTCTAGACATTTTTATGAAAGTGTCGTTGAAGCGCTTTAGAAAAACATGCTCATACTCAAAAATAAGATCCCTAAATATGCAGGATGACACAACAGCCATTTTGACCACAACCGGTCCAGTCAGTTATCGTCTGCCTATGCAATTTCAAAGGCGCACGCCTGTTACATTTCTGATATTTGATATTGTCGAATCGCACTTAGCCCCAATTGTAAAAATGCCAAAAGTGGAATCGAACTCAAACGAAAATACAGACGTGGTTAGTACTCGTATATTAATTTTAACCCAGGAATTATATATAGTGCAAACATTTCCCAGTCTGGAAGAATTAGATTCCAGATGATAACAAGCAAGGAAGAAAAATGAAGGAATGCGAGAATAAGCACACATTGGTATATCAATCAAAAGAAATATTTATTCATTAACTTGTTCATCATTTTTGTTATTAAATTCAATACAAAATATATTTACTCATCATTTCTATAACTACAACTTAATTTCATTCAATCAATATTATTAACACTTTACAACAAAGTTGAAAAGTGTTTATGACTTTGTTCATTCTGTCTGTCTGTCTGTCTGTCCGTTAGCACGATAACTGCCGTAAAAATGAGTTTATCAAAATGAAATTTTAGTATGTTGTTCAGACGGTCTGTAGGACCTATGGGAATATAAATAAATAATATCACCCAATTAGTTTTTTATTGAACCCGGGTTGAAAAAATGAAATACATTGAACCCTATGGGACCTAATTTTTCAAACATTTTTTAAGTAAATTTAAAATTCACGAATTGCTTCGAAATTTTTAGGAAATATTCACATTATCCCATAGAATATATAAAAAAAAATTCAGTAAAATATGTTAAGTAGTTTTTTAATTAAAAAAATTATTTAATATAGGGAAAAAAACAAATTCAATTAAATTCTGACTTTGGGATATCTTCCAGAAAGAAAAGAGAGAGATATTATATAATAAATATCTCTCCATTTGTTTAAACGTTTTGCATATGGGAGTGGCTTCATATTTTAAGATAAATTTGGTAGATAACAATTTTTCATTTTTTTTAAATTTTATATAACTCTTCATGATAAATTTAATTGATGGCATTTTAAATGCACTTTCCTACGTCCTAGAGAGTTAAAATTTGGTACACAGCTTAAATTTGTTGAACATTTTATTCGACAAAAATTTGATGGATCTTTAAATATAGATTATACATTTTTTTCGAAATGGCCTGAAAATAATCCCCGTTCACTTCTATAAATCATTGGTGTAATATTGTTAAAAATTCTGATGTGGACAGCACATGTCTTTCTCTGCAGACTCATATTCGTTCTCTTTATTTATTCAATGATAATTTGAGTTTATCTGCACAACATAAGTATTTTAAATGACATTGAATTTACACGTTAAACTTAAATTTGGTTCTCATTTGATAGCTGGACTTATTGTCAAAGGTGGCGTAGCGAAAACGCGAAAAAACTAGAATATCTCAAGAACGGCTAGCCCTAGAGTAATGGGGTTAGTCTTATTCTTTTTGTTGTCAAAAATTACATATAAAATAGGAATTTAATTGATATAATTGAGCACACGTAGTCTTTTATTTTTATATATAACGATTTTTGCTGGCCATTTCGCAAAAATAGCCCGTTCCTTTTTCCCGAATCGTAGTAGAATAACCTACAAATGATTTATAAACAAAATTTTGTTAAATTTGGTATATAAATCACTTGTAGGTTATTGAAATATTATACTCTAAATTTTGTTAAATTTGGTTCATTAGTTTTTAGCTAGAGTGGATAAAGGCAATTTCTGCGGCCATTTCGCAAAGAAGGCAGATTCTTTTATTACGAATCGTACTATAATCTAATGAACATCAGGATTTCCCACAAAAAACATACCTACCAAATTGTATGAAATTCGGTCCATTTGTTTTTCAATTAGAGTGGATGTAATATCCACACAGACACACAGAAACATACACAGATACACCCTTACACACACAGACGTCTTCCTAAAAGTAGTTTTTTCGTGTTCTAGAAGTTCCAAAACGTGTAGATCCTTTGAAAATTCGAGTTCCGATCTTCGGCACGATTCCAATACTTTGAGTACATACACATACACATATATATTATCTGTGTATTATCTGTGTATCTAAATTCCGTGCCTATGCAATTACAATAGTTGTGATTTTAAATGATCCCTAAACTTTTATTATTTCTTCAAGGAAGCCTAATTTTAACATATGCAGAATGCAAATATCTCAAGCGATTGTAAGATGAATTACATAAGAATTGCTGAATTTTTTTCACACAAAATTATTTAGCTCTGGAGTCTGGAATACAAGTTATATGAATGAAATATTCATTGATTTTGCATAAAGAATCAGATGATTTATATTTCGATACAGTTTTAAATATTTAAGTATAATAAATTACTGTAGTTCTGTGATAATGTAAAAGATATTACCACTGAATGAATCACATTTTAGAAATTTTTAAATGAAATTACATTTCAGTTGGAAAGTGTTTCATAATCAATGCTTATGCATGATTGATCTTTCTTGTTTTTATTTTAGACCAATATTTTTCTAGACATTTTTATGAAAGTGTCGTTGAAGCGCTTTAGAAAAACATGCTCATACTCAAAAATAAGATCCCTAAATATGCAGGATGACACAACAGCCATTTTGACCACAACCGGTCCAGTCAGTTATCGTCTGCCTATGCAATTTCAAAGGCGCACGCCTGTTACATTTCTGATATTTGATATAGTCGAATCGCACTTGGCCCCAATTGTCAAAATGCCAAAAGTGGAATCGAACTCAAACGAAAATACAGACGTGGTTAGTACTCGTATATTAATTTTAACCCAGGAATTATATATAGTGCAAACATTTCCCAGTCTGGAAGAATTAGATTCCAGATGATAACAAGCAAGGAAGAAAAATGAAGGAATGCGAGAATAAGCACACATTGGTATATCAATCAAAAGAAATATTTATTCATTAACTTGTTCATCATTTTTGTTATTAAATTCAATTCAAAATATATTTACTCATCATTTCTATAACTACAACTTAATTTCATTCAATCAATATTATTAACACTTTACAACAAAGTTGAAAAGTGTTTATGACTTTGTTCATTCTGTCTGTCTGTCTGTCTGTCCGTTAGCACGATAACTGCCGTAAAAATGAGTTTATCAAAATGAAATTTTAGTATGTTGTTCAGACGGTCTGTAGGACCTATGGGAATATAAATAAATAATATCACCCAATTAGTTTTTTATTGAACCCGGGTTGAAAAAATGAAATACATTGAACCCTATGGGACCTAATTTTTCAAACATTTTTTAAGTAAATTTAAAATTCACGAATTGCTTCGAAATTTTTAGGAAATATTCATATTATCCCATAGAATATATAAAAAAAAATTCAGTAAAATATGTTAAGTAGTTTTTTAATTAAAAAAATTATTTAATATAGGGAAAATAACAAATTCAATTAAATTCTGACTTTGGGATATCTTTCAGAAAGAAAAGAAAGAGATATTATATAATAAATATCCCTCCATTTGTTTAAACGTTTTGCATATGGGAGTGGCTTCATATTTTAAAATAAATTTGGTAGATAACAATTTTTCATTTTTTTTAAATTTTATATAACTCTTGATAAATTTAATTGATGGCATTTTAAATGCACTTTCCTACGTCCTAGAGAGTTAAAATTTGGTACACAGCTTAAATTTGTTGAACATTTTATTCGACAAAAATTTGATGGATCTTTAAATATAGATCATACATTTTTTTCGAAATGGCCTGAAAATAATCCCCGTTCACTTCTATAAATCATTGGTGTAATATTGTTAAAAATTCTGATGTGGACAGCACATGTCTTTCTCTGCAGACTCATATTCGTTCTCTTTATTTATTCAATGATAATTTGAGTTTATCTGCACAACATAAGTATTTTAAATGACATTGAATTTACACGTTAAACTTAAATTTGGTTCTCATTTGATAGCTGGACTTATTGTCAAAGGTGGCGTAGCGAAAACGCGAAAAAACTAGAATATCTCAAGAACGGCTAGTCCTAGAGTAATGGGGTTAGTCTTATTCTTTTTGTTGTCAAAAATCACATATAAAATAGGAATTTAATTAATATAATTGAGCACACGTAGTCTTTTATTTTTATATATAACGATTTTTGCTGGCCATTTCGCAAAAATAGCCCGTTCCTTTTTCCCGAATCGTAGTAGAATAACCTACAAATGATTTATATACAAAATTTTGTTAAATTTGGTATATAAATCACTTGTAGGTTATTGAAATATTATACTCCAAATTTTGTTAAATTTGGTTCATTAGTTTTTAGCTAGAGTGGATAAAGGCAATTTCTGCGGCCATTTCGCAAAGAAGGCAGATTCTTTTATTACGAATCGTACTATAATCTAATGAACATCAGGATTTCCCACAAAAAACATACCTACCAAATTGTATGAAATTCGGTCCATTAGTTTTTCAATTAGAGTGGATGTAATATCCACACAGACACACAGAAACATACACAGATACACCCTTACACACACAGACGTCTTCCTAAAAGTAGTTTTTTCGTGTTCTAGAAGTCCCAAAACGTGTAGATCCTTTGAAAATTCGAGTTCCGATCTTCGGCACGATTCCAATACTTTGAGTACATACACATACACATATATATTATCTGTGTATTATCTGTGTATCTAAATTCCGTGCCTATGCAATTACAATAGTTGTGATTTTAAATGATCCCTAAACTTTTATTATTTCTTCAAGGAAGCCTAATTTTAACATATGCAGAATGCAAATATCTCAAGCGATTGTAAGATGAATTACATAAGAATTGCTGAATTTTTTTCACACAAAATTATTTAGCTCTGGAGTCTGGAATACAAGTTATATGAATGAAATATTCATTGATTTTGCATAAAGAATCAGATGATTTATATTTCAATACAGTTTTAAATATTTAAGTATAATAAATTACTGTAGTACTGTGATAATGTAAAAGATATTACCACTGAATGAATCACATTTTAGAAATTTTTAAATGAAATTACATTTCAGTTGGAAAGTGTTTCATAATCAATGCTTATGCATGATTGATCTTTCTTGTTCTATATTCAATTTATCAAACAACATCATATTATAATTGATATTATATTATCATTTAATTCCAAGTGCCTGTATTAGATGATTAATTCCATCAATTGGAACTTTAGTTCCAGAAATTTCATACAAAATTTTACCTCGAGTTCCCGTGCAGAACAAAAGAAAAGAAAAGTTCCAATGGTAGCGTTCATGATACCGTTCATGAGAAAAAATGTAGAAATTCGTTTCCAACCAGGAAATAAGTTCATCGGGAGAAAGGATTCTCATCGTTCCAAAACAACACAGGCAAAACTCTGATCTTCGACTAGTCTTAGGAACCGAAACATGACTTAGTAATACAAGGACATCCCGGACGGTAGCACAGGAACTTCCTAAAATAAAAAAAAATAATTTTAGAATTTTTGTAAAAAAAATTTGAAATTCTGCCGGAACAGGAGCTTCTTCATCTTCTCAAAACAGGAAAGGTTTCTATCCGAAACAATCATTCCAACGACGAAAATTTAGCCAATTTGGCCAAAGCTTTGTCTTAATCTTAAGACAACATTTTCGCACGTCCTCTCAGCAAAGCGCCGTCCAAGAGTAGAGAGCGAGCAAAAAGCGAAAAATTCTCACTTCTCCAAAAAGCCGCTTTCTGATTGGCAGGAAAGTGAGCGCCCAGCAACAGAGCCACAACAAGCGACGCGACGTCACTCTCCGACAGAGACAGAATTCTTCCTCCAAACCAACCGTTCCGAACAAAACACAGCTTTTAATGCAAAAGCAATCCGGACAAGGCTTAGCGAAAAAGAACCGTTACAGGCACGAAGGAAAGAGAGCTTTTCTCTCAGCAAAATACAAAAGGCTCATGGCGCACAGAATGGCGACATGACAATATGCATTTCACCTATAAAAAAATTTCTGCTTTCAAAAAATTGTATCAATCATTCAGAAAAGTAGTCTAGAATATTTTGATTACCTCTAGATCCCTAGAAAAGGACAAGGAAGAACCCCTTTCTTTCACCACCTCTCCCAAATGGGTTACTTCACGGAGCGCCTAGCGCAGAGCGCTTTAATCTCCAGTAGTGCTTCTTCGTATTTGAGTATTTGGCATTATCTGAGTGCAGTGGAGATGAGGACAGCAGAGTATGTGCAGGCGTGAGAGCTGGAGCCAATAGAAAATCAGCGTCGGCGAGGAGGGTTGAGGATTACGAGGATAGTATTGTGACCCAATCAGAAGCCAGCCAGAAAAAGTACAACTTAATTCTGGGGGGAATGGGGTTTTTGAAGGTCTGAGATGATATTAACTATTTGGAAAAGTTTATTTAAGGGATCGTCATTAGTTTTGAGGATTTCAGTAATTTTTTGGAATAAGTTTTGAATGTTAGAAAGATTGAATTGAAAAAAGGAGTTTGATGAAGAGTTTTCATAATTTGATTTTTTGGAGTGATGAGTTTGTTCAGGTTGCACTTCGGGAATGCTCTCTCCGGCTGGTGCCGTCTCGGAGCACACCTGTGGTTCCTGAGGGGTATGATTTTTAGCGGGAAGAGGAGGAAAATTAGCTGGGTCAAGACCAGGGGGGGGGGGTTGTTGGAAATTTGAGAATTTTGGGTGGGCTGTTTGTTAAAGAAGTTTTTATTTTTATTCCAAGGGTTTTGTGGGCATTTTCGAAAGTTGGCAGGGTGGTCTCCACCGCAGTTAGCGCATTTAGCCGGGCAGTCTCTGCTTTTGACACAGTCACGGGTGGGGTGGCCGTCGCCACACTTTAAGCAACGGGGTGGGAGCGAGCACTGGTCGCTATGGTGATTATGCATTTGGCAGTTGTAGCAAATTTTGAGGCCTTTACTGATAAAATTTTGAACTTTAACCTGGAGGTAAAGGAGGTTTTTGATTTCAAGGATCCTCTCCCAGTTCTCGGAGGGCACGAGGCCGACCAAGAAGATGGGGAGGGGGGACTTGTCACGGTGGTTCCGGAGCTGGGATATTCTATGGATTTGGAAGCCTTGAGCAAGCAGGGCAGATCTGATCTCTTCGATGTCAGTGTTCGTAGGGAGACCCTTGATGACGATTTTCTTGGGACGATCGCTTTTCAAATTTATTGAACTGAAAGGGATTTTGCCCTGGGTCAAGTAATCTTGAACCTTCCTGAAATCCTCAACGGATCCAGGAGTGATCTTAATTACTCTCCCCAGGAGAAGACCTGAAACATTTTTTTCAAGGAATTTATTAAGTTCGACTATGAGGGCGCCCCAGTTTATTGAGGAGTCCACATAGACAGAGGCAACTCTAAGAGGGGAGTGGTCAGGGGTGTCTTCAGTCATGTCGACTGGGACGCAGTTAAGACTATCAAATTGGTTTGAGGTGGGAATACTATTAGTTTGAGTTTCAGAATTGTTTTCAGAAAGTTTAGGCTTTTTTAGATTAGGTTGAAGGAAGCCCTCCAGGATGTTGAAAAATTCGTGCTTATAAGATTCGTACAGGGTGAGTTCAGGAGTTTTACCTATTCCGAGGGACATTTTATGAATAATTTGATAAGAATCTCTAGCGATTAGGGTATCATAATCAGGATGGCTGGCTAAGAGAGAGGAATCAGCAATAGTACCTGTTAAAATCCGGCTGAGCATGGCCGCCTCTTCATATGGGATGTTGTCCTTTTCGATTTCTTTATCAAGTTGGCTGATGACGAAATCATAGCAGCTAAGATGGGTTATGATGAGTTGTTCCAGTGGTTCCATACATTTCATTCCAACTTTAGTCACGTAAGCAGCGCGGAGGCTCGTCCTCGAAGTCATGCTGATGGGGTTGGTGGTGTCAGCTGCAACAGTAGAGGTATTTTTAGAAGATGAAGGCTGTGAGGTGGAAGGATCCATCTGGTCCGAAGCAGAAAAAGTTTGACCTGTACCCGACATGCTCAATCGAAACTCGATATTACATGTCCAAGCATAGGTCCACCAAAAAGAACGATGAAATAGCAATAGGCAGGAGCTCAGAAAGTGCGACTGTACACCGTGGTGTCCAGCGACCGACCGAAATTCTTTCTTTCACCATGTCCAGCCATTTCTCTTATATGCCTTTACATGGAGATTCAGGATGACAGCTGAGTCAAAACATCGATTCAAGATGACCGCTGTTGAGACAGCCTGTATATTTACGAGCCTTGCTCTAAAACTTCTAACAATTCAACTATTATGAGGTTAGTAAAACGACTTCGAGAAACCGGATCTGTTACAGAGAAGAGGAAAACGTTCCATTTTAACTCCGAATAAACTGTTTTAAATACATACATCGTAGATAAAACTCTTCAATAACAGTCTCATAAGAATCGTTAGAGAAATAATGCTCTAAAATAAAAATTATTTCACTCTGGGTAAACTCCATGTTCTCCATTTGATGAAAACGATGTCTGCAATTATCATCTGACGTATTAAAAACAACAGACGATATATCTGATATATTTTAAGGTATATAAGGACTACCAAACAGAAAATAATTCTACTATTTCAATGTCTCTGTACATTATATGATTTTAAAGTTGGGTAAAAGTATTTTAAATTATCCTTATGTAGTATTGGAAACCATTTATATCCACAACGCATGTTTGAAATGCCATTTTAAACATGCGTCAACCTAACAGAAAATAATTGTACAGTTTTCCATTTCTCTATACCTTTTATGATTTTAAAATTGGATGGAGGAGCCTTTTCGATTACCCTGTATGCAGTTATGCAGTGTTTAATGCTTTTAATATCCATGACGTATGTTTGAAATATCATTTTATAACATAGACTACATTATTACCGTTAAGCCACTAATTATATGCTTTTTGCAATTCTATGAACATTTTGAATTCGAAGTAATTGGAATTCCTGTCACTTAATTTACTAAAAATTTTTATGTAGTTTTAGCATAATATATTTACACATGAAATTTCATAGTGTCACGTTCATTCGTCCATGATTTACCATGCACGTTCATACACATAAACGCTCATACACATAAACGCTTATACTCACAAATGAATATTGTTACGTCGCATCATCTGGAATCTTGAGTCCAAATTTCTGAATAACTAACACGTGTATTCACAAACACAACATAAACAGGAACAAAATTCAATAAACAGCACTTACATTCTGCGCTAATTTCATAAAACAACTGATATTATTCTCGAAACATTGGCGTACTTCATATCATAAAACAACGGCTACTATTCTCAAAACATTCACAAATATCACAGTTCAATGTAGTATCACGTCCTCTGCTCCCCAATTGAGTGATGACTCTTTTTATAGACTCTGTATAGAAACTTCTAGAATTTCCTCACATCTCGTAAAATATTCGTTATTTTCAGACACTTCTCGAACCTTCAATAAGTCGCCAAATGTCGCTAAATTGACGATAAATCGTAAAATCTGAAAACCCTCTTTTGAAATTCGGCACCCAGAAACCCTAGATTCACGTCATAGAAAAGGTTGTTTGTACGGATGTTTTCTCCGTCTGGTTTTTAAAAGTGAGAGCACATTGCACGTTCGTATATTTTTTGAATTGTACAAAATGCTGTCAAAAGATATTAAGGCGTTGTTTCTTGTAACAAACTCAAAATCGAATATTTTTTTCAGGGATATGATACTTTTTTAAATCTACAGTAGAAGAAAATATTAGATAAATTCTACTTAACAAAAAGATAAGTTAAGATCCGTGCCTATTTAAATATATATGGCTGAATACCGAATAAACATCAATATTCAAGTTCTAAGAAAAATTAAATTATTTTTATTTTGTGGTTCTTAGAAACTATTGCTTGGAAAAATTTCGTTGAAAAATCTTTAAAGATATTCATCATAGATGAATAATAAAATTACGTTTTTCACTTACTAACTAATAGCAAAGTTCCGTAACTTGGTGACATAGCTGGGCGTAAACAGAAAGCCTTGAATTTTCAAAGAGATGGGTGTCAACAGAAATACAAGTGTGTCGTACCGGACAGAGCACCAGGAGCGAAGCGCCTTTAATCTCCAGTCTCAAAATGCGGTTCTTATCATCAAGCTGTGACATTAATTCATTTACCTGTGGTTGGAGGTTCGTGGCTTTTATTTACTACTCTTTATTATTTGGCCTAGCTCCTAGTGTGGCAATTTGTTGCATATTTAGAGTTTAAGCAGTTTGGGGGGTTGATGCAGATCTGAGGGTTACCTAGCATTTTGGCAGTTTAGGGTTTAGAACATTTTTGTAAACCATTGGTCGCGATTTTTATTTAATTTCAGATGTTTGAGGGGGGATTTTTTATTTCAAGGACTCAAGGACGGGGTTAGTGGAGTGCCCAGGAGAGGAAGACTCCTCCCTTTAAACTCCAGGCGAAGAGAAAGAAAGACATAAAGAGAAAGTAATAAAGGCTTTTAAACAACTGATAGAATTTAATATCTAAGATATGCCTGGGGGGGGCGCGACCTAGATCGTGCCCTTCCCCAGGTCTTCAGAAAACTGAAGAAGTTGGGGCCCGAGTGGGTTCCCAACAGAGAGAAAAAAGAGGGGGATAGACTAGTGCGCCCCGAGGGGCGCAGGGCCTTGAGCTTGAGCTGTGCCTAGTAGCGACGACATGTAAGGTAGCTTGCCAACGAAAAACGCGAATTCCCAAAAGCAAGGGAGGAGTACAGCATACTAGAGTCAGCATCTAAATTGAGAGCACAAGACTAGGATGGACGCAACCGCTTTTTAGGGCGGAAGAAAACATCTCTCACCGATCTAGTAGGTAACGACCGGGGGCGCTTATGCGACCCCGGGTGCCCTATTCGATAGTGAGGAATTCTGTCCAACGTAGGGTTGTTAACGCTTCTCAGACCTCCGTGGAATTTAAGAGAAAGCTTTTTGACATGTTCCAAAAATGGCCTAATATTGAGGTCTCTGTGCAGGACTTCTAGCTGGACGTAGACCGGCAGATCAGCAAACATACGCAGTGCGTTATTCTGGAAGACTTGAAGCGCCTTAATTTTAGACTCAGCTGCGGTGCCCCACACTGGGACTCCGTACGTCATAATGGGACGTATACAGGACTTGTATAGCAATAACTTAGTTCGAACAGACAGGCTGCTATTCCTAGCCAAAAGGGGACGAAGCAGGGCGAGTGCAGCCTTCACTTTCTTACACGTTTCAGAAATGTGAAGGCTCCACGATAATTTGGAATCCAAGTACACTCCAAGGTACTTGTAACTATCTTGCCAGGGAATCGGCTGGTTATTTAAGATAAGATTAGTGGGATGGGTATGCCGAGGGGGGGGGGAAGGTGACAGCAGCACACTTTCCAACGTTCACTTTTATACGCCACTTGGTTAACCACTGTGTCAGGTCGTTCAGATAAGTTTGCAGATTTTCGTGCACGACTTGTGTCTGTTTGTGATGTGCGAACAGGGCAGTGTCGTCGGCATAGAGGCCAAGGGTGACAACAGGGGAACGAGGCAGATCATTAATGTAAAGGTTGAACAGTTTGGGTCCAACAAGAGAACCTTGCGGGACCCCGCTGAGAACATTCCTGGGAGAGGATAGCTGGTCGGCAACACGGACGGCAAAACTTCGACCTGTCAGATATGAATACAAGATATGGATGAGATTTGGAGGGAAGGATTGTTTGATAAGTTTAAATATGAGTCCCTGGACCCATACCTTATCGAACGCCTTCTGGAGGTCCAGAAAGACCAAAGTCGAGCGCTCGCGTCTGCTACGCGCCTCATAGACGAGCTCTACGACCCGCAGCAACTGGTGCTGAGTGGAATGCTTCTTCCTGAACCCATATTGTTCAGGAATAACTATTTTCCTCAGATGATTTTTTATTTCCGATTATCGATGTTTAGAGGAGTTAATATTCTCTAAACCTGGATTAAGAGTCTACTTGACAGAGCCAATCAGAAAACAGAATGCATAACAGTTCAGCCAATCCGAAATGAGAGGTAACACACAGGATTCTCGTGTTCCAAAACACAACAGATTAACAGATTAACAGATTAACCACATATAGGCACCGACCCGAAGGTTTGCAGTAATTACAGCCTATGGTGGAGGAATATCTGCCAAAACCAGAAATTAAAACTTAATGCCAAGATAAAATTGATAAACAATTATATACAATATGCTTGTCTATACTAGATACAGAAAGTATTTCACAAATATTTCACATCCATTAATTCTTATGTGCAGAACTGTTTCAAATGGGAGCAACTACATATATAAAAATATTTCTAAAATTGGTTATTACATATACAAAATCAAACGAATAATTGTCAAAGATATATACATATATATACATATATACAATATATATATATACAAAACTACTTATGCAAACATACATACAAAACTATATATAGAACATTTACATACAAATCTCAGAGATTACCATGGCTTTCAATACTATATTGATACATACAATGATTAAACCAAATGTGAATTTAAAATTAATTTGATTGCAGTAATTATAAAAAGATTTAGAAGTACTATAGATAAATATGCAATAAACAGTGAGCGAATGTGTGGTGGTTACCAGTAATAATTCACAGGATATGTTCGTTTTCCTCTAGGAATTGAATTATAGTTTTTATTCTCTGTTTAGCCCAGCTATTACCCAGAAGGTTTTCGGCAAATATTGGCATATGTTGTCTACTGGGCCTTTTAAGGTGATAGTTCTTTGTAAGTTCGCAATCAAATACAAAATGTTTCGGAGATCCTATTTCACCACAAATACAGTTTTCGGTGTCTTTCTTTTGGATTTTGGAAAGATAGGTTGGGAAACAGCCAAGCCCTGAGAAAAACTGTACCAATTCTCTGCTGCAAATCAGTTGCTCTTGAGATACTCTGGGAAAATAGTTGAATGTTTCTCTTCCTTTCTCACTTTCATTCCACTGCTGTTGCCACTCTTTTATTGCATTATTATTCAGATGTGACCTTAGCGATGAACAGTTATATGGTAAGTTTGTACTATGAACAGAGATATCTGACGCCGCCTCAAAAGCTAAACAGTCTGCAACTTCATTTCCCAGAACACCCGAGTGACCTTTAACCCATCCTATAAAAAACTTTTGATGGATGCTGTTGGTTATGATAGTTACAATTTGATGAGCTATTGGATTCTTCATTTGATATTGTTTAAGAGTTTCGATACTCGATAGACTGTCAGAGTAAATAATGAAATTCTTATGCAAACTTTTGGTAGCCCCAAATACAGCTTCCTTTATTGCGAGCAGCTCTGCCTGGAAGACGCTATTTTCATAGTGCAGACGAGTTGACCACTTATGAACACACATGCCATCGTAAAAAGCACAGTAGGCTGATGCTGTTCCAGAATCAGTTCTAGAGCCATCTGTATAAATATTTATGTAGTTAGATATTTCTTGTGATGACTTAGCAAAGTGTAAGCGGATATTACCTACTGCTGGGTCCATTAACCAAGTAACCTTTTTTTGTTCGTAATCTTTATGATCATAATAAAGATTATTCCACTCTACTGTTTGTCTCAGGGATGTTACTTGCGCTATGATGGCTTCTTTTTGCGCTCTCAACGTTATAGGGGGGATACCGGTAAGCTCTTGTAGCGCTACTGTAGATGTTGTGCGATAAGCCCTTGAAATCTGTAGAAGAGCTATCCTTTGAACTGATTCTAGTTTTCTTTTTACATGGATGTTCAAGTTTAGGGCCCAACTACTTGCAGCATAGCACATGATCCTTTCTGTCACTGATAGATACCATGTTTTTAAGATCTTAGAATTTATGCCCCACCTCGATTGTGCTAGTCTTCTGACATTATGAATTTGACAGCCAATCTTTGTTCGCAGGTTTTCTATGTGTGGAATTCACGATAGATGTTTATCAATTATAATTCCGAGATACTTGATTTGGTTTGGTCTTGGTATGCTAACACCTTTAATCTTGAAGATAGGCTTCCGTTTTAATTGAGATGGTTTTCCTATCACTAAAGCTGAAGTTTTTGTTGATGAAATTGATAGTTGGAGCTCCTCACAAAGATCTGAAAATGTTTCTATGCCGGCATTAGTTGTATCTTCCGGAAGTCTACGTGAACTGCCTCCTGATACTAGCATAAAGTCATATGCGTACGCCAAAAGCTGTGTTCCTGGAATACTGAATTTATTAAGGATGATATCAGCCATTATTGACCAAAGTAAGGGTCCTAAGCAAGAGCCTTGTGGACATCCCCCGTAGACTTGAATATCTTTCCAAGTTGTTCCTGAATTAAGTCTAATTGCCTTATCTTTCAGATAACTACTTATGATGTTCTGTAAATAAAATGAACAATTTATCTTTTGTAATTGTTTTAATAAGATGGACCAGTTCATGTTATCAAATTATACTAAGGCAGTGTAGTTTCCGTCGGATATATTGTTTTCTATGCATGACAGGACATATGCCAGTGCTGTTTCAGTAGAGTAACCCTCTCGGAAGCCATGTTGATGCTTGCTCATAAGACCATTCAGTTCTAGAAAGTGTACCATTCTCCTATGAATAATTTTTTCTAATACTTTTGACAAAGTTGGTAGAAGACATACCGGCCGATATGAACGCTTCTGGGTTCGATCCTTGTTAGGTTTCAGAAAGAAAATAACTTCTCCAATTTTCCAGACTTTTGGGAAATATCCCAGAGATAGGCATTTTTGCATCAATGTTCTTATCATTATTGGCATGACTTTAAACACTTCTTTCAGAATTCGCATATCGATACTGTCTATTCCGGGGGCCTTGTTAGAGCTAAGTGAATAAAGTGCGCTTTTCACTTCCGCTATTGAAAGACAGTCTGGGAAGTTGTCGGAAGTGCTTACTTCTGTCATTCGAGAAAAAGTGCTATTTGTCAGGGTTGGTCTTTTCGTAATGAAAAGAGGATCTGCAAGATGTTGTAACACATTCTCTCGATCCAAATTTATTGCTTGCGGCACTAGGTCGTAGGCAGCTTCTTCCGTTGTGAATGATTTGTTGTAGGCCATTTTGAAAGCTACCCCAAACTTCTTACTGGTTTTTGTGCAAAATGCTTTCCATGCCTCCAATTTTGATTGTAGTATGGATTTCTTATATACAGCTCTCTCCCTTTTGTATTGTTGAATGTTAAGTTCAGTTGGATATTGTTTTTGTCTATTGTAGAAAGCTTTCAAACGATTTCGTTTACAATTGAGCAGAGAAGACCACCACTTGAGTTTTGGTTCATGGGATATATTTTTTTTCTTATATGCCTTGTCACATGCTGCTTGGATACGATCAGTCGTCAATTCTTCTACAAATTTCTCTACGGTAACGACTGTAGTTGCTTCTTGCAATTGGCGGCTCAAGGGAATCTTCTGTGGTAACAGCTGCCTCCTAAGAGCGGTGTGTTTAGAAAATTTTGTTTTATAGCGTCTTTTCGATTTCATCTCAACGTCTTTCGTCAGTGTAATTATCACATACCTGTGATCACTCAAGCTAGGAGTTTCATCGACTTTCCTGGATTGTACTTTGTTATATACATTAAGTGAGCATAGAGAGATGTCAGGCCATCCCTTCCCTCTCGAAGTTTCAAACGGTGGAGTACTCGATGGATCATTGAGGAGTATTAGCTGATGTTGAGCTACAAAATCCTGTAGTAGAAGACCTCTTGCATCATTGGATGAGTAGCCCCAATCTCTCCCATGTGTATTTAAGTCTCCAGAGAAGAGAAGGTTTGATAAGTTGATGTTAGGTAGATTTTCCCACTCTGAAAGATCTTCTGCAAGGGACGCTGAGGGTGGAGAGTATTGCGTGCCAACTGAGAAACAGCCATTTTTCAATTTAATGTTTATGAAGATAGAATTATTTTTTTTAGCTGAGCAAACATGTAAAAACATTTTATTAGCAATCACTATAACTGCTGTTTTCAGTAAAGAGTGGTGAGTTATCCAGGTTAGAGGAAAGCCAAATAGCAAGTTGTTATGTAGGTAGGGATCTTGAATGAGAGCAATATCGATGCAATTTTCTTTGATAAAAGTTGCAGCTGCTGCCGACGCAGCCCTTGATTTGTGCAGATTTATATTCAGTATTTTTAAATCCATAAAAAATAAGAATCTTGTAATTTAAATCAAGACAAAAAAAAACAGATTCAAGACAAAAAAAAAATTAATACTCTTGAGATTTTAACTCTACCCTTTTCCATTCATTCTGGAAGCAAGGACAAAATTTACTATCTGCCCTATGAACATGTTCTAAACGAGCTTTAATGCAGTTACTACATTTAAGATTCTGTTCCTTGCAACTCTGAGCATCATGACTACCTGTACAAATAGCGCAAATTTCTGGCCCTCTACAGTACTTCCTTGTATGCCCATATTCCTGGCACTGAAAGCAACGTGTAATTGAAATGAATGGTGCAATTCTGCATGATCTAAAATCTATACAAATTCTAGATTGTCGTAGCAGAAGAGCTTTAGTGTCCCTATCCACCTCTATAATCCAGTGCGGAAGACCATTACGACCTTTAATCTGCTTTAAAGGCTTCAGATGATTTGGTAGATTCTGAAGCAGATTAACCCTTTCGGGACGGCGGCATTCCGGAGCTGTCGCGGCAAAAAGGACGACGCGCTTCGCTTCCGAACTGGTCGAAAAAGACGGCGCATTTTTTGCGCTAAGCCTAACTCTCGAAAAAAATTCACTAAAAATCACCTATTCAACACAGAAATCTACTTTTTACAGGAATAAAAGAAATATTTATGTTCTATTTGATGTATAATTTTCATACAAATCTGAATACAAAATACTCGTTAGTTGCTCCCATTCTTTTATCCGAAATAAACGAATAATTTCACTGCCTCTAAAACCCAAACAAAAAAAAATACTCTCTTATATTCCTATGATTCACCAACGAAATCATGACGCTGAAATAAAAATAAAAACCGAAACTCAATTATAAAATTGTTGATGCTACGAGAATTGCTCTGTTTGTTTATGTTACAAAATGATTTTCACCGCTCCAAATGGAGAAATAATTCATTCGATCCTCTTCTACCAAGGTCATGCCTCTGCAAAATGCATTGAAGTTAGTTCCATGGACAAGTAACGCCATCTAGTTCACAAATTAAAACGTTCTGCGTACTGGCACTTATGCGTGCCACTATCCGCTTGCGGTTAAATTTCCTCTGGCCCGAGTGAGTGCCGCTCGTCCTTGAATGCATGTTCGCATCTGGCACCTATGCGTGCCGTTCGTCGCGAAAGGGTTAAGAAGCTTTCACCCAATTCCGTCGCCTGTATATGATCTGAGACGGAGTAAATAATAATTCTCTCCATGCGACCGTTAGAGATTGTTACATTTATTGCTTGTTGGAAATCTTTGCATTTTGACAAAGACTGTTTTATTTCTTCTGCTTCCTTCCATGTGTTTGCTTGTAGTACTAACTTATTGTCTTTAGTAGACTTCACGTCCTTTGGGCTAATCTTTAAGGATCCGTTTTTACTGAGCTCCTGTAGTTGAAATCGAGTTTGTTCTTCTGTGTCTGTCTCGTCCGTTCGGGAAAAAATAACTGAAGCTTGAGTAAAATTCCTTATAGAATTGGAAGGGGCAGTTTGTATTATTTCACTGAAGGTAGATACTTTATGCTGCTGGAATATCTCAGCGAGATCTATCTTCACAAATGCAACTTTTGTAATTTCATTTGAATGATCCACGTCTTTCTGAATACACACTGTTTTGATGGTTCTTAGATGTTTTTTAAACAATTCTAATGTCTCTTTTGAAGACGACTTTTTTGCAGTTAAACTTTCCATATAGAGAGTTTCTAAAACGTCCAGCTGTTGCATGATGGAACTGAGAAAAGCACTTGCAGGTGGTTCATTTGTGTGGTCAATATTGCTATTGTTTTTAGTCGTAACTGAGCTTGATGATGGAATTAGAGTTGGAGAATTTCTGGTATTAACCATATTAAATTGAATATAATAATAATGATGATAAAAAAAAACCTTATGAATACTAAATAAGTGAATAAAAAGTAATGAGAAGTTGCACACTGAGTTCTTTAAATGTTAATTGATAAGCGTGGGTTCACTTGTTACAAAAAAAGGTGGGAAAGCTTACATTACGCAATTTCTCTGTATATAAAAATAATTAAAAATACACTAATGCATTAACACATTCTTTAAAAAAATAAATAAAATAAAAGAAATATTCATTTATACAACTCCACTCAAAAATATATATGCACACACATATATATATACCTACACTTTTAAAGCTATATAAATGTATATATATAAGGAAAACAACAGAAACTACAAGTTTACTAAATCAGTAATCAATCAGATAGTAAACAAATATGAACTGAGTACCGTCAAAAATATAAGAGATAACCAACTAGCAAAACTGTACAGTACAACGCGTCTAAAAAGAAGTGAAAAAAACCCTGCTATTTTAAACTTAATAATAGTTTACTACTGACTTGATAGAGCAGTCCCCGGTGTTACTAAAGTCTCAGACTAGGATGGAGTCACGACTTGAAAAAAAAAAGAAGAAGCGAGAACAGCTGTTCGGATTTAGTCCTTTAACTGTATTCCTTGGGCAGGTTGAATGAAGATCAAAATACCGTCTTTTCTTTTCAGAAACCGCAATCGAGAATCTCCAGCTGAACGGAGGCCGGTGGTGGAGGGTGGTGAACCAGGGGGGTCAAGACACGCTGATGAATGTAGCTACACTGTTGAAGACCAAGGGAATAATAGTCTGCCGTTGACCTTGAGGCGGAAAGCTCCCTTCTTCGGCTGATACTGTGCGGGGGTGTTAAAAATGGCTTGGAACGACAACGGCTTTTAAAAACATTTATCTTAGTACACTGATCCAACCAGAATACACACCAACATTCAATTTATATGCTTAAGTAGCTGGGAAAGAGCTTTATCTCTTACAGATGAAAGTTTAATAAATTAAAAAGCAAAGATAGATGAAATCCGCTTACAAACCTGGAGCGTGGAATGTGCGTCTTCACTTGTCAGGGTCTTCGCCGATGTCTCCAAAACACAACAGAAATATCCTGGCTAAATGAGCCAAGTCCTAACAAGAATAATTGGAGACTTGGATATATAAACCCTTCTTTTTTCTTCTATTGCCGCATTTTCGTCTTTTTGATTTCGGGTTTATTCTCTTGCACTGACGAAAGAATCCAGCATATTCTCGAAGCAGCCATTTATTCCATTATTTTTGTATTTTTGCTTAAATACGTTGTTCATGTTTTCCTTATGACATAAAAATTTGTTTTCTTTTCAGCACGAAAAACGAAACTATCATTAGGAAACAAAGTGTGCTCCATGTCTTAACTCACTTTTGTGAATAAATAGGAACAATATCAATTTTTATTTTCATTCATATTAATAATAACTAACTGGATGTCAGAAATGGCATGTAATATATACAGGTTGTCTCAAAAAAATTGAAACGCGCTTTGACCTGTTGGGTATATGTGGGCAATGCAAGTTGAGGAAATGTTGAATGTAAGGTAGGAAATAACACTACGTTAATGAAATAGTCTTCCCATTAATTTTCAAAAGTTACACTTTCTAAATTTTATACGACCCACTTAGACAAATTTAGTTAATCAGAAAATTTTTATTTTTAATGCAATAAGATCATTAAAAAACGCGTATCCGTATCTATAAAGTCAACTGAAATATGCTAAAAGAAAAAATCTGACTTATGACACTTTTTCGTGCCATGTGAAAGACTGTTTCATCAATGAAAATAGGGAACTTAAGCAAATTAACGGAAATTGTTTAGATCAAAAATACTCTAATATGTGTAAATTTTTTTTATCACAAATGCATCTAAAAAAAATTAGACAGACAGAGATCATATAAAACAGTGGCACTCACTATGCGGTTGGATATCCTATATATTATCATAAAGTTTTATATTTTTTGTGATATGTCACAAATGTACATTTCTAATTCGATATATTGTACCCATTCATAATGTTCAAATTCAATTAAATATAACCCGTTCAATTTTAAAGATACAGATATGCGGTGTTTTTAATGAACGTGTTCCATTAAAAATAAAAACATTCTGATTGACCAACTTTGTCTAAGGGGGTCGTGCAAAAATTTAAACGTGTAACTGTTTGAAAATAAATGGGAGGACTATTTCATTAACGTAGTCTCATTTCCTACCTTACTTTCAACATTTTTGCAATTTACATTGCCTACTTATCTCGAATAGATAAAGAATTAAAGCATGTTTCAATCATTTTGGGACAAACTGTATAACCTCACTAAAACATTTACAAACAAGGATTTATTTTCATGTCAAATTTTTAATGTATTTAGCTTCGCCAATTATTTCCATTTTGATTGTCTTTTAGTGATAATAAGGAGATGAAAACTCAGCACATCACTTGGGGACAATAAAGAACGGAAAGACAATTTTACACGTTGATGAAGCTAAAACTATATTTAATATTGTTGTAAAGTATTTTTTTGTTAAAAAACATATAAAACAGGTTGTATTCTTAACAAATAATACAGAAAAAATATATTTTATTATTATTTTTTTTTTAAATCTCTAGGATCTCAAAATTAACAGTTATAAGATGTCTGGCCATTTATGACAATAAAGTTTAGTGTATTGTATTCTACTATTATATGAAATCCATTGTGAAGAACATTGAAATGTTTTGCTATATGCTTTAAATAGAAACTACATTTTGCTGCTCAGTATTAAAGTGCTTAAACATGAGTTATCTCAACTGACAAAGCATGCATCATTATTTACACATAAATCTGTTTCAAAGTCACCCATACAAAGTTTAATTCAGTTCTCTGTTGCAATCAGTTCGAAGATTTTCTGCCATATTAGTTTTATGTCTGACTTAGCACGCGCAGTATTGGAATTATAACAAAATTGTTTTATTGTATTTTGTATTGTCCTTCCTGTATATGCAGAGTATAGGTATAAAACGAATACTTAAACCTCACAGACATATGCACGTACACTCATGTAGACCGAAATCTTCTAAAGTTAGTTTTTGCCATTTAAATTAACATCTACAATTTTACAGCTTACAATACTTTCTCTATACAAACTGTGAGACCAGGATATATTTAGGCAGTGCTAATGTACAAAGATTTACGATACATACCATGCAATACAAAATCGCAGACTCGTAGGCACCAGTTTAATATAGCCCTGGCCCGGGAGGTCATGAAAGCAATAAATAAAGGCACTTAGGTGTGGTTAGGTCAAAACAGCTACTGGAGGCCATAGCTGAAACCATGCGGATTGGTTAATAAATTAGTCAATGAAGAAATGTTACTGCATCGCCCTGAGGACGACCAATGATATAAGGAGGACGTATCTGGACCTCAGACGAAACGATGTGGCAACATTCAAAGAAAGTTCAACAGATAAGAGTTTATGTTGAGATATGAAAAGAGCAGTCTGCATTCATATTTGATACATGGTGTGACGACTTTCAGTCATTACTCAATTATTCAAAAATGGTGTAACAATAAATATTGAGAAATGGTGTGATGATATTCGGTCATTATTCTGATACTGAGAAATGGTGTGACAGTCAACGTTGAATGGCCGTCGAAGAGGCGTACGTGGACAAATTGAGTCCAAAATGTACAGAATAGCGTTGTGTCTCAGTGTCCAAGACGACAACAGAGGTATGTGCCAATTAACATTAAATTTAGGTCATAATGGTTTTAGGCAAATAGATGCCTGGCCTCATACATCCAGTCTCCTTATATATATATATATATACATATATATAATAAGAAAATTTGAAAGTCCAATGAAAGAAAAGTGAGAAGCTGTATCTCGAAAAACCTAACTTTCTAACAAGCTTACAAAATAAAAGAATAAATGAGCAAATCTTCAAGCAAATGGAAAGGAATACAAATTTTTAATCATCAAGACAAAGAAAATCATGAAAAATGACAATGCAAATTAAATGTATTTTGCATTGCATATTTTGCATTTATATATATATATATATATATATATATATATAAATTGAAAGATTTTAATCGAAAATTACGTATAAACTACTGTATGTACAAAAAAACCCATCACTAGCATATCTGTTACAAATGAGTAACTATAGACCAAGACTAAGGATACAGATAGAATGTAACATATCACTACAATGGTAAAAGGGGATGAGAAGAACATTAGGATGCAAAATTCACAAGTAAAAGTATATAAATATAAATAAAAATAAAAATAAAACACGGCAAAAATGAGAAAAGGCAATAATAATTAGCTCAAGATAAAAAATTAAGACATAGAGAACAATCAATTCAAACTACACAAAAATGGCGGTTAGTTCGAAATTGCATTCCCATCAGGACAGCCATACAATTCGAATTAAAACCGATAGAATAGCCAGTTTCTGACAATGGCGATAGTATTTAACTATAGACACCATTGGAACTGTCTACTGGCTAGTGGAAGGAGAAAAATAAATCAATTGAATTACAAATCAGAAAAATAATACTTCCTCGAACAGAAATATGAACTCACAAGCATTGCCACCGCGTGTAAGTTGAACAGGCGACTGAGCATTTCACCTCACTTCGTCAATGCGAGTGGGCACCGGAATGAATACATTTGAACGACACATTATATGTATGGAGACTTTCAAAAATAGTAATCAGTATAGGACTCAGGAAAAGTGGAAAACAGTCATTCGAAAATAGTAAACAGTATTAGACTCAGGCCAAGTGGTAAGTTAGGTGATAAGAATATATATATATATATATATATATATCATCATGGTACTACAGCCCTTGTAGGGCCTTGATCTCCTTTAAGATTTTTGACCATTCCTTTCTATTGGCCGCTTTCCTCTTATAATTGCTAATACCAAGCAATTTCAAATGCTCCTCTACCTGCTTCTTCCATCTGACCCTAGGTCTTCCTCGAGATCTTGTCCCGCCTGGGTTTCCTTCCAAAAGATATATATATATATATATATATATAAATTAATGTAAGTTATTCATAATTTTATATGTGTAATAAATAATGTTATTTTAAAGTTTAAAATGGTTGAAGTTAATTGCGTAGTATTTTAATATAATTATATTTTGGAACTCGCACAAAGTATGTGTAGTGGGTTATTACGGCTAATTTAATATACGCAAGTTTCAATTATGGACTTTGCATATCATATTTGTCTTTCCCTACACAAGCGTATAAGAAAGCAAAATTATGTTTCAAAGAAATTAAGAATGTCGTCTTTGTCTAATCTTTCTGTATGTGCTACATTAAGTAATCTAAATAGTGTTAAATTTAATATGAGAAAGCAAAAATATGTTTCAAAGAAATTGAGGTATGTTGTATTTGTCTAATATTTCCGTATGTACTATATTAAATAATCTAAATAGCTTTAAATTAAATTTAAAATCTAAACATGTACAAGAAATAATGTGCTCTGGGATGTCACCCCCACTGGATTCCGGTGTCAATTGGGTGACAGCATGTTGAAGATCCAGGCCGTTCGACTCACGAGCCGTTCGAGAGCAGCTATGGGAGACAGTATTTAGATACCTGACACCTTCTAGTTGGTCGGCTGATATGGGTCGAAGCTATCGTATCGGCTGTATGTTCGATTCGACAGTTTGTGAAAACGCGGCTTGAAAAACTCTCTTTTTCAACGCCTGCATTGTGTTAAGCCTCGTCTAGATTGTTTTATATGTAAAAGTCTGGTTTTGTTTTGAGATGCGAATTTAATGTTTCTGCCGTTCTTTTTCTTGGCGCCTGCCCTGTCTGTGTGACGTGTGTTCGAAAGCAAACTTTTTGGAGTTTTGCTCTTCTCTCAGCCAATGGGAGAGCAGTTTGGCTGTCGTTGGGGGAGTGCGGCCTTGTCCGGGGGCTTTTGATGATTGGATTTAATGAAGTTCGGATGTCTGTTAACCGGTGAAGGAGAGAAGAACAAAAGAGTAGGGCCGTTGGCCCCTATACAGCTGGGGATTATTGATTTTCCCAAAATCTAATCCTAGAAGATACCAGAGGAAGAATCTTACCGGGTCCGGCAAAATTATTCCAAATTTAATGTCTATTTTTCTATTTTAGGTAATTGATTCTGAGTCGACCGAAGACCGTTCGGTTGGGTGTGGTTTACCGATCAGAAAGTTCAAAAGGTCCCAGACGACTTTTTGAACTTTCTATTCGGTAAAAGACTATTCTCTTTTGGACATGGCTTGCTGAATATTTCAACTTGAAAGTTTAATTGCAATTTAATCTGATGTTATTGGAATTAAAGTGGCTTGGCGTAAAGCAGAAATTTTGAGGTAAAACTTTTAAAATCGAAAGCTATAATTCAGGAACAGGATAAATATTCAAATAGCATTTCAGAACTAATGACCCTTTAAAAAAATAACTGATTACATAACTTCATTGATAAAAATTTGAATATTAATAGAATCCATTTATGTTGATTTTATATTGTTAATTCTGAATAAGTGATTAATTAAGTAAGGATTCATAAGTGTTTGTTGGTAATGTCACAACGGGAATCCGAGGGCATCAAAAGTCGCAACGGTTTCCCGCCAGACACGGCTGACCGAGAAAGTCTAACTTTCTCAGAGAATTTTTCTACCCAGGTTCTAAAAACACCTCTCGTCAGTTGGAGAATCCCAACTGATGACCTGCGGAGAAGCGCAAACAAAATCCAAAATAACCAAGGAAATTCCTTTTCCTTTAAGGACTCATCAGCAGCTGAAAACACTTAAATCAACACAAACTCCACACAAATAAAAACTCGTACTTTCATTTAATTCTTAATTTATTATAAGTCAGGTAATAGGAGTTATCACATAATACAAATGCTGATTCACATTCAGATAACAACCATTGGACCACCTTTACTAAAATCATCGGTTCTTTGCCGGAATTAAATATTCATTTCTATAGATCATTAAGTAACAGTATAACATATAAATATCTCATATTCTATTATTAATAAAAATGGTATGATCAAAGGAGAGAATGCACACTCGAGGAACGCTAAGAATTCAATTTAACATATTAACTTAATTTATATTACTATAGATGTATTAATTCTTAATTATACAGGATGGAAGCTGAAGTTAAATGATATATATAATTAATGATGGCAGCTGAAATCAAGGGCGAAGAGTTCTTCGGAATCGACGCTCAAGTCCAGACGATTGCCAACGGCACGTCTAAATATCCAAGGCTTACCTCATAAGATTCTTGGAAGGACTCATGGCAGAAGGAGCACAGGCATCCACTGGTAATTCCCCTCGGGGCAAACATTGCCCCGCTCCAGCAGGAACGGCAGAACCGCAGTTTCTGGCATGGTACCGGAGCAGGCTTGCCAAGGGACCAGTATCATAATTCGCTTCTTCTGGTCCCGGTACACGATCAGAAATATGAGGTTTCTCTTCAACGTTCTCACGGCGGTCGACGGTCGACGAGGGCAAGACATCAGCAAAGGTCCGGTCAAGCAGTGGCGACGGTAGCGGCAGTGGCAGCTCTCCCGAACCCACAACTACGGTACCCCAACCTGAGGGCTGAGTCCCAAGCCGTACGTGAGTTTGAAGACGTTTTTCCAGGGAGAGAGCCCAGAATTACCATTCACACCACTTATAAGCATTCCAGGTGGATCCAGAGCCCGGCCAATAGAAATTTACGAAGGGTTCACATCATCTCCTTTCCACCAATGTAAAAACACATGTCTTTCAAATTCATCCAGGGGTCCGCCCATCAAACGACAAATCGCAAGGCTCGTGCATCTGCCACGTGAAGTCAAGAAGAACGGAGACATCTGTCTCCGCTAGCAAACAAGTGCGACCTTGAACTATCAGTCGCTGTTCCTCGAGTGTGAAAGAATTATTTAACAAAATAAAAATGGCCACAATTCTGTACAGAACTAGATACATTAAAATATGATAAAATATATACAACGACATGAGGGTTCCGGGTCACAAATTAAATAGATATTAATTTAAAGGTTTAAAAAGTAATGTAATTTTATAATTTACATAAAAGTGACGAACTCCGTCACGACAGTAATAATATTTGTAGAAACTTAATTACTTAAATAAGATGTTCTCAGATGATATAAGTAGAGAGAATTATGATCTGATAAAGTATCAAATTTGATATGATTGCTGTATACTTCAAGTATATGGAATATAATTTCATTTTAAATAGTTTGCACTATAATAAATATGAATGTTAAATTAAATGTGTTGATTCCTTGCACACCCTGTTTCATGTCGTTACTTCTACCCATCTGTGGACTGATGTCTCCAGACCGTAAGTACTCCTGGGTTATGAGTGATATTATTTCGAATGTTGTGTTTGGTTCATGCAATGTACTTTCCGTGTCTTCGATCTTCAATGCATGTCGGTTGTGAGATCGGTTACGGTTCGATTTTGGTTCTGACTCTCCGCCGATGTGACACAGCAAATAAAAAAAAAGATTACTAAATCTTAAATTAATAAAATGTATGCAATAAATATAAATAAAAAAAACTTTTAATGGCATAGTAAGTAAAATGCATCTAAAAGTTAAAAAAAAAAAGTAAGAAAATAGCAATCATAACATTGGCCATATGTGAGAAAAATCAAATTTGTGGGGCGCACATAAAATAATTGCATTTGGGCGCATTAACAAAATAGTAACAGTAGAAGTGATAACACACAGCAGTAGAAGTGATAACATAGAATTAACATATATAAGAATTCTATCATCCCATTCATTTAAATTTTTCTTTAGTAATTTTGATTTAAAAATTCGTTATTCTTATATATGTCGTTTCTATGTTATCACTTCTATTATTCTTTAATAGTACGTTAATGTCCAAATGCAAATCTTTTATGGGCGACCCCCGATTTTATTTTTAGTGTCACATATGACCAAGAATGTTGTGATAGATAAAAATTATTTTTACTTTCCCTGCAATACATGGTAATATATAAGGAAAGTATTAGAATCATGTCAAATCGCAACTCGAGTTTTCGACGGATCTACACGTTTCGACACCTCTAGAATACGAAAAATCTATTTTTAGCGCGACGTCTGTGTGTGTGTCAGTCTGTCTGTCTGTGTGTCTATCTGTCTGTCTGTGTGTATGTCTGTTTGTCTGTGCAATGTATGTATCCACTCTAACTCAAAAACTAATGTGACCGAATTTCATAAAATTTGGTAGATAAGTCACTTGTATGTAATCTTGGCGCTAATTAGTTTTGGGTACTATTCGGAATAAACCAACCCGCCTTTTTTTGCGAAATGGCCCTCAAAAATTGCCTGAATCCAAGGTAAAAGAAAAACTATTTGATTACATTTTACAAAATTTGGTACATTATTGACCCTGGTGCTGATTAAATTTTGATACGATTCGGAAAAGAACAACCTGCCTTTTTTTTACGAAATGGCCCGAAAAATTATATATTTCCACTCTAACTCAACTAATCGACTAAATTTCACAAAATTTGGTAGATAAGTCACTTGTGGTCGACCCTGGTGCTGATTAGATTTTGGTACGATTCGAGAAAGAACAACCTGCCTTTTTTTACGAAATGGCGTGCAAAAGTTGTATATTTCCACTATAACTCAACTAATCGACTAAATTTCATAAAATTTGGTAGATAAGTCAAAACCGCAACTCGAGTTCTCAACGGATCTACATGTTTCAAGACCTCTAGAATACGAAAAAACTATTTTAGCGTGACGTATGTGTGTGTGTGTCTGTGTGTTTGTGTAATGTATGCAGCCACTCAAACTCAAACATTTATGAACCGAATTTCTTAAAATTTGGAAGGTAAGTCACTTGGGTATGAGCCTGGTGCTGATTAGGTTTTGGTACGATTCGTAAAAACAGAACCTGCCCTTTTTTCGAAATGGCCCGTAAAAATGTCTTGTATCCACTCTAGCTAAAATACTAATTGACCAAATTTCACAAAATTTCGTAGATAAGTTACTTGTAGGATACTCTGGTGCTGATTATATTTTAGTATTATTCTGAAAAGAACAACCTGCCTTTTTTTACGAAATGGCCCTCAAAAATCGCCAAAATCTGGAAAAAAAGCTACGTATGTTCAAATATATCAATTCAATGCTTGTTTTATATGTAATTTTTGATGACGAAAAGAATAAGAACAACTCTATTACTCTAGAATTAACCGTTCTCGAGATATTTGAGATTTTTCGCATTTAGTATGACTCCGGCCACACAGAAAGCTACCATAAGTCTTTGGGTTGGTCGTGTGGTCTGTGCTTTCTGCATTTAGTATGCCACTTTTGGAAAAATGTCCAATTACAAAATAAAAACAAAAATTGAATTAAGAATGCAAATTTAGTGTTATCTTGTGCAATTAAACTCAATTTAATGAATTATTAAAAAAATAAAGAAAAAATGAATTTGAGTCCGCAGGGAAAGTCATGTGCTGCCCACATCAGATTTTTTACTTTTTAGTGCATTTTACTAAAACCGTGAATCTTAAAAGTGTTTTTGTACATATTTTTTGATCAATTGTTAAAATCAGTTGTTATCAGGTGTTACTCGTAAGGAATAATTTTTCAAGATGCGAAAACCTATCGCACATCACAAGAAATATTAACACTACACAAAAGTCAATTATTTTTAATGAATAACACCGTGAGATGCGTAAAGTTTATCTTTATTAAGTGGAGAAGTTAGACAATTGTCTTTCAAACTAACTCATTATAATTCTAAATATAAAATCACTTTATACAGCAAAAACTCGTTTAGGTTTTTTTATTATCTCAGTACTCCAAAACCCTTTTTTTAGTTGTGCCATTTTTCTTTATGACTGGAGATATTTTAGGCCTATATTTGGCCATACTAAGGCTACATATTCCAGTTACATCCTCAAATAAACTGCCAAAATTATCCCCAATGCATTACTTCCGCTGATCGTGAAAGCTTTTTCTCGTCTCGAATAAATCGAGTTTATGAATAACCTTTTCCTCCCTAATAATAGTTGCCAAACAGAACATGGTACAAATACATTCGAGTACGTTTCTTCACTTAAGGGTTTTGTAACATACTATTTATAAATACCAAAAAAAATTTCGTGGAACATCAATATTAACAGAACCCCGTTATTGAATGTTGGTATAAAACAAACATGGGGAACTTTTCAAAGTAAATAAATCAGTGGACATAATTTCGAACCCCAGTCACGCTGCATATGTAAATTTTGATTTTTCATTTTATGTCCGACTGAAATGAATATCGGGCGTTGCCTCAGATTTAAGACGAATACCTGCGATAAAAATTAATTTGGAACTCTGATGGATTTCTCGAAAAATATTTACATTGAGACATTTAAGGATGCAGTGTGCAATGTCATTTCCGCCCAACACAAAAGGTCATGGCTAGTTGTAACTTTGGGGTTCCTTCTCGAATTACACTGATGCGATCTCAGGGATACCTCAACATCCACGATGCATCAGGGAGGTTTTAAAGTCAGCGGTGTCATTCCTTCAAAGTTACCCTGACGCTATATTCCAGCAAGACAAAGCTCGACCACATGTTGTCAGGAATTACAAGACATCATCCGCGACATGTACAGCTTCCTACCGGACCTGCACAGTGACTAAACATATCCCCAACGTGTCTGTTCCAGCATGTCTGAAACATGGTAACTAATCAAGTAACCCCTTAAATGATTCTGCTATCCACAACGAATAACCTCTGGGCTTAAAAAGACGCATCCTGGTAGGTTATTCCACAGGATAATATCAAAAATATCCTCCATACAATACACATACATACGTGCATATAGAGGGCGTCCCAAAAAGATTGAAACGCGCTTTAATTATTTACCTGTTTGAGATAAGTGGGCAAATTACAAAAATGTTGAAAGTAAGGTAGGAAATAAGACTACGTTAATGATAGTCCTCCCATTTATTTTCAAAAATTTCACTTTTTAAATTTTCATACGACCCCCTTAGACAAATTTGGTCAATCACAATTTTTTTTTATTTTTAATGCAACAATATTATTAAAAATCCCTTATATCTGTATCTTTAAAATTGAGCGAGTTATATTTAATTGAAAATTGAACATTGTGAATGGGGACCATATATCAAATTAAAAATGTAAATTTGTGACATATCACAAAAAAAGATAAAACTGGATGATAATACATAGGATACCCAATCGCGTAGTGAGTATCACTGCTATATATGATCTATGTCTGTGTAATGCTTTATTTAGATACATTTGTAATAAAAAATATTGACACATATTAACGTATTTTTGATCTAAACAATTTCCGCCAATTTGTTTATGATGTCTATTTTAACTGATGAAACAGCGGAAAAGTAGCATAAGTCAGATTTTTTCCTTTATTATAATTCAGTTGATTTTAAATACACAGATATGCGGATTCTTTTAATGATCTTGTTGCATTAAACATAAAAATTTTTTGATTGACTAAATTTGTCTAAGGGGGTTGCATAAAAATTAAAAAGTGTAACCTTTTCAAATTAATAGGAGGACTATTTCATTAAAGTAGTCTTATTTCCTACCTTACTTTCAACATATTTGCAATTTACATTGCCCACTTATCTCCAACATTTAAAGAATTAAAGCTCCTTTCAATATTTTTCGGACACCCTGTATATGCGTACACATATACTATGCATACATGTATATAGATGCGAATGCACACGCACATACACATATATGTTCTTGCACTAATAATACTCGACATTAACATTTGTGTCAGAAAGTGCTGCAAACGATTTATGGTAATAAGTTGCCTTTCTGGGTAATTTTTCAACTATTCCAACTTTCCAACTATGTTCAGATGTTATATATTATTAAAGAGGGAGTAAAAATGAGATTTCTTACTCATAACTATTGATGTTGGATTCACTTTCCTCATTTAAAATCACTCATTTATACAGATGAAAGATTTAAGTAATGACGAATGTTGTCAATACTTTACGACACGTCCCTGAATCGTAAAATTTGGACATACGTGAAGTAAAGTTATACTGTTCGGTGGAGTGAAAGTCACTGCAGTGTCCCTGGAGGAAAATTTAGGAAATTACCTTGTTTTACTCTAGAACTAAGTAAGATACAGAAAGAATTATTTTTGGAACGTTGTAAATATGTGTATTTAATAAGAGGCGGCTTTATCCGACACATAAAATATTTTATAAGACATGAAACGCCGATTAGAATTGTTTTTGATTTGAATCATAAATGTGAACGGAATACTGAATTAAAAGTTATTAATTGTCAATCAGAATGAGTTGATTATTTCACTCTCAATGAGAAAAAGAAAATTTCCCAACGAAAAAAAACCAGATCTGTCCAATAATTTTATCTAGAAAAAATAGTAACACCTTTGGGAGGCAACAAAATCAAAATAAAGTGCATAAAAAGATGAAATGAAAACAAAACAATTCTAAAAATTCTGTTTGTTATAAATTGTAATATAATATATGAAATCTTTAAAGAAAGATGTAAATTGATTATTAATGAGAAACGCGCAATTGATATGCATTTCCAGTTTCAAGTCTGATCCTTTATAATCATGATTTGATAATCAATTCGTCTGTCGAAAATTTCCAAGGAAGTATTTCTCTGTTTTCTTGCTTATCATTCAGGTCTTTGTATAAAATCCTTGGTCGCAGATGTACGTTGTGGAAAGTTGTAATAATATTGATTAATCTCTCTTTAATGTTTTTCGGTAATTTTTTCAACAAAAATTTGAAACTATGTAGAGTTACTGCTTAAAACTTTATATCAAAATTCTGCTTTTCTCTAAGTAATGAAAAATTTTTTTATTCATTGATAGTTTAAAATACTTAAATTCGGGAAAAGAAGTACTATATAATTACTTGTAAACAACGTAAAGGATCACAAATGACCTTTAAAAAAATGCTCCATTTAATTGTGTTAAGACAGATATGGAGTAATTTTAACTTATCTGCATATTAAATTTCTTCTGTAGAAAATATAATTTTTTCTTGTTTTATTTGTATAAATATATACTATTGTTAGACCAGAAATAGATCTCACACTGGTTATGGTGGGACAGCTTTATGCAAGTAATTTATTGTGTCTGAAACATCAAACTCAGTCTCAATGACGCCAGTGTTTACGACACGCTGACCCAAAGGTCACCCAAGATCATAAATTTAGGGACATCGAGATAGAGGGGTCGAACGAATCAAAGAATAATGATCACCCACAAAAAATTAAATTTTATGAAATTCAGTCAATTACTTTTTCAGTTAGTGTGGATACAAAATCTGCACAGACAGACACACAGACATCATGCTAAAAATAATTTTTACGTATTCTAGACGTTCCAAAACATGCAGATCTGTCGGAAATTCGAGTTGCGATTTTCGACACGATTCCTGTACTTTCCTGCACATTACCATGTATTGCAGGGAAAGTAAAAACTTGAAAATTGACAAATTAAAAAAATGTTCAAAATATTTTGAGTGAATATAATAAAATAAAATAAGTGACAAGGATGTAATTATTGAATGTTGAAAGTAAATCAAAATTCATATTTGCAACTATACAATAACAGATTATGTGTGTTGTCCCATATTTAGTACGATGGCTAAACACGAGTTAATATGTCTCGACAATCTGGCTGGAGAACACTGTAATGTAGATTATTTTGTCACTAATTATATAATAACAGGTTATGAGTGTTATCCTATATTTAGGATGATGGTAAAATACGGGTTATAGTGACGAGAAACAACGGTTGGTAAGCACTGCAATATAAAGGATATTTATCACTAATTATATGATAACTGGTTATGTGCGCTATCCTATATTTAGGACGATGGTCAAATGTGGGCTACTGTGTTGTAACACACCAGATGAGACGCACTGAAACGTAAAAACTTTGTCATTATTATTTTAGGCTTTTATAAATTTCCATATTAAGTCATATGTATGTATTCAATATTTTTACTGCATTTACAAATTACGTGATTATAGAGCTAAAGAAAATCTGATGTAGGAAACACATGACTTTCCTTATATAATGTAATGAATTTACTACTTTTACAATAAAAAAGTGGGTTTTTCTTATAGTAGATATTTATATTCTTTTCAAGATATTGAATTTTCGTCAATTAGTCGTCGTCATTTTCATTGATTCTGTGTCATTTTTATCTATTTGACGAGATATTTGTTAATTTGGCAACATTTAAAAAGTCGCCAAGTTGGCGACATTGCGCCAAATTTGTCGCCAAAATCTCGCCAAGCGTTATGGACGGAAAAATAGGTTATTCTTATAGCAGATAAATAACTATTGGCATTCAAATACAAAAGTATTACTCAAAGTATCTTTTCTCATTAATGGAACGAGCTAGATCAACGAGAATGATGTCACCAAATTTATCGCATGATATTACATATGAAAAGTGAACATGTTTCTCAAAAGTAATTATATATATTTTTAAATTTATGGGATTTTTTGATAAATTTATTTTAAAAATGTGCAATATCTCAAGAACGGTTCATGCTAGCGTTCCAAAGTTTATGTCGATCGTTTTTTAAGGAAAAATTACATAAGAAATGTCTATTTGCGTAACTTTATTGAAAGTTTTGATTTTTTGCTGATCTTTCAAAATTTCATTATTTTAGGGAAAATTTAAGGGAATTCTGAATATTCGATTACCAAATTCGATTTCGCACCAAATTTCATTCGAACCGCTCAATTTGCTCGTGGGATATCGTCTCCATAACAAGAAAGCCATGCATTTTTCTTATACTCTGTAGTGTGACAAAAGGGAATATTTATTTGTAATTCATTTTAAAATAAAAATACGGATTTGAGCAGCACCTATACGTTTCTATATACCAAAAATGCCGTGGGAGTCTTTAAATGATCTATAAATGATGACCTTTAATTAAATGATAAACCAATGAGAAACAGACAAATCAATATGAGAAATAATAAACCGATATGAAAATGAGAAACAGTGTGAAACGAATAGTAGAAAATTGCAAAAAATTCGCTCAAAACACTATAATTAATTATGAATATGCGAAACTAGGTCATTTAGTGGCACCTACCCCAAATAAAAAATCTGATGTGGGCAGCACATCACTTTCCTTATATAATGCAATGATTTTACTACTTTAAAAGTAAAAACAATTTATAGTAGATATATTATTTCCAAGATATTGAATTCTCGTCAATGAGTCGTCATTTTCATTGATTTAGCGTCATTTTTACCCATTTGGCGAGATATTCGTTAATTTGGCAACATTTAAAAATGTCGCCATGTTGGCGACATTCCACCAAATTCGTCGCCAAAATTTCGCTAAGCGTTATGGATGAAGAAATAAGTTATTCTTACAGCAGAAAAATGAATATTGGCGTTCAAATACAAAGGTATTACTCAAAGTATATTTTCTCATGAATGGAACGAGCTAGATCCATGCGAATGATGCCACCCAATTCATCGCATGATATTACATATGAAAAGTGAACATGTTTCTCAATAGGTAAACCGTTTTCTTATTTTACATGATTTTTTGATAATGTTTTTGAAAAATGTACAATATCTCGAGAACGGTTCATGCTAGCATTCTAAAATTTGTTTTAATCGTTTTCTAATGAAAAATTACGTAAGAAATGTCTATTTGCGTAACTTTATTAAAGGTTTTGATTTTTTAATGGTTTTTCAAAATTTCACTCTAAAATTTAGGGGATTTCTGAACATTCAGTTGCGTACAAAAACAATATGCTTCCAGTATTCATGGATTGTGATTTTAGTACCAAATTTCGTTCGAATCGGTCCATTCATTCGTCAGTTATCGTCTCCACAGACTCACTGACATACACACACACAGACAGACATCACCTCACAAATGTTCGATTCATTATCAGGGATGAAACGTGCTCTTCCGTTGAAAACTCGAATTCGAATTTTCGACCCCGTCACAATACTTTCCTTATACATTATGTATATAAGGAAAGTAAAAATATACTTTTAAGAAAATGGCTACATTCCTCAGATAAGTAAATAATAGAGATACCATGTATATTTAAAGCTGGCATTCTTTCACTGGATATAATGTATATGTACTTCGATTACCATTAATTTTAGTTTAGCGATTTTTATTTATAATTAATTTTATCGTTTCAAATGCAATGCTTGCAACCTTTTTCAGTTCTTTCTACTTTGTTTCTTACATGTACTTTTTTAGTTTAATTATTCATTTTTCAAATTGACAGTATCTATCTCAGTTATGGGATTATTTTTATGCTGACAGAAATTTTCCAATCTTTGCTTTAGTGACTGTTCTGTTCGAAGAAGCTCTCCATACCTTCAAAACGGGATGATACGCTTAATAATCTGAGTCATGTTATTGACGAAATATTTAAATTTAACATTATTGCAATTATGAAATTATTTATTATAGTTATGCATATTTCGTAAATTCGCCTCTAGAGGCGATGTGCTTTTTTTGCTTATATATTTATTTTACTGCATCTATTGACAGTTCTTCATACTTAGGCCCTTCCATTCCATGGATATGTCAAAGATCATGGCTGTCCTATTCACACTGTGTAATTCATTACACGGATGTTTGCTCTACAGAAATTTTATTTTTAGATTAAGACAGTGTTTTGAAATTATTTATAGTTATGTCTATTTCGTAAATTCTCCTCTAGAGGCCTGGCGCTTTCAATCAATATATTTTAATTGTACTACATCTATGCACAATTCTTCGTAATTATAACCTTCCATTGAATAGATATATTACAAATCATGGCTGTCATGTCTACTCTGTGTAATTAATTACACAAATGTTTGCTCTATAGAATTTTTATTTTTAGATGAAGCCAGTATTTTGAAATAATTTATAGTTGTGTCTATTTCGTAAATTCTCCTCTAGAGACACAGCGCTTTCATTTATTAGATTTTAATTTTACTACATCTATGCACAATTCTTCGTACTTATAACCTTCCATTGAATAGATATATTACAAATCATGGCTGCCATGTCCACTCTGTGTAATTAATTTCACGAATGTTTGCTCTACAGAGATTTTATTCTTAGATTAAGACAGTATTTTGGAATTATTTATAGTTATGTCTATTTCGTAAATTCTCCTCTAGAGGCGCGGCGCTTTCAATCAATAGATTTTAATTGTACTACATCTATGCACAATTCTTCGTAATTATAACCTTCCATTGAATAGATATGTTAAAAATCATGGCTGCCATGTCCACTCTGTGTAATTAATTACACGAATGTTTGCTCTATACAGATTTTATTTTTATAATAAGAAAGTATTTTCAAATTATAGTTATGTCTATTTCGTAAATTCTCCTCTAGAGGCGCGGCGCTTTCGTTCAACTGATTTTACTTTTACTACATCTATGCATAATTCTTCGTACTTATAAACTTCCATTGAATAGATATATTACAAATCATGGCTGTCATGTCCACTCTGTGTATTTAATTTCACAATTGTTTTCTCTATAGAATTTTTATTTTTAGATTAAGACAGTATTTTGAAATAATTTATAGTTGTGTCTATTTCGTAAATTCTCCTCTAGAGGCACGGGGCTTTCATTTATTAGATTTTAATTTTACTACATCTATGCACAATTCTTCGTACTTATAACCTTCCATTGAATAGATATATTACAAATCATGGCTGTCATGTCCACTCTGTGTAATTAATTTCACGAATGTTTGCTCTATAGAGATTTTATTCTTAGATTAAGACAGTATTTTGGAATTATTTATAGATATGTCTATTTTTTAAATTCTCCTCTAGAGGCGAGGCGCTTTCATTCAATATATTTTAAGTTTGCTGCATCTATGCACATTTCTTCGTACTTCTAACTTTCTATGAATAGATATATCACAGACCATAGCTGTCCAGTCCACTCTGTGTACTTCATTACACGAATGCTTGCTCTATAGAGAATCACAAATATTACAAAATCATTTATTAATTAAATATCATTGATTACGCCTTGATTTACAGATATCTGAACAAGATTGTGATACATTAACTTCATTTTACCGCAGAATTAATGGATATACAGAATGGAAAACTGAGCATGTAAACAAAGAAAGCATCTGGAAACTGAATTGAAACGATCTCCCTATCCTCATTTATCAATTCTTTAGAATAATAAATGCAAAGAATGAATGCGCTTTATAAATAGAAAATTTAATCTGCTTGGAGATTCATTTTCCATGGAACTCCACAAGCTCTGTTTGAGAAGGCATTAATTGTATCCACTGAAATTTCAAATATTCATTAGTTTCGACCAAAATTTATTTCGTATATTTTACTTTTCTGTTTTAAAAACTCAAATTTGCAAATTGTTTGATTTTGTAAACAAAAAAAAATCGTTTATACGTAGATGTATTAAATAAAGCCTCGTAAATGAATATGCTTTTGTTTTATACTTTTGTGTTAATTAAATCGTTTGAACTATAGTTGGATATTTATACAGAGTGAAACTAATGTATCTCAAGGCCCTGGATATATGACAAAATTTTGGAACATCTACCATAGAAGAAAAAGGAAATAAAGTGTATACCACCTGAAACACTGTTGAAATAAAATGCGAATTGGATTATCATTTAATTTTACATTTTTTATAAAAAAAAATAAATACCACTTTTTTAACACCTAACAAACAAATCAATATTTTTTGTTGTTAAAACATAAAAATACATGCATTACACCCTGTCTAAGTTGTTAAAAATCCACCTGTCAAATATCCCTCAAATTGAAATTTTTTACTTTCCCTGCAATACATGGTATTGTATAGGGAAAGTATTGGAATCATGTCGAAAATCGCAACTCGAGTTTTCGACGGATCTGCCCGTTTCGAGACCTCTAGAATACGAAAAAACTATCTTTAGCGTGACGTCTGTGTGTGTGTCTGTGTGTCTGTCTGTGTGTCTGCGTGTCTGTCTGTCTGTGCAGATTTTGTATCCACTCTAACTAAAAAACTAATTGACCGAATTTCATAGAATTTGGTAGGTAAGTCACTTGGGGGCGAATCTAGTGCTGGGGGATGACTGTCTTGGGTATGATTCGGGATAAAAGAACCCGCCTTTTTTTGCAAAATGGCCCGCAAAATCTTGTATCCACTCTAGCTGAAAATTTAATGGACTGAATTTTACAAAATTTGGTAGATAAGTCGTTTGTGGGTCACCCCGGTGCTGATTAGATTTTGGTACGATTCGGAAAAAAATAACCTGCCTTTTTTTGCAAAATGGCCCGCAAAAATCGACAAATTCTAAAATAAAAAACTACGTATGCTGAAATATATCCATTAAATGCTTGTTTTATACGTAATTTTAAACGAAGAAAAGAATAAGATACACCCCATTACACTAGGACTAGCCGTTCCCGAGATATTTTAGTTTCTTCGTTTTTTCACTATGCCACCTTTGAAAATAAGTCCAGTTACCAAACGAAAACGAAAATTGAATTAATAGTGAATTAAATTTAATTTAAATAAAGAGAATGTGTAAATAAGTCTGCAGGGAAAGTCATGTGCTGCCCACAACAGATTTTTACTTTCCTGCAATACGTGGTAATGTATAGGGAAAGTATTGGAATCATGTCGAAAATCGCAACTCGAGTTTTCGACAGATCTACACGTTTCAAGGCCTCTGGAATACGAAAAAACTATTTTTAGCGTGACGTCTGTGTGTGTGTCTGTGTGTCTATCTGTGTGTCTGTCTGTGTGTCTGTCTGTCTGTGCAGATTTTGTATCCACTCTAACTCAAAAAGTAATTGACCGAATTTCATAAAATTTGGTAGGTAAGTCACTTGTGGGGGAATCTGGTGCTGATTAGTTTTGGGTACGATTCGAGATAAAAGAATCCGCCTTTTTTTGCAAAATGGCCCGCAAAAGCTTGTATCCTTTCTAACTCAAAAACTAATGGACCGAATTTCACAAAATTCGGTAGATAAGTCACTTGTGGGTTCCCTTGGTGCTGATTAGATTTTGGTACGATTTGGAAAAAAATAACCAGCCTTTTTTTGCAAAATGGACCTCAAAACTCACCAAAATCTAAAATAAAAACTACGTATGCTCATATATATCCATGAAATGCTTGGTTAATACGTAATTTTTAACGAAGAAAAGAATAAGATCAACCCCATTACACTAGGATTAGCCGTTCTCGAGATATTTTAGTATTTTCGTATTTTCTCTACGCCACCTTTGAAAAGAAGTCTAGTTATCAATTGAGAACGAAAATTGAATTAAATGTGAATTAAATGTAATTAAAATAAAGAGAACGTGAATATAAGTCTGCAGGGAAAGTCATGCTCTAATCACATCAGAATTTTATATTCTCGATACTTATTGACAGAAATGTTCTGGTCCTCTAGACCCTCAAAATCCCAAATTAGTCTATGCACATTTGTAATTGACATCGTAATCGACATAGCAAATTCGATGCCTCATCAATTCTCATATTTGAACCAGTCTCCAGTAAAATATATCAAACTGTAACAGCAATATAAGCTTACGAAAAATATAAACTATAAGAGAATAATTTACAACTTTTACAGCACAAAGTTCAGAAATGAGTCAGAATAGTGCAGCAAAATTCTATGCTTTTAATAAATAAATAAATATTCAATTTGCTCTTTTTTGTGTATTCATTTTTTTTGTCTGAATGCGCCTGTAATAAAAATCTGATGTAGGCAGCACATGACTTTCCTTATATAATGCACTGCTATTTGCTAATTTTACAGCAAAAAAAATAGTAATTTATTCTTATAGTAGATACTTATTGATTTAGAGTCATTTTTATCCATTTGGCGAGATTTTCGTTATTTTGGCAACATTAAAAAATGTCGCTAAGTTGACGACATTCCTTCAAATTCGTCTATGGACGGAAAAATAAGTCATTCTTATAGCAGACTAGCAGCATACCCGTTCTTCGTACGGAGTGTATAATATAAAGAAATTTATAATTCGCAATCATGTGCAAATTCTGTTAAAATATTAAATTTATTGCTCATAAAGAGAAGTTTAAGAATATCTGTTCTCACTATGCATAATTATCTTCACGGGCAGATCTGAAGAATAAAACATCCTGGCCCCTTTTGTATGCAAATTTACAAAAAAAAGGAATTGAATCAATATATGCAACCCCGTACTACTTATATTGTCGCAGATTAGAAAATATGCCAGTGTGTTAGTAGAAGCTTACCCGTATTGCAATATGAGTCTCAGAAATATTTGCTAAAATAAAAGAGATGACATAAAAAATTGAAAGTATCACAAATCCCCGTAATCTTAATACCAGAAGGTCGTAACTGATTCAAATATATGTCAATATATATCAAAATATATGCCAATATACCTGTACTATTTATATTCTCGTAGATTGGAAGATATACCCATGCATTTGTAGAAGATTACTCGTTCAACGTACTATATATGAGTTTTAACAATTTTCGTCATAATAAAACAATTCCATAATAATTTGAAAATATAAGTAATCCCTGAATCAACAGTCCCCGAAAATATCAATAATAATGATGTTTAAAACTGAAGACCGTAATTGATATTATCCAGTCAAAAATTCAATGTCAATGAAATTTATTTTATATACATATCTTCATTATTCAAATCGGAAAAGATTTAATAAAAATCGTATGCCGCATAACATATTGGATCCGTTGCTAAGCGACATGATATCATTTGCTTTAAATAAATTGATGGAAATCATATCATCTGAATAATGCAATCTCCATGGAAGGTTTGGCGACATTTTCGTCGATTTAGCGATAACTTAAAAATTCGCTAAATTTATCGCCAAGTGGGACTGTAGAACTGATAGTCCCATTTTGCGACAAACTGACGAAACATCATCACAATACTATCCCCAAAAAAAACATAACTAATTTCATTTATTAAGCGCGATTTTATCAATTTCATGATATTTTTATGGATTTAGAAATATTTTTACCAATTTGGTGATATTAAAAAAAATTCTTAAATGTGTTACTAAGTAGAATGGATGGACTGACGGACAAATGCTACAGAAACATCATTTCAGTACTTTATTCTAATAAAACAAATTTAATTTCATTGATTTGCGTCACTTTTATCAATTTGGAGACATTTCCACTAATTTGGTAAAGTTTAAGAAAAGTTACCAAGTTAGCGATATCCAGCCAAATTCGTAGCTCTAAATTCGCAGATCTGAATAAAATATCGTGATCCAGTTTGTATATACTAAATGAAAACACTAAAATATTATTAGAAGATATACCCTTTCTACTCTTTTTCTGTTTAAACAATTCGATAAATGAATTTATAGGGTAAACAGAATATAAATTTATTAGCAAAACACAATATATAAGCTTAAAACCTCTTTGCTAAAATACATGAAAGTGATGTATGCAGTTCGCAATTAATATAATTTTAAAAAAATCAAACCGTTCATTTTTAAGATATATTTTAATATCCATTTATTTATTATTCAAATCGAAAAAATAATAATAATCATTAACAAACACATTTAATTCCATTCCATTGTCGAGAAACATGATATAAGATAGAATCTTCCTCATAAAATGCGAAATTAAACAACCATTTTAATTTCTTTATACTTCTAATCGTTGAGTAAAAGCTTGTGAAATATAAAACATGGAGGTAGATTTTTCCATTTAAATTCATGTTTCAAACAATTCATGCTTTCAGATAGTGACTATTTAATGCAAAAATCCTGCATCAAACTCAAAAATAAAGTTTTAATTCCCTTTGACGTTTTAAACAAACGATTTTTATCCTTTCCGTTTGGATAAACCACGGAGTTGGAGAGTAGAACTCCTATAAAAAAAGTTCCGTTTTTCATTAATATCTCGACAACCCCTGGTCTTAGAAACTCGAAACTTGGGCAAAATTTATGGGGGGCTATTTCAAGGCCACCCACAAAATTTCATTAAATTCGGTTCAGCCGTTCTCTCGTGATGATGAGACAAACGAAAGTTTCGTTTTTTACTAATATCTCGAGAACCACTGGTCGTAGAAATTCAAACTATAGACTAAATTTTAAGTGGAGCTATTTCTAGGCTACCCACAAAATTTCATCAAATTCGGTTCAGCCGTTCTCCCGTGATGACGGGACAAACAGACAGACAGACAGACAGACAGACAGACAGACAGACAGACAGATTTTCATTTTTATTTATATAGATAAATGACTATTGGCGTTCAAATACAAATGCATTACTCAAAGTATCCTTTCTCATGAATGGAACGAGTTAGATCCATGAGAATGATGTCACCAAATTTATCGCATGATATTACACATGCAAAGTGAACATGTTTCTCAACAGTTATTATTACTTTCCTTATATACATATAATGTTTAAGGAAAGTATTGTTGCGGGGTCGAAAATTCGAATTCGAGTTTTCCACGGGAGAGCACGTTTCACGCATCCCTGAACACGAATCAGACGGTTTTGCGATGATTACTGTGTGTGTGGGGGGACGGAAGTAGGTGTGTGTGTGTGTGTGTGTGTGTGTGTGTGTGTGTGTGTGTGTCAGTGAGACTGTGGAGACGATAACTGACGAACGAATGGACCGATTCGAACGAAATTTGGTACACAAATTACAATTTATGAATACTGGAAGCCTATTGCTTTTATACGAAATCGCATGTTCAGAACCTCCATAAATTTTTGAGTGAAATTTTGAAAAAATCCTCAAAAAATCAAAACCTCTAATAAAGTTACGAAAATAGCCATTTCTTACGTAATTTTTCATTAGAAAACGATTAAAATAAATTTTAGAGCGATAGCATGAACCGTTCTCGAGATATTGTACATTTAAAAAAAATATCAAAAAATCATATAAAATTAATAGAAATGTTACCTATTGTTGAAATATGTTCATTTTCATAAGTAATATCATGCAATAAATTGGGTCACTTCATTCTCGTGGATCTAGCTAGTTCCATTGATTTAAAAATATGCTTTAGGTAATATTTTTGTATTTGGACGCCAATAGTCAGTTATCTGCTACAAGAATAACTTATTTCTCCGTCCATAACGCTTGGCGAGATTTTGGAGGAATGTCGCTAACTTAGCGATATTTTTAAATGGTGCCAAATTAACGAAAATATCGCCAAATTGATAACAATGACGCTAAATCAATGAAAATTGTGATATGATGATCACATATTTTATACATAACCCTGGGAAAAAAGGGAAGATGTAATGTAAGTGAAATGTATACTATGTTTTGTGTGATTTATCTTTATAGCTAGGCCTTTGCACAGACGGAATTGGGATTTTTTGGCGCCGTTGGGTAGTGTGCTCACTAACATGGATTGTAAATATTCCGAGAATTAATTGCAGCATAAATGTCAAAGTTGAGCTGCAAATCTTTGAAAATTTATAGCCCTGTCAGGTGTGGCTCGCGTCGGGCTCCGGTCCTTTGGACCACCCTGGTTTTGGAAGCCCTCTGGTTCTTGTGTTTGAGTGGAGCGCATAAAAAATGAGCGTCGCTTCAAAAACCAATGGTATGAAGCATTTTTGGACCGCCTTTTTTATTGCGTTTTGGGAAGCAACGAATGGGAAGTGGGGGACTTCCTCCCTGTGTTTTTGTCGCTCCCCTTGTTTTAAAATTCTGAAGTTTATAGAAATGTAAAAAATCGTCAGTTGCTTTTCTGAGCTCGAGTAGAGAGCACTCCAAGTACGTGGCACTTGTGGTTTTGTGAAGTCCGATCCGGCATGCATTTTGATGCATCTCTGACCCGGCATCCGCGGTCCCTATCTCGGGCGGCAAATGCCTTTGCCGAGGAGCCGACGTAGTGAGTCCGGTAAAGAAGGCGACTCGTAGCCAAGACGAGCCGAGCCTAACTCAGCGCGAGGGAGCATTTTCTTCGGGCGGTGGCGACCAGAAAATGGAAGAATGTCGTCATGTTTTTAATTGGTTGCAGTACACACAGCTCTACCACCAAACGGCGCGGTGTAGGACCTTGCTCCTTTAGCTGCATTTAAGCCGTGGCAACTGTGATACTATGTGCACGGAATATTTGCGGAGCATCGATTCCGGGCTCCAGCAGCAGACAAACCTCTACGAAAACGTACCACTTCGGTAAAACCTGTACGCATGCTCACTCAAGAGCCGCTGGGACTAAGCCGACGTTTAAGAGGAGGAGAAGGAAAGTGGACAGTGTGCCCATCTCCAAAATAATACTTGGCAAAAGTTTTCGTCACCTGATGATGCGCAACCGTGTTTCTCAGACTGGTAGTGTTTTCCATGAACTCTTCAAATAAATGAACCAAACTTCAATTAATCGTGCCACCCATTCCAACGTGCAGAGGTCAGCTACAGCACTCAGTGGAGTTCGTATGTAATGAAGGTATGAGAATTATATATTGATTTAAAATGTGTATATGAATGTTTAAGCTTAATTTGTGTGAGCTAATAGTGTAAGGGCAAAGTTATGCTAAATGGGAGATTTGCAAAATTTAATATATATATATATTGTTTTCTTAACAAAAGTGATTAATTACAAGTTTGGATGATAAATAAAATAAATATGCAAATTAATGCAAAATAAACTGTGCACCCTGAGGTCAAGCTTAGGTAAATTGGGAACTCATTTGTAATTGTGTATTTTGTATTTAATGTTTGAATTGAGATTTTATGTGTTTTGTAAATAAATTGTTAAGTGGCCACAAAAAAGAGAGAGATTAATTGTTTCAGCAAACGCAATGTACTTAGGTCCAATCGGACCCCACTATACTTTAACGCGCTTGAGCCTGGTGGAACTATTTGGTGAGTATCGGTAATGTATTTAAGTGTTTAATATTTATTGTATTTAGGTGTAAAATCCACCTCACCACAAAAATGACGACTAGATGTTGCAGTTATTATATTTAATATATGGATTATATCGCTTACTGAGGATGCTATCAATATTGATGATTGTTTGGAGTTGCGCGAAGTGTAAGTTAATTGAGTATTTTGAAATAATTTTACATGCTCTCATCCTGAAAATCGCCCAATGTGCAATTCAACGATAAAAACAGAGCGCCGTGGAATTTATACGTTATTATTTTATTGTAAAACTAGTAAATACATTGCACTATATAAGGAAAGGCATGTGCTGCCCACATCAGATTTTTTTATGGGATTTGTTGATAAATTTATTTGAAAAATATGCAATATCTTGAGAATGGTCCATGCTAGCGTTCTAAAGTTTATGTCAATCATTTTCTAAGGAAAAATTGCATAAGAAATGTTTATTTCCGTAACTTTATTAAAAGATTTGATTTTTTTGATGATTTTATCAAAGATTCAGTCGAAAATTTAGGGGATTCTGAACATTGTATTGTGTTAACAACAATAGCCTTCCATTATTCACTGATTCTAATTTTTGAAGCAAATTTCATTCAAATCGCTCCATTCGTTCATGAGATATCGTCTCCACAGATTCACTGACACACACACACACACACACACACACATGCACACACATACGCATTACCTCAAAAATGTTCGATTCGTGAACAGTGATGCTTGAAACGAGCTCTCCGGTCGAAAACCCGAATTCGAATTTTCGACCCCATTCACAATACTTTCCTTATACATTATACCGATGTATATAAGGAAAGGAATAAGTGCAAACGTTTGAAACAAGAAAGATCAATCATGTATAAAGCATTAATAATGAAACAGTTTCCAATTAGAATGAAATTTTATTTAAACATCTCTAAAATGCGATACATTTAGCGGTAATAGTTTTAAAATTATCACAATTTTACAATAATTTAATAAAGACGTCATTGAAATATAAATTGTCTGCCTCTCTATGGAAAAGCAGTAAAAATGTCATTTATAAACATTTATTCTATTCCTTTCTTTCATCACAATACTACAATATTGCATTTTACTTAAAAACTTAAAACCATGGAGGTAAAAGTATTTTAACTCTGTGCATGAAACTTCACCGAAAAAGTCGGCTATAAAATCGTCTGTTCTCAATGTAAAATCAATGGTTTCATTCATTTCAACTATATTGCAGACTCCAGCGCTAAATAAATTTGCGTTAAAGAAATTCAGCAAGTCTTATACAACTCATCCTACATTTTTATGTGTTTACGTACTCCATAATTGAAAATTAGGCTTCGTTGTAGAAATAATCAAAGCTTGATGATCATTTAAACTCAAACATATAGTAATTGCTTTGTTTCAGAACATTGATGCACAGAAATTAAGCAAAAATAAAGCGGTTTTAGGACGGATACCACACCAAATATAAAATAAAACGAACCTTAAAAATCACGATTTGACACAAGATGGATGCCATATTTTATTTTGATGTGGGTCACGTGATTTCTTCATATAATGGTTACGTGATGTCTTCATATAATGGACGTAATTATTATTTTAATTTTTATTTAAAATGCTACTGAGTATATTTTTCTGAAGTTTTTTTTTATATATTTTATGTGATAATTTGAATATTTTCTGAAACTTCAGAATAATTTTGTGAATTTTAAATTCGTTTAAAAATGTTTGAAAAATTAGGTCCCATACGGTTCAATGTATTTCATTTTTTCAACCCGGGTTCAATCCACAACTATTTGGGTGATATTATTCATTTATATTTCCATAGGTCTCACAGATCGTCTGAACAACATACTAAAATTTCATTTTGATAAAGTCATTTTTAAGGCAGTTATCATGCTGACGGACAGACAGACAGACAGACGAAACGAATGAACAAAATCATAAACACTTTTCAACTATTTTGTAAAGCGTTAAAAATGTTTCGAAATAGTAAGGATATTTGATATGTTTTTTTCCATTTTTAACACTTTCCATCATAATTAAAAAGTGTTTCTACCTTTGTTTATTCTGTTTGTCTATTTGCCTTTCGCACGATAATTGCTGTAAAAATGACTTTATCAGAAGGAAATTTTAGTATGTTGTTGAGACGATCTACAGAACATATAGGAATGTTAATGAATAATATCACCTTTTTAGCTTCGGACAAAATAAAATATGGCATCCATTTCCTGTTTTCGTTGTGTCACGTTCCTAATTTTAAGGATCTCTTATTTTTATATTTAGCGCTGGTTCCGTCCTAAATCCGATTTATTTTTGCTTATTTTCTGTGCTTCTATATTCTGTGCCAACGAAATTACAATATTTTTGAGTTTGAATATTTAACTATTTCTACAACGAAGCCAATTTTAAAGTATGAAGAATGTAAACAAATCAAGTGATTCTAAGATGAGTTGTATAAGAATTGATGATTTTTTTTCACGCCAAATTATCTATCTCTGAAGTCAGGAACATAAGTGATATGAATGAAATATTCATTGATTTTTCATAGAGAATCGGATGATTTTATAGCATTGCATTTTTGGGGGATGTTTTAAGTTTCCAGGTAAAATAAATTATTGCGGTATTGTGATAATTAAAAAAATATCACCACTGAATGTATCGCATTTTAGAGATGTTTAAATAGATTTCCTTTTTGTTGGAAAGTGTTTCATAATCAATGCTTTATGCATGATCGATATTTCTTGTATTATTTTTAAGATAGTGCAATATTCGGATAATGGCGCATATTAGCGCCTTGGTATTCATTTCATAATACATGTCACTGTCTATTTAGTACTTTTAACAGTATTTTAATAATCTTCTTTCATTTTTCGTAAAGTGTTCAAAAATTAAGAGTCATTCTCTTATTTTATCTCCCAAGAAATCAATAAGCCTTTGATGTATTCTAATTGCATAAAAATGTTCAAAATTTCGTTTAAATAGCTCAATATTTTCAACATGTATCTTGACCACTGACTCAAACTAACTACGCATTAACAAAATTTAAATATTATTGCTTTCTATTTCCCCGATTCATATTTTAAACGCGTTAAAAAAGAAGATTCTAATTTTTGACACTATCTCAATACTTTTCCTTCATAATGCATTTTAGGGTATACTTTGTTTTTATAATGCATTTTAGAGAAACTAAATAGTCTTGTTTAAAATACATACACGATTCCTACGATATTCCTTAAGACCTCCGCCAATAACTTTGTAGGGAAAGACACTTTAGGTCCATTATGAGTGCACACGTTACGCCGATTTAAATTAAAACGACCCACTCGATGGAATAAATATGATTGCTGTGTCATAACGGAGACTTTAAAAATGTGATGGTATCACAACCGGCAACAAAACGATATATAAAAAAATATTGTGGGCAGCACATGACTTTCCTTATATAATGTAATGAATATACTACTTTTACAGTAAAAAAAATAAGTTTTTCTTATAGTAGATACTAATATTCTTTCCAAGATATTGAATTTTCGACAATTGGTCGTCATTTTCATTGATTTAGCGTCATTTTTATCCATTTGGCGAGATTTTAGTTAATTTGGCAACATTTAAAAAAGTCGCCAAGTTGGCGACTTTACGCTAAATTCGTCACCAAAATCTAGCCAAGCGTTATGGATGAAGAAATAAGTTATTCATTCAGCAAATAAATGACTATTGGCGTTCAAATACAAAAGTATTACTCAAAGTATCTTTTTTCATGAATGGAACGAGCTAGATCCACGAGAATGATGTCACCCAATGTATCGCATGGTTCACTTTTCATATGTAAATATGAAAAGTGAGCATGTTTCTCAAAGGGAAATATTTTATTTATTATTTTATATGACTTTTTGATAATTTTTTTGAAAAATTTGCAATATCTCGAGAACGATTGATGTTAGGGTTCTAAAATTTATGTCAATCGTTTTCTAATGAAGAATTACATAAGAAATGTCTATTTGCGTAACTTTATTAGTGGTTTTGATTTTTTGACGATTTTTTTAAAATTTCATTCGAAAATTTAGGGGGGTTCTGAACATTCGATTGCGTATAAAAACAATAGGCTTCCTGTGTTTATTAATTGTAATTTTTGTACCGAATTTGGTTCGAATCGGTCCATTCATTCGTCAGTTATCGTCTCCACATACTCACTGACACACACACACATACTTTCACACACACACACACACACACAGACCTCTCTTCAAAAATGTTTGATTCGTGATCAGGGATGCTTGAAACGTGCTCTCCCGTCGAAAACTCGAATTCGAATTTTCGACCCCGTCACAATACTTTCCTTATACATTATGTATATATGGAAAGCAAAAATGTTAATAACAGAGTTGTAGAACATTGACTAATGAGCACGAATCGATAATAAAGCTGACTGTCATAGTAAAATTCAACAATAAAGCTGACTGTTATAATAAAGCTCGACAATGAAGCTGACATTTATTTGACACAATGGTTATAGGCGAATGCCTGTCTTATTCTGAAATGATACAATAAGCAGCACATATACACAGGAATAAATTATAAAGCCTCTTTCAATGATTCTACTTCAGCGGTAATGCACACAAGGCACATTTGAATTCCAAAAGCATAATACAATATAATTACTTCGTAGCAAAACTGCCGGGCTTTGGATGGACTCCGCATAGAAGTGTACGAGCTGCGAAAGATTTCAAATTAAAACATAATTTAACAAATAATTATGAAATTGAAAGTGTAAAAAATTAATTTCAATATTTGAATCCTAATACAAAAGAGCATATATTTTTTTAGAATTCGAATATTAAATTAAGCAGATAGGAAAGAAGACAGGCAACACATTTAAACAGCCAAAACGTATTATTTTCCTTATGCAAAATAATGTATAAGGAAAGTATTGTGACGGAGTAGAAAATTCGAATTCGAGTTTTCGACAGGAGAGCAGGTTTCAAGCATCCCTGATCACGAATCGAACATTTTTGAAGTGATGTCTCTGTGTGTGTGTGTGTGTCAGTGAGTCTGTGGAGACGATAACTGACGAACGAATAGACCGATTGAACCGAAATTTGGTACAAAAATTGCAATCCGTAAACACTGGAAGCTTATTGTTTTTATACGCAATAGAATATTCAGAACCCCCCTAAATTTTCGACTGAACTTTTGAAAAAATCGTCAAAAAATCAAAACCTCTAATAAAGTTACACAAATAGACTGTTCTTATGTAAATTTTCATTAGGAAACGATTGACATAAATTTCAAAATGCTATTATGAACCGTTCTCGAGATATTGCACATTATTATAAAAAATTATCAAAAAATCATATAAAATAAAAAAAAAATATTTCCTATTGAGAAACATGAACACTCTTCTTACGCAATACCATGCGATAAATTAGGTGACATCATTCTCGTGGATCTAGCTCTCTCCATTCATGAAAAAATATAATTTGTGTAATACTTTTGTATTTGAACACCAATAGTCATTTATTTGCTGTAAGAATAACTTATTCTCCTTCGATAACACTTGGCGAGAGTTTGGCAACGAATTTGGTAGAATGTCGCTAACTTGGCGACTTTTTAAATGTTTCTAAATTAATGAAAATGGATAACAATGATGCGCCAAATGGATAACAATGATGCTAAATCAATGAAAATGACGACTCATTGACGATAATTCAATATCTTGGAAAGAATATAAATATCTACTATAAAAATAATCTATTTTTTTACTGTAAAAGTAGTAAATTCATTGCATTGTATAAGGAAAGTCATGTGCTGCTCACATCAGATTTTTTTACATATATGAGCACGTTTAAATCGCAATGTATGTAAATTCACACGCTTTAATTAGCTGTTTAAAAATTGTTGTTTACTTGTTATCTGTGCGAAGCGTAGTGAGCTTGCGTGGTTAAAAAAATGGACCTGACACAATTCGTTTTATTAGCTGAAGTTCTAATTTTGTACATCTACGTGTAATTTTACGTGTGTATGCAGAATTTTATCGTCCTACCTATTGTAGTTTTTGAGTAAATGGGATAACAAAATTCAGGAAAATGTTGATTTCGCGTCATCAGGAACAGAGAATGGACTGGTTTTCGCTCATCCATAATAATTAGTGGCTGTGCACCTAGCATCTGAAGAAGTATGGTGAGTATTTATCGCCTGCATATACGCGTTTCGCATGTTCCTAATCTCGACTCCTGCTAATTATGAGACAATGTTCTGCAACTTTGTAAAGGATTTCTTTCGTCTATCTCGCTTTGATGTTGAGTTTGTTATCCTTTTTTTTGAATTTTTAGCTATGGGTGCTGCCATCGCTTTTATTACTTTCCTTATATACATAATGTATAAGTAAAGTATTGTTACGGGGTCGAAAATTCGAATTCGAGTTTTCGACAGGAGAGCACGTTTCAAGCATCCCTGATCACGAATCAAACATATTTGAAGTGCTGTCTGTGTGTGTGTGTGTGTGTGTGCGCGTGTGTGTGTGTATGTGTGTGTGTGTATGTGTGTGTGTGTGTATGTGTGTGTGTGTGTGTCTCAGTGAGCCTGTGGAGACGATATCTCACGAACGAATGGAGCGATTAGAATGAAATTTCGTACAAAAATCACAATCCGTGAATACTGGAAACCTTTTGTTTTTAAACGTATTCGAATGTTCAGAACACCGATAAAGTTTCCAGTGAAATTTTGAAAAAACCATCAAAAAATCAAAACCTTTAATAAAGTTACGCAAATAGACAGTTCTTACGCAATTTTTCCAAAGAAAACAATTGATATAAACTTTAGAAAGCTAGCATGAACCGTTCTCGAGATATTGCACATTTTTAAAATAAATTTATCAAAAAATCCCATAAATTAAATAAAAAATATTAACTATTGAGAAACATGTTCACTTTTCATATGTAATATCAAAATGTGTAATATAAATTTGGTGACATCATTCTCGTGGATCTAGCTCGTTTCATTCATGAGAAAAGATATTTTGAATAATACGTACTTTTGTATTTGAACGCCAATAATCATTTATATGCTATAAGAATAACTTATTTCTCCGTCCGTAACACTTGGCGAGATCTTGGCGATGAATTTGGCGGAAAATAGCCAACTTGGCGACTTTTTTAAATGTTGCCAAATTACCGAAAATCTCGCCAAATGGATAAAAATGACGCTAAATCAATGAGAATGATGAATCAATGAGAATGTCGAAAATTCAATATCTTGGAAAGAATATGAGTATCTATTTGAAGAAAAACCTATTTTTTTACTGTATAAGTAGTAAATTCATTGCATTATATAAGGAATGTCATGTGTTGCCCACATCAGATTTTTTGATCAGATATGGTTGCTTCTCTATAGGTAAACCTAACGTATAAACTCATGGGCCTTTTTTGTGGTACTTAAGGACTAATGTAGTACCTAAAAAACCTACCTTTTGTGGTACTTACGAACTTTTCTAGGAACTTGTTATACTTACAGGACAAATGGTAAAAAAGCAAAAGTTCAAGTTAAAGCTATCATATTGCGATTATATGCCCTTTTATGCATGTCATAAAAATTACTTTATTTCTATCGCTATTTTTATTAGACACATTTGGTTTGCTGAATGGCCTATCTGCCTTTGATTTATCTCTTGAAAAGTACTAAACACTTCTTATCGAAACATTGAATATAAATAATCCCATTGAAGTCAAGACATTAATACTCCATTTTCCTTGACCCGGTTTTTAAGTGGATTGAATGAAAAATCTAAAGTGGGCCGCACATTACTTTCACTGCATAATACAACGACGACTTTATATCTTTAATACCAAAATTATTATATTCAAGATTCAAGTCACGATGTTTTTGGCATTGATGGAACACCAACACCACACAAATAGAAATAAGCAAGTTTGGCAACATATAAGTCTGCACAAAATAATGTATTCACATTTACACGTAAAATCCCCCTTATAATTAAATGTATATTCACATAATATCATGTAAAATAAATATCTATTTACAAATTATTGGGCGTCAAAATATAAAATCATTGCAACAAATGTATTCCTTTGAGAACACAAATTATGTACACGATAATGATACTAACAGATTTGTTTCATAACACTGCGTACGAAAAAGTGAATATATTGAATGATACTAAATACTAATTACGTTTTTTAGTTTATGTAATAATTTTGATAAGTTTATTTGAAAACGGTGCAACACCTCGTGAACGGTTCATGCTAGCGTTTTAAAGTTTATGTCATTCGTTGTGTATAAGGAATTATACTTGAAATGTTTACCAATTTAATACTAATGTATGTTCTGATTATTTAATGATTTCTTTTCAGAAAAATCATTCGTAACTCTGTATAATTGTTTTTATAGAAACAACTCATGCTAACGTTAAAATGTTTGTATCATTCGTTCTCTAATGAAAAATTATATTTGAAAATGCTTCATGTATCATTATTAAAAGTCATGATTTTTCAATGAGATATTTTTTTAATTCCTTCGAAAGTTGAAGTCTACCTATCGTTAAATTGCTTTAATAAGGTTCCAATATTTACCAATTGAAGCAATCGTGCCAAATCAATTCTGAAATGCTCCATTCGTACATGATATATCGTATTCATAGTCTCACGGATGCACACATGAACATACATACATACACACACACACATTACCTCAAAAACACTTGGTTCGAATTCCGGGATGCCTAAAATGATCTCTTTCTTCGAGAACTCGAATTTTCAAATCTATCACAATACTTTCCGTGTACATTATACACATATACCAACGTATTTTGGGAAAATAAAAAGGCTTCGAGTACCTCACTAATGGTTACAGCATATTTTAAATATTGCTGAATAATGGTCTTCAATTCACTTTCACCTTTTCGTACTGTTATATAAATATTTTTTTTTCTTGAAGCATTTTAAATTCTAGAATTTTTTAGAAAAGCTTATCTGAAATCCTCCTGAATATATTTCAAACATTTTTAAAGATATTTCTGTTTGTGCCCATATATGTGTGTATATTTGCGACGTGTGGGTATAATACTCAAATCAAAACTGAATGCAGGTATCGCTATGAAATTCTTCTTCAACCCAGATTGTTCGATTCACCCAAAGCTCTAAGGTAACTGTTTGGACGTCTGAGACAGTGCCACACAATTTAGACCAGAACACAGTTCGTGCGGCATCCCCTGAAACAGTACCCTCCTTCCGCTACCACCAACCTCTCAAAAAGTCTTACGAACCCACATATTTAACATGTTCGTTCTCCGCGTGAACACGAGAAAGATTTGGGTCGAGCCAGAAATCGAACACGGGTCGTTCGAGTGCAATCCTGCCCCGTCAAACACTGGGCTGCCCCACCCCACTGATATAAAATTATCTAAATAACGGTCATGCCCACCATTGGGGGTAGTAGCATTAATGAGCCTGTTTCTGATTTCAATAGGCTAATCAATATGGAATAGCCAATACGCATGGCAGCAAGTAAACATGGTATGCGTAACAGTTTCATAAACTTCTATAGCCATGTGGGAATGAAGCCGTGGTGGACGCGTGCAATACAACGGCACAGTATAACTATAGTAGCGATTTTCACCACGGACGAAATGAGCAATGGCTACTAATTGTAACATCTGCAAACTTAATCAAAGTTCTAAATGTCAAAAATCGTTTCAAACGTATTCATAAAAATCTCACACGTGTTATAGGTCTGTTAACATGTGAAATTACCGTATGTAAAACAATATTTCATTTCCGACCAATGTAGGCTGCCTTATTTTCAGAGTTCTTAAAACTATATTCAATTCCTTGATTAAAAATAATCAGCAGAGGATTTTGATATTTGAAACTTAAATTTGTTATGGTTACAAATGGAATCAAAATATGTATAAAATTTAAATTTTAAAATATTATAAAAAACACCTGCTATTTTCATAAATAAAAATATCACAATAACGGTTGATTTACACCAATAGACCTAATTAAGATAAGGTGGGATATTTCAACCTGTGTATGACTGTATAAATTGAAATATTGTATATCTTGCTGTTCGAGCTATAGTTAGAAGAATATTGGAACAAAATTTCGAGATTTATAAATTTTTCTAAATAATATCCAAAATTTCATATCTTCCTCACTAAGTGCATGAAAAGTTTCAAGTGTCTACCTTTAGCCATTTCTTCTGTGAATTTATCCCTTAGCCACTGACATTCAAATAGCTATAAGATATAGATACTCGCAAGTAATATTATGTAATATTATAGTACTAGAATAGTTTCAAAAATTGCATTGTCGATATCTACACACCATTTTACATTTTTATTCTTATCTAAAAAAAAAAAAGATATAAACTTCTTAGACAGAGGAAGCTCTTCAATGAAACACTTAACAGGCAAACCGGACATAAAATAATGTTTTGTTCCATCTAGAACTTCTTAGTCGTAAAATCCTTATAATCGCAAAAAGAATCGCCTAATTATTGCACAAACATATTTTCTCATTAATGACTTCCGAACTAGGTCACGTTATAAATAGAACATTCAAATAATTAAAAGAGAACACTTAAATCCTCATTAACGTCCCATTTCTTGTTCCAAGATCTGATTGAATGGCTTGCCCTATATTGATTCTAAAGAAGAAAAAAATTACATCCATTATATGTACAAATGGATAATTTTGTTCGTAAAACTTCTGATTCAGTAAACAAGCATTGCGGCACAAATTGTACAGATGTGTTAAACATGTGTTTTGTTTTAATAAATAAAGGTAATATGTGTTTTTCAATATGTTTCACATATTTCAATTATCATTTCTTCAAAATGGACACTGTTGATATATCTGAATTTATTTCGTCATCTAAGCTACACTGTAAAATATCTGCAAGCATGTTACTGGAAGTTTCAGGAGAATAAGCTGTCCGTAATGAGGAGTAAGGTTCTTGATAGTTATGACAATATATATATATATATATATATATATGTGTGTGTGTGTGTGTGTGTGTGTATGTATATATACAAAAATAACTCGATTATTAGCTAAAAATTTCAGAAAAGAAGCTGGAATTTTCATGAACGGCTGTCATTGCAGCTTTTCTGATAGTTTGACGAAATTATCAACAAAGTAGCTGAACCTGATATTAATAGAATGTTTTAAAGTGTATATAAGTTCCGTTGTATTAGATCGTGTTTATTATGCGGTAAAGGCCTCCTTCCAGTTATACAACATTTGCAGGCAGGGGATCCATATGAAAGGCAAGATATTATGTATAAACTTGCGGAAGCTGGGAAAACACTAACAATGCCATGGCGATATGTCGCACATTTCACGGCATTCAATAATTTCTATAACAAATAGTATAAAATAAATAAAATGACAAAAATAACAAAATTTTCTTGTATATATTTCGGACCCAGCAGGAAAATTGTTGTTTTGTTGAAAATTCCAATGTAAGTAGCTGTGTAAAGGACTTGGGAGACGAATAATTCCTGTAAGGGCTTCATTATTTCGTGAACAGTTCTTATTTTGAGGTCTGATTAACAACGCTGATCTTTGTAACTGTTTTAACGTCCGCTCCCAATCCTCAAATCGATACGAAATGTCTGTTGCAAGGGATTATTTATAGGTCGCTTAATGGGATTCATTAAATATAAATATTTATAAGAGTTCTGTTTTCCGTCAAATATAATTTAATTAAGTGTGTATACGGTATATTTTTGTTTTCGTTATTTCTTTTGCATTTTAATAGCTTAATAGACAAATGTTTAACCTTTAAATGCTCAGTTTGAGCACAACGCATTCATGTTAAACTAAGTTTAAGTCCATTGCTGAATGGTTTTACGTGATTTGAGTATGTTAGTATGCATCATTTTATTTGTATCTAAGAAATCAGAGAAAATTATAACGCGATCATACGAGGTGGAATTCGAAAAGTTAGAACAAACAAAAATATAAAAAAAATTCCTAATCTGTATTCTACACTAGAAGGTATATCCGCCATATGACAGAATTAAAAATTTTCAAAGCATTGCCTCCTAATTAGCGTCATTTTTATCAATTTGGTGATATTTTTATCAATTTGGCGACATTTTCGTTGATCTTGCAATATTTCAAAAAGTCGCCTACTTTGAGACATCCCGCCAAATTTTTCGCCAAGCATAACGTAAGGACGGAGAAATGGTTATTCTTATGGTCGTCTATTATGTTCTTTCCAAGATATTGAATTATCCTAAATTGTCATAATTTTCATTGATTTGTTATTTTTATCAATTTGGCGACATTTTCTTCAATGTGTCAGCATTTTAAAAAGTCGCCAATTTGGCGGTATGCTGCCAAAATTCGTCGCCAAGATCTCGCCAAGCGTTCCGGACGGAGAAATAGCTTATTCTTGTAGGAAATTCTTATATTATTTCCAAGATGTTGATTTTCATCAATTTGTTGCCTTTTTTATTGTTTTAGCGTCATTTTTATCTATTTGGTAACACTTTTATCAATTTGGCGACATTTTTATCCATTTGGAGACATTTTTATTAATTTGTCGACAGTTTCGCCAGCTTGGCAACATTTGAAAACACGTTAAGTTGGCGATATTCCGCCAAATTCCACTCCAAAATTTCGCCAAAGAACAGAACCCTGACGCCCTTGGGGTCCGTTTTATAAGAAATAAGTTAAATTTAATTCTATCTTTTAATGTTTATCCGTGATTGAAACACGTTTGTCAACATTTTGTAGCAGCGTTATCCAGAGATAGAAGGATGAACAGACCGATAAATTGAGGTGCTTATATTATTATTAATCTTACAAAAAATACAAAACTCATAGAATACTGGTGCACATTGGCTTCAGACTTAGAAAATTACGTACTTCGACTTTGGACTTAGAAAATTAGCGTACTTTGGCAAAAGAAAAACGTAAAAAAGCCGTCGAGTCGCCTCTAAATTAATTGATTACAGGAGGCATTTATTTGACACAATATGTTTATTGACGAATGAATACCTGTCATATTCAGGAATGACAAAATACTACGTAACACTTACTTGCCCTATAATCAAATGTAACTCCTCCCTCTGATCTCACAGATCATTACATCACTGTCATTCTAGTATTATTTGCATACTCTCATGAATTGTTCGACAACGTTTAACATTATTAAGGCGTAGGGAAACTGATTAAGTATGACTGGTATTTATTGTCTACTGTACCTGCGTTCCACTCATCCCTGGTATCAATGTCATTAGACAATGGCCTACAATTTTGTACCTATGTTCTTTTTTCTATTTCACATTGTTGACGATTTTGTTATCCTGACTTTATATATTCTTCGCTAGGAGTGCAACATTTCCTTTCATTTGTCGGGTATAATCACTTTATCTAGATCTAAAGATAGAGAGATGTAACGTTTTCCCTCATGAACATTTCCTTCTGAAGTTATTTGGGTGCTTAAATACTTTCCTATAAACCCTATATGAAGTGGAGTTCAAAATTCAATTAAAATTTCAAAACATTAATCAGTGTTACGAATTGTTTACAAACATTTCAAATAAAGACAGAAAGTTATCTGAAATCCTTTGAAAAAAAAATTGGTATTTTAATCTAATGCATCTCAAAAAGGGACAATGCTAATTAAAAGTACACTGAAACAAAGGGCTTCATTATGCAATGCAATAGACTGTAGGGATTTGTGCTGAAAATTAGAAATGCCTAAATATGCTGGAAATCGAAAATACGTAGAAGTAAAGTATTTGAATAACCTCGATTTTGAATAAGAATGCACTTAATTATGACAGATATTTTGGGAGAATGAATATTTCTGTAAAATGAAAGCTCTGACACTTTACATAATTACGCCTCGATTCATGGTAAGGTTGTAAAATTATGGTTGTTTGATTCGTAGTACGGTTGTTTGATGGTTGTAAAATTATGGTTGTTGAATAAAAATATGGTTGTTCGATCTACGTGAAACTTTTGCACTCGGTTGCTGTGGGGTAATTTTGATAAATATGAGTTGTGCTTTTAAAATTCCATTCTGCGTCAGCTGAGATATAATATCTACATGCTTGTAATTCTCTAAAATAGAGATTTTGTAATAAATGAGTATGCTGATGTTTTGTTATTAGAAGGTTCAATGTGAAGAGTTATTTTAACGTTTCAAAGCATGATATAAATAATTGATGCTGATGCTTCTTTATAGACTTATTTATATTTATTCATTTAAATTACTCTATACCATATTTTTACGAAGAAGAAATAAGTTTGCTTAATAGTTAATTTTACAGGAGGTTTAATAAGGATTTTAATATTAGCCTACCTGAACAAAGGATATAATTTATTTGTAATATCATTACAGTAACTATTTTTGAAAATATAATTTACACACAAAAAATGACGACCGATAAAAAAACATAAAATTTTATATTTTAAAACCGATTTTTATGAATATATAATGAATGACAGAAAGTGGGATTTGCGTCTGTCGTCACGCATTATAAATACATTGCATTCTTTAGTTTATGCAAAGTATGTTAAATGTAAAATTGATATGCTTTATACGATTTTAAAAATGCAAAATATGCCCTTAGGAAGGTAATGAAATACATCATATTTATGTTAAATTCAAAACCATTTTGATGGATCTCTGAGGAAGCTAAGTTTCTACAATTTCCGTTTCATATAAAATAAAATTTTTACTTTCGTCGCAAATTGTGTTGAAATAAAATATTTAGACATCATTCTTTGGAAATCGAAGTAAATAAAATCCCAAGAAGCAGCATTAAAGATGTAGTGGTAGGAACTGAGGTACTGTTAAATATGTAGTTCAATTGCTGTGGATTAAACCACGGTTATAGAATGAAGCATGTACAATACTAGCCAATTTATCTATGCTTCGCGCGTTGTTTATGGCTAGTTGTCATTAATTGTGACACCCTACGAAAGGATATCAAATTACTTATTTATGGGTTTTGAGAGACAATGTGGTGTGAGTTTTTCAAAGCACCTTTGTATCTTAACCTTTTATCTTCGACACAGTGGTGTATCTTTTTTAAAACCCCTCTGTATCTTAATCTCTTCAAAAACGTGGTGTACCCTTTTAAAAACCCTTTGTATCTATCTTAACCTCAAATCTGCGACTCGACAAAGTGGTGTAACTCTTTTAAAACCCCTTTCCATTTTAACCTCTAATCTTCGATAAAGTGGTGTAACTTTTATAAAACCCCTTTGTTCATTAACTTCCTATCTTCGACAAAGTGGCGTAGCCTTTTTAAAACCGCTTTGTATCTTGTCGTACAATACTTGTACGACATGTTGACATTGCAATTACGGATGCCAAGAAAGATAATGAGCAATGTAAATGCCGCAGAGGAAACCAAATGAAACGCAAACGTAGATAAACAGCGTTCATCCCCTTCTGCATCAACGACAAATGGGAGAAGTGGTATGAAACCAAAGGGGGAAATAAAAAAGTGCCCCAAAGTTTGTTCCAGAAAGTTCGACAGATTTGAATTTTCGGCAACGACCTATCAACTTGTCAATTGAGTGGTTCAAAAAATATCTGCAGTGAGCACACGAAGAAAGAGTGGCTCAGAAGTGTGATGTGCAATAGAATCTTACAGCATAGTGATTGCGCGAATAAGTGTCAAAATGCAAGAGAATAGGTATTTATGTGTTTCACTTGTCACTAATTATCACGGAAGGCACACATTTAACGGTTATCTAATAATGAACAATTAGTTCATACGAATCTACGTCGTAATAACGAGTTCTTGTAATTTAAACTAAAAGAACTATTTTGAGTTTCGGTAGACTAAAAGAAAGTGTCTAAATATACGTGTCAATTATATTATGTGTTATAAATATGTTTATTAATGAAATATTGGTAGCGCTAGATGTATTATAAAAATGAACTAATGAATAATCTTAGTAATCAAGATAAATAGATATCTGTGAAATTAAATATTAAAGAAATTGATCAATTTAGATAAGTGTGTATTTGTCTGTATTTGTCTCTCCTATCTTCTGTATTTGTCTCTCCGGCTTGAGAACCTGGAGTTTACATGAACCACCTTTAGTGAAGGCATCGAAGGTAAGTCCTTGTATAGTAATTTTTGATAAGGACAACTTTGCCTTATGACATATCTCAACATCTTATCTTCGACAAAATGGTGTATTTTTTTTTATTATTCTTTCTTATCTTCATCTCGTATTTCCCTTTATATATTCACCCTCCTAATATCTTTAAATTTTTTAAATGTATGAGTTTTTCGCTAATCTGGAAGCTGAGGCGGATCGAATGAGACACAAACCGAAATTCTAGCTTGAGGCAAAATACTCGAACATTTGAAATATATTTTTGAACTTTTTAACTATTCCTTTATTTATGCATCGCTACCCCTAACTCGAATTTATGGAAATTTTAGGTTTTCCCCTTTATCTTGAAGCTGTAACACCAAACCAAGATTCTAGTTATATTAGAAGTACTGAATAATTTTCATACATCACACTCTTACTCAGGCAGCTAGTCAGTTCAGTGCGTATTATATAAATGTTTTGACTGTACAATAGTATGAAAGAGAAAATAAACTACATTCAAAATTAAAATAATTTTCAAAAGAGCAACATACAACACAAATTTGAGAGTATCAGGTTTCGGATGCAAAAAACAGCATTCTTAATCAGGACACACAGAAAGCGCAACCTTCACCTATGAAAACTAGATCGGATTTTGATGCTAAAACAGCAAACGTGTTTGGAGCAGAGAGATGCCTTTACCAACGGACAGAAGACAAAAAAGTGGTAAAAAATCAAGGAGAAAGGAACAAGAAGTAAGATACTTTGAACGGTAAAATACCAAATTGGAAAGTGAACGACTAAGAAAAGTTTCGAACCATTTACTCAATGAGTAAAATTACGAAAGTAAGTGAGCTATAAAATACTAAAGAATTCAACTACCCGGTTTCAGAAGCTACATGAGTCGTTTAAACCAGATGTAAAAATAACAGTAGTTTAAACAAATGATTAAAGAGAACAGAAATTAAGGAGCCAACTAGTTTTAGAAGCTAACAGAACTAACAGCGTCAAAAATGCTTCGGAAAACAAAAATTTAGGAAATAGGAAAGATATTACCGAAATATAAAGAAGGAAGCAAAGGAAATCGAAATATAAATCTAGAGAGTTTCAAATAGAAGTGAAGAAAGAATAATTATCACGAATATGAGAAATTCACTTAGAAACAACCGAAAAACTTTTTAAAAGTCCAAATCAAAAGTGGAAAATAAAAATAATCTTAGATTCCGGAAAATCAAAAACGTGAATAAAGTCCCATAAATGTTCAGCATGTTTATTACATGTTGCAGGCATCGAATTATGAATATCATGAGTTACCACATGTCCGTCTACGATGTGATGCCCATAGTTGAAGTAAGGTTTTCAATTATAATTTTGTTTGCAACGATATCACTATATATTCACTCTAAAAATTAGTGTGAATCTTCAATTCTCCAATGCAAGAAAGTTTAAATAAAATGGCCTAAAATGCGTGTAGTTCGATGTATTTAAAAGCAATGAATATGAAAACATTTTGCTACGGATTCTGTGATAGTTTGAAAAATATAGATTTTAGTTTAATTTCTATGCTAATTATAAACTAACATACGTAGACAATATAGATATAAATGAATGAGAAAGTCTAGGAAAATCAAAATATTCCATAAATGCACCATCATTAAATGAAATGCGTTTCAACAAAATCGGTTGCGTAGTTCAAGAGATATGTTGTTTAAAAGATTATTTTCAAGTATTTCCTTTTGCGTAATGGGCATTTGCATAATACAGATCCATTTTGCATAATACAGAATGACGATAAAGTTGTAAGTTGGCTGAATAAGTTTTGAAATGCGGAAGCTAGAACTATGAAAGTGAGGTAAATGTACTGCAAAATAGTCATGTGCTACCAGGTGAAATTGACTGTGTCCCTATCGCAAAATTTGGAAGTTATCACTTCTATCTCGGAAACTATTAGAGATATAGAAAAGAGTCGATCAGAAATTTGTAGATCATCATCGAATTAATAAAAAATGACAGATTGCAAAAAAAAAAAAAAATTGGTGCATTAGAACACAAGCTCGAAGCGTTACTTTGTGTACTCTATATAAATGATGGTGGTGATGTGCAAGACCAATCCTGCAGATAAAGTACGTGAGAAAATTTCCAAACCATCGTCGACTATCAGACGTGTACACTTTGATGAGCAACGTTCCAAAAAAGATCTGGATAGACTATTCAAATGCAGATTATTGCAAGATGGTACTGCTATAAGGCGAATTCAGCCGAAGCGTACGATTCCCTTCTGCTCCACATCCCCACGTAATGCTAGCTATCGAATGGGAAGTTCTTTCCTGCATATAAACATATATTGTAGCAGAAGTTAGACGTATTGAACATCCTTTACGTTTAACTTTACATTATGTAAATAGCGCTTTTCTATTAAATGAAATGACGGTTCATTCTAATAAGGTGATGTTCTACAACTTTTTAGGTGATTTTTTCTCTGTCTGTCATAGTCGTCGAAATAAAAATGCTAACATTCAAATTTTGTCCCTAGAGGCGCCCTCGTCCAACGTACAAAATACGTACCATCGTACAAACTATTGTACACTACCGTATATAGTGCAATATTTAAATATTTATTTGGTCTATATATAATTTAACGAGTTACCCTGAATAAGTGAAGTGAGAACTGATACTACATTATATAAAATGTTAAATCATGTACAGATACAGATCATATTTAATAACTCTCAATATGTCTTTGACGAATACGGCATCTGAAATCTATGAATATGTAATGCATTGTTCTAGTATGTATGGTGTTGATAAAGATATGACGCTAATGTATAGCTAAATCTTGAAAGTGAATCTAGCTAGAAACTAATTGAAACTTCACATAACAATTTCGGTTTTAGATTCATGCATAATTATGCTGCTAAAAGCATCATTTAATATGTAACAAGTTCGTATCTTATTATTGAGGCTCGACATGTGATGTCAGCGAACACTTACTCGTAAATGACTATTCGAACTGCACTGAAAAATATGATGTGGACAGCATATGACTTTAGCTACAGACTCAAATTCGGGTTCGTTTTATTCCATTAATAATTCATTAAAATGAGTTTGTACAAAATAACGCACATACTTATTTAAAATTACACTAAATTTGCACTTTGAATTCACTTGTTGTTTTTATTTAGTAATTGGACGTATTTTCAAAGACAGTTTAGCAAAAATGCGAAAAAGCTGCAATATATCAAGAACAGTTAGTACTATAGTGATAGAATTGGTTTTATTTTATTATCGTCAAACATTACGAATAAAACAAGAATTTAATTCATATATTTACATTTGAGCATACATTGTTTTCTATTTCAAGTCTTGCTAGTTTTTAAAGGCCATTTCTTAAAAAAGGCAGGTTATTTCCTTCCGAATCATGCCAAAATCTAATTAGCACTAAAGCAACCTACAAATGACTTATTTAACAAATTTCGTGAAATTTCCTGAATTGGGTTTTTAGCTAGATTAGATACATGCGATTTTTGCGGGCCATTTCACAAAAACAAAATTTTTCTCGCATCCTATCAAACTCTAGTCAGCACCAGGGTTACCCACACGTGTCTTACGTATAAAATGTTGTGAAATTCAGTCAGTCAGTTTTTGAGTAAAATCGGAGACATACATTGCACAAACAGACACACATACAGACGCACACACTGACGTCAAGCTAAAAATAGATTTTCATGTTTCAGAGGTCCCAAAAGATGCAGCTCCGTTGAAAACTCGAGTTGCGATTTTCGAAACCGTTTCAATACTTTCTTTATACATTATCATGCATTGTAGGGAAAGTAAAAATTGCGAATCTTTCCCTGCTTTGACCTTTTTGAAAATCACTACACATCCAGCAACCGCCTTTGTAATAATCAAACCAGGTTGCATCCAGTTTTTCGGGAGAATTAGCACTTTATACAGAAAAATAAAATTTCCACTATCTCAAGAAAGCTTCGTGATAATTTTTTGACAATTATATCTTTTTATTTCTAGTTAGAAGTGCTTACAAAGCAATTGTACGTTTGAGAAAAGTGAAAATATGTACTCTTCCTATTTTTTTCAATTTTAGGTTTAAAATGTGCAGTATCTCGAAAACCTCTACTTGTTAGAATTTTTGTAAATAATAACATGCGTTTTTAAGAAAGGTACATTTCCATAAATTTTTATTTATTTTAAAAATAATAAATAAACATTCTTAACTTTAATATTGACATACCTGTTTAATATGGAGTTTCGCAGAACGAATGAAATCACTGCCATGCTGCTAGTATAAACTGTTTTATGAATATTTAGGTATTTTATTTAATGGATTGGCAACAATTATGGTCAATAATTCAATGGAATCAATAATTCAATGGCGTCAATTTTTCACAGTTGGCGTCAATAATTTTACTGCTCCATTGTGTTATTTGTGCTTTTATAAGTTTTTCTTATCCTTCGCACGAAGTGTATTGTACTTATCATATCATCCTTCTTCGGAAAGTCATATGCTGCTTCAGATCTGTTTTTCATATTTAAATCTAAAACTTTTATCTTTTATCAGAAGGTGGGAAGGTGATGCGTTTAAAATCGTAAACATATATTAAATATTCTGTGGGACAAAATGATTTAAACTTCATATTTCAATTCGAAACACCAAACTATCAATGTCTCCTGGGGCACATTATAGCGCAAGCATCAAATGTTTCGGTGAGTATTTTCAACATGAAATATATATGTCTAGAGTATAAAATATAAAATATTTTTTTACGCAGAAATTTCATTTCAAAGTCCTGGTCAATATTTCTAGATTCCAGCAACATAACTTATATGACTGCTTCTATTATTGCAAATAAAAGATTGCGGAATGGAAGAAAGTAATTTTTTGACTGTCCAGATGACATCATCTATTAATGGCTTGAACTATGAAGAGAAAGACATCTTTATTTTTGGTAAATTGCACCGCCGTGGTAGATAACATCTGTCTTCTGCTAGAATGGCCAAAATGGAATGGAAGAAAGTAATTTTCTGACGGTACAGATTACATTATCTATTACTGGCATGATCTATGAAGAGAAAAACATCTTTATCTTTGGTTGATTGCACCACCGTGGTAGATGACATCTGTCTTCTGCTAGAATGGCCAAAATGGAATGGAGGAAAGTAATTTTCTGACGCTCCAGATGACATTATCTATTACTGGCATGATATATGAAGAGAAAAATATATTTATCTTTGGTAGATTGCACCGCCGTGGTAGATGGCATCTGTCTTCTGCTTAGAATGATCAATCAGACTCTTCCGAATGATAGCATGAAATCCGACTGTCAGTATATGGCCAGGGAGCATTTATTACTATTGAGATCAATGTTAGGTTGATAAGACTGGATCTTACGGGTGGGACAGACCAGTAGTTAGCGCATCCGGACGACTCGAGTTCGATTCTCGTCTCTGCCCAAGCTGCCCCCATGTTCACGCTGAGTACGGGAACGTTAAATATATGGATCCGTAAGTCCTTCAGAAAGGTTGGTGGTAGGATTAGGAAGTTTGCTATCTTTGTGGATACCGCCCCATTGAATTTCAGTTGAAATTGAGGGCAGTTCTGTGTCGTCTAAGCATATGCCTTACATATTTGGGTAGCCCCGACGGTTTGGGACAAAAAAGAAGACTTGCTCTCGAGCTTCAGAGGATAATGCATCCGTACACCGTTTTCACTGAACAATTGACTAACTTGAATCTAAAGTTGTAAAAACTTTTATTTCAATCCTGTAGTTCCAGTGTTTATTTCAGAACAATTTGGCCAAGGGATGGAGGGAAGCGAATATAATAGCGGGGGCGCTATTCCATATAATTATTATATATAGTAATTATATTTGGGTCGTTAACAAAATGGCTTCCCCGAATGCACGCCTGAAAGAAACAAGGCGAAGTCATGATTTAAACCCTATAAAAACATACTTAGAATGAATCATATATGACCACGTAAAGCAATATAAAGACGCCTTCGAATTAAAAAATTCAATGTTCATTGAGTGGAAGATGATATTTAAGAATAAACTTCTCAAGCTAGTTTCTTCCATGTAGAAACGCTTGATTAACGTATTCATGAAGAAGGGGCGTTTAGCAAAATATTAGTTTGAAATAATTTTTTTTTTCTTAGTGGTGGCCGTAAACGCTTATAGCAGTTTGATCAAATTCGGTAGATATGTATTTTTTCAGTGGATTTAAGCCAAGCCAAGACACTTCATTACGGGGTACCTGCGTCTAAAAAAACACTTAGCAAACTTTGCCACACTTAGCCACACATAGTAGATTTCAGGCGCATAGAGGTGGTTCAGTGGAAAATTAAGTAGATTGCATTTTTAGTTAATTTTTGGTAGAAATTAATTTTTCAGTAGAAATTTTAGTAGATATTTCGCGGAGCATGACTTCGAAGAAAAATTGATTGCAATATCCTCTAAGAACATTGACGAACTTTGAAGGTTTGAAGCTGTGCTACCAAATGATCCACATAAACGTTAAATTCCTGGATTTCAATTTATTTCCAGAATTCTTCCTTTTATTCTCCTTGAGAAAAATTTTGTTCAATGCGATCAGTCCGTTTCTTGAATGTAGCAACAATGAATTTTTTATATTTCCACCTCCATTAAAAATATATTGTGGATCCATGTCTCCTCTGGAGTCCTCCCCCCCCCACCTCCCCCTCATTCATGTACACACCTGGCAACAAGGATGAATCTAATGTTTTAAATATATACAATCTTACATAATAAACCAAAACAAATTATCTACTTAAATATCGTTTTACAGAATCGCTTCTTCAAACCGTCCTTAATTCATATGCGCTCCTTAAACGTGAACAGCAAAATAAATAAATAAATAAAATTAAAATAAACGATCCTTTCTGCAGAAGTGAAATTGGCATGCGTACTCGACTAGTGGGGGGGGGAGAAAATTAAGTCCTTCTGCGAGCGGGATAAAAAATCTCAATTTTTATACATTTGCTTAAAAATCACAAAAAATAAAATAACGTTTTAATTTTAAAAATATATATTTTTTTTGGAACGTGAAAACACACAACTTTTTACTAAACTGTAGAATTGTGTTAATTTTAATTTATTTTACTTTTTTTATGCGGGAAATAAGTCAGAATCAGATAACAAAAAAAATGTAAATTTGGATGTATTAAAAAAATAAATAGAAAGGATTTATTCTATGAATTCTGTTCAAACATCGTTGGAAATAAAGAGTCTTTGATCTTTCCGATGGTGTCAATATGGAAACCTTGTGATAATATGTCGGTCGCTAAGGTACCGATTTGTGTGAAAATTGCTCAAAATCGTGTACAAACATAAAATAACTAAAATACCAATTTTTAGGAAAATCTTGCCAAGGCGCATTGTCCCGGGTTGAAGTAACTGTGTACTTAATTTCAGAGCTGTACAATGCTTAAATTTTACGCTACAGACGACACACTAACATAATTTATTATAGTAAAGACGATGCATGTGTGTATGACAGTGTCTTTTGTAGCAAAGAATCTAACGGTTAAATAACGGCGGTATTTGGTACAGAGGTACTTCAGGACCCAGGAAAATACATCTTGGTCAGAGTTTTTTTTTTAATTTGAATTAGTTTATTAATTACTTTATGTTTTAGAGCGATTTTAGCATAATTCGGTCCCTTAGCGACCGATAACATTAACACTGTATTTTCAATTTAAAAGATCGAACTTTCTTTCTAACAATGTTTGACGCATATCCTTAAGACAATTCCTTCATATTTATTTATTTTTTAAATATATCGAAATTTGCATTTTTTTAGGTTATATGATACTTATTTCAACGCACCCTGAAAAGGAAGGTTATCACAATTTTATAGATTGGTAAAAAATTGGGTGAATATTTTTGCATTCTAACAACAACAAAAAAACATTTAAATTATTAAGTACTACATTATTTTTATTTTTTTATGATTTTTTAAGTTAATGCAAAAGAAGTGCGGAGATGTGCTTTTTCCCCGGTTGACATGCCCGAGCTGTCGCCTAGATCGTTTTATTCATTTATTTATTATTTTTGAGTTGCACATGCGTGGGGATTTAGTTTGAAACAATCATTGAACTGTAATATGCAACTGGAGTGAGTGCTTATCAAATTTAACATTATTTGGTCGCGGTCTGTTTAAGAGTTGGAGAAAATCAGCTGAGTCTGAAGAGGCGAATTTATAAATGTATAATTTACATACCGGACGCTCATTTAGGACCCGAGCAACATCAGGTATTTTGTCCTAGCTTATTAATATTTGCATTAAAAATAATTTTGACATTCTGACGGCGCCCACATTTATTTCGACCAAATAACAAGGAGAAACTGGCGGTTGGTAGTGAATATTAATAATACATAACGGGTCCTTTGAATAAGTTTGATACAAGTTCCTTTTTCCTTTTCTTAACACTTTCATATGAAAAATGGAAGCTGAAAGCCAGGAATGTAAACAAGAGGCAGGAGCATTCTGACACGTTTTAAGCCAATCAGTGGCTTTTTGCCCACTAGAACACATCACCCGCACTGGGAAATAAAATCTCTCGCATTGAAAAATAAAACTTTTTTCTGGAAAGAGGAATTACTTGCATTCTTACTAGCTCCCTACGAATTAAAAATATTTTAAGCTTAATGGAATGTTTTAGTAGAAATATGTTGCATTTTCGTTAGTGCACATTTTGTAGATTTGAAATCCGAATTCAGTAGATTTTAGTAGATTTTTCATTTGCTGTCGAAAGAAACTTCTAAAGACATCTGGCCACACTATTTTGTAATCCATTTTCTAATGTTTCTTATTATGTTGTATTATGTATTCTAAAAATTTTTGATTTATACATTCTTTTTTTTAATTTAGTATTTTCTGTGTAAAAAATTTTGTTATTTTAGCTTTGGAAATTTATGCTAAAATTCAACAAAACGTGATTCTCATATTTTTTTTTCATTTACTGGTTTTCATAACATTCGTATCTGTGTTATTCTGGTGTTAAAATATGATTGGTGTTAAAAACTAAAACGGGTTTCATGTCTTTAATATCTAATAACCATGAATATTTAAGATCTTTAGATATCCATGGAAATTCACTAAATAAAGTCAGTAATTTTCAACATGTAGCTTTACATCAGAAAGCGTCTCCGGCATTTAAAATAATAAATTCCTCAAAATACCTGCATTACATTTTGAGAATTTTTGAAGCAAAAAATAACTACTATGTGAGTAAGTAATTGCTATTCGTCAAAATACATGTAACTATCTTCCATCAGAATTTTTTTATTTTTCGGGGCACAGTTACAGACATGTATAGAGCCACTACGTTACAAAATAAAGTATTATATTTTCTTAATATTTTTTCTGAGATATAAATAGTGGTATATAAGCATTTGATAAGTGAACTTCACAGTAAAAATTTTAATATTTCTCGAAAGGAATTTAAATACATTCTTAACGTATTTCAAACGCATGATTTTTATAACTCAGGAAAATTTAAACCCTTCTAGTTTATTAATCATTATAATTACACTTTTTTGAAAAAGTGGGAATTATGTATTTGTGAGTAAGCCATCATTTTGTTTTCTACCCGTAATTCATCTCTAAAGATATTAAATCAGTTAGCAGTTTTAAAATGTCACATATCATCCCTTACAATAGCATACTGTAAAGCATTTCGCAACCTTTACTAATTATTTTCAGCTACTTTATTGATAATTTTGACAAACTTTCAGAAAAGCCGGAATTACAGGCGTTCATGAAAATTACAGCTCCATGTCTGAAATATTCAGCAAATTATCGTCTGCCGAAACGTTATTTTCTTATTTATATATATAGATATATACATACAAGTATGTAAATATATATATATATATATATATATTATCATAACTATCATAAACCTTACTTCCCATTACATAAAAGGTTTACAAATGTATTATTTAATAAAATGTCTAATTACATAAAATGTTTGCAAATGCAGTGCATTATGTGTTTTAAACAGTTTTCAAGACTTCATTCGATAGCAGCTATCCATAACGCATAAAAGTATGAATAGTACACGGTTTGTACAAATCGAAATCTATTTTGCTCTATTTTAGCATTTACTGGCACAAATAGCTTGCGTTGTCCCGGATTTTAAATACAAGTCATTGATTAAAATTACACCGGAACCCACAGCGGTTATCTGAAAACCCACGGACACTTTATCAATCGTTCGTTTAGAGCAAAATAAAAGAAACCATGTATGGCATCACGGATTCCAAGAACGTACACTTATTTATGAAATCCGCAGTAAGGGATCCGCACCACGCCAGTTGCAACGTAAGGAAGCCGGAACTTGTTTCCCGATCACGTTCTCCGATATTATAAAATAAAATATTTATGGACCCACTTAAATTTCATAATAAAATCTGAAATAGAGATATTAAAAAATTATTTAAATGCTAAGAAATCACGATTCATGCCAAATTTAGAATCCTTCCCATTTTGAATATTCCAATGCAACAATGTAAAAATGAAATTGCATGAAACACTCATTTTTCGATGTATTTCCAAGAACTCTTAAATATAAAATAATTGTTCTATTTAAAGATATGTTCTATATATTCTGAAAATCTGTTCTATCTAGATTCAAAGCTCGTTAGAAAGAGCGTGCTTCAATCTTTCAATCTTTCTGATGATATTAAGATTAAAACTATATATTTTATGATACAACATGAAAACATTTCCTACAGTACTAAATATGAAATCTGAATTAAACTACAAAATACCATTATTATGCGAACATTTTTAGAGAAACTGTTTTTGCTGTGAAACTTGCCTTATTAGCTTGAATAGTTATGAACTTCGGCAATTTATTTTCTTCCAAGTTTAAAATAAGTTTAAATTCGTAGTTTATTTCCTAGTATTTCATTTTTATTTTTGATTTATCAAATTTCTCGTTTTTTCGTTGCTCTATCAGTAAATAAGCTGTTTTAATCTTCTCAAGTAATATTACCAGATTAAAAAGATTACTGATAAATACAATATTTTATTTTTCCGAATCTAATTTATTTCCATCTTTTTTTCTATTTAATCCCCTGTCATTTTCCCCCCAAAAACCTCATGTGCCTAGTCTATCGCTTTCCCTACATGATGCAGTGACTTTATTTTCTTCACAGCGTAGAATTAGTGTATAACATCCATGACATAATGGTGTTGGCATTGAATTAAAAAAACTTATATTGAAATTGGACGCTTTTGACAACTAATACATCCAAATAGAGTGACGAAAGAATCAGGTGTGTTGGGTTGCTTTAGAATTTATGTACTTTGGGGGTTTGACATTTACTTTTATTTATCTTTCCCTGACTCATCCTCAATTTCGTAATATTTAAATAATATTTACTGTTTTTTTCATTTATTCGTTAATTAGAATACTTTGAATCTTCTAAATTAATTTTTCTATAATATTCTTAATTAAAAATGTCCCATTCCTTAAATTAATATTACTTTTAATTTGTAAATTTATAAAAATGATTATTTATTTAATTCCCTTTAAAATCCCCTTTAATTTGATGGATCATTTTCCCATTTTGATTAGAAATTCCGTTTGTTCTATAGTTTCCTGTTTTTTCTATCTTCAGTATGTTTCAAAAATTTCAGTTGCGGTCATCTTGGAATCTTGGTTTGGCACTTTTCACCGCGATTGATCAGACGCCTAACTGATTTTCGCGCCCTCTTTGAAATTCGTGAATTATTGTAATTGGTTCGCGTTTTTCCGGATCATCTGCTATCAGTTTTGAGCTTTAATTTTGGCAAATCTAATTTCGGTAAGCTGATTTTAATTGCTGCCGGTTTTCTAAACTTCTCTCAATTTCCGCTCGTATAAATACGCTCGAGAAAATTTTCAGTTTGTTTTTTATTGAAATTCCGAGTTTTCAGTTTGCGCGAGAAGCTCGTCGTTCACTTTTCAAATGGAACTTGCAACTTGTGTTCCACGCAATGTTTCTAATGGAACATTAAGTTCCTTGCGATATTTTTTCCTTGTTTCCTTTAAAATGAAGGTTTTATTTGTTTTTATGACCTAATTTACGACGTGACTCATGGAAAAATGTGTTTTGAGAATGAGAATTTTTACGTATGCTATGCGAAAGAAGCGTCTCTGGAGTTTTCTTCCGGCTGTTTTAAGAATATCCAAGCGTTCCCGTTGCAGATGTTAGGCCATTTATCTCAATCTTCTCGGGAATAACGTATGGTGATCCCAAGAAAACCAGTCTGGGTAATTCTGTGTCTTTCCAGTGAAACTCCGTATTTGGAACTTTTCCCCGTTTACTTTGCTGGCTATCTCCACCCTGTCTAATGACCCGGTTGGGTGAATATGATTATCGTTTTTAAACTCTTAATTTCATAAATTCTGAATAAATGAATTCTTAATATCTGAAACGTATAATTTAAATTTTATTCTTTGAACTTAAAATTCTAAAATTTTATTTCTGAGATAGCAATTTTCTAAACCTTCCTAAATTTATTAGAGCCTGGGAAAATTCTTAGTTCTTTTTTAATTTAATATTCAATTGTTAATATTTTATGATGGGATTTAAATAGATTTCTCTAGAGTAAAGTTTTTATACAGATTCTTTAATTTTAACTAAGCTAATAAATTCTAAAATTCTAATATCTGTGATAAATTTAATTTAAACTTGTTAATTCTTCCTGATTTGCCTGCCTGTGAGCAGAGTTTTTGTAATCAGTTCTTTGAATTAATTTAAAGTTTCAATTTAATAAACTGATTTTCTTTAAACTCATTATTATGTCTTCTTTTATAATTTTAAACACAACAGGTTTTGGTGCCGTGCCCAGAATTCGAACCAGGGTTATTGCGGCCATAACGCAATGTACTAACCACTATAGTATCACGGCCACTTTATAAATTCAATTTATTTATTTAATTTATTTATGATGTTTAATTTAATTTATTTAGTTAATGAGATGTTAAAAGGGTGTAAATTTTAATGGTTCTTTAAAAGTGAAGTTTAAAATTTTAAATAAACGTTAGATTATGGAAACTTAAACCCTGTGTCTATTTCTTTTTTCTTTAAAGTGTTCTTATTTTATGTAATTACGTATTTGTAAATTTAGGGATAGACTGGTGTTATGGCACACTCTCAGTTTATTTTAGAATTTCAGATGTTTTTCAGATTTCAGGAACTTTTTTAGATTTTAGGTATATTCCAGAAGTATATAGAATATTTTTTGTATATCATAATGCTTATTTCAACCCAACACGTGCAAAATATTCACCAAAATTTAAATTTACATTTAATAAATATTCCATGAAATAAATGACTATTGACGAATTTTTTGGCGAAGAATTCAAAACTATTAAAAAAAAGTATATTCTCTCGTTAATGGAACGAAATGAGAGTGATCCACGAGAATGATGTTAACAGAATTGTTGAATAATCTTGCACATCTGAAGTGAATATTAGAGACATTCAACGTTCAAAAGGGAATATATTTGGAAGATAATTTTGTATTAATTTTATGTAATTTTCTGTAAAATGTATATGAAGAATGGAATCAAGACAACAAAGATTCTCATAATGATCTTTCTCAAACATTCATTCGAAAATTGGGGGTCTTTCAAACATATGAATATGCTTAAAATCACTAAGGTTCCAGAATTCACTATTTGTAGTAATTGTATCAAATTGTTTTCTAAACGTCTCATTCGTTTGTAGATATTACGAGCGCAAGCTCGCAAGCACCCAGAAAGATTTCCTCAAAAATTTTCGATTCTGGTTTAGAGAAGCTGAAAAAGTGCTATTCCGTCGAAAAATCGAATGCAAACTTTCTAATCCATTCAGTACTTTTCCTATTATGTGACTAGGGAAAGAAAAAATCCGTCTTCCAAGTTTTCTAAAAGGAATAAACTGTATTTATAATAGTTACATGCATAGCCTTATAACCGCCCCTCTTAACATCCGTGACGTCCCACTTAGTCGTCAATGACAGACATGGGAGACAAGTTTTCATTCAAGCAAGAGAGAAGACATTCAACACGAATACCACAAATACACTGTTTGCAAAGCATGGAAAGCTTTGAACGGAAAACCCATTATCAGGCGCGTCTCAACATTCTAAAGAAACCGGAACTTTCAGTGTCGCTGCTTCTAAATAATGAACACATTTTAATAGCCGAAAAATGTTTCTTTTTCGAGCGAATGGGCTATTTAGAAGTTTCACTGTAAGTATAAGTAGCAAATTATTTTATGAAATAGAATGCAGCAGTAATTTTACATTGTGGCAGCAATAGGAGAAGACAAGTACTGGCGTTGCAACCGATTGGGTGGGATTATCTATGACATAATTACTTACGTCATAGCAACTAAGACTTAATTACTTACTACATAGTCGGTAAGACGTAATTACTTACGTCACAACCGCTGAAACGTAATTACTTACGTCATAGTAGCTATGACGTAATTACTTACGTCATAGTCGCTAAGACGTAATTACTTCCGTCATAGTAGCTATGATGGAATTACTTACTTATAAACACATACCATAGTAATGTATAAATTTTATACAGAACTACTGGGAAAAGTCCTCAATAACTTTGTAAAGAAAGGTCTATGGGTGTACATATTAGGCATATGGGTCGAACTCTAACTATAACTGGAGCAACTTCTCTACGGGGGTGAATTGAAGCCTGGCTTATGGACTAGTTTCGTCTTGATATAAGGGTAGAAAACCAGTAGCAGGAGTTATTTTCATAAATAGTTGAACATTTTATATAATTTTTTGAATGGAGTTCAAATATTTTGCACAGTTTTACGTATTACTTCAGATTATATTATTTATTTATTCGGAATTCAAATGAACTGTGTGCAAAAAATTGTTTAATTTAACCTAAATTTTTATTTGTCTAAAATAATTTCTAAAATTTTAGACTTGGTTAAACAATTATTATCTTTTCTTTATCTTGTCCATAAAATGAATGTATTTGTTTATTTTCAAATTGATGAAATACATAACAATTTTATTTTATAAAACATTTCTTGACTGCTGTTTAAAACTTATCGGTTCCTCTTGCAACACATATGACTTGAAATGTTAAATCAAAACATTAGTAGCTGGATACTAAATTAGTTAATTGCTAGAAGTCCTAGTATGTTTTTCTACCACATACAAACCCCTTCTCAGACTCATAACCACAATTTCAGAGATGGAGGGGAGAGCAACGATCGAATGGGGTTTACAGTGTAAAATTGGTTTTACCAATATGGATCCTATCGAGAATCATAAATGATTAGTTGAAATGTAATTGATTAGTTGATGGGTGTATTCCCCCCCCCCTCATTTAAAGGACATTTCTGTACATCAAATTTAAGAATGATATGAACATTTTTCGCTAAATTTATCGCAAAACTTTACAGACAAACGGAGAGCAGAGCTTTTCTTATATATAAATGTTGCACGAATTGTTATGCTTCAAGTTACAAAACTTTTACTTAAAGTATCTTTTTTCGTGAATGGAACGAACTAGATCCAAGAGAACGATGTTAACAAATATATCGCACAATATTACTTATGAAAAGTGAACATATTTCACGGTAGTTAATACCTTTTCTAATTTTGCGCGATTTTTTTTATAAATGTATTTGAAAAATGTGCAATATCTCAAGAACGGTTCCTGTTAGCAGTCTAAAGTATAACTTTCGTTTTCTAATAGGAAATTGCATTAGAAAATATCATTTGCGTAACATTATGGAAAGATTAATGATTTTTTTTCAAATTTCATTCGAAAATTTGGAAGTTTTCCAGAAATTTGATTGTGTTTTAAATCAATCCTGTCCGTATTGATTTAAAACACAATCAAATGTCCAGTATTTATTAATTGTAAAATGTGTACTAAATTACGTCCGAAACGTTATATTTGTTCATAAGATATCGCCCTGTAGCACACACATAGAGTATGATCCTCCCCTCCATAAAGATTTCTAGAGATTGCTGTACAATAAATTTAAGAATGAATTGAAGAACAGGGGGATCCCACCTTTGTCAAAACTCGAGTGTACGTACTTAAGAGTGCCAAAACTTAAAAAAGTACATTTTTGTATTTGATTTGATTTTTTGACAAATTTATTTGACAAATGTCTAATATCTTGAGAACGGTTTATACTAGTGTTCTAGTTTTATGTCAATCGTTTTATAATGAAAAATTACATACGAAATGATTATTTACGTAACTTTATTGAAAATTTTGAATTTTTAACGATTTTTTCAAAATTTTATTTGAAAATTTAGGGATGTTCTGAACATTAGGTCGTAATTAAAAACAGTAGGGTTCCAGTGTTTAATGATTGTAATTTGTGTACCAAATTTCGTTTGAATCAGTCCATTCGTTCGTGCGATATCATCTCCACAGATTCACTAACACACAGGCACCACTTCAAAAACGTTCGACTCATGTTCAAGGATGCTTGAAACGTGCTCTCTCGTCGAAAACTTGAATTCGAATTTTCAATTCCGTCTCAATACTTTCCTTACACTATATAAGAAAAGTAAAAAATACACTTATACTCTGAATTTCCAGGTTGCTCAATATCATTTGAACTCATGGTTAACAATATGCAAAAATCTCAACAAATTATTTTTCGGGCCTTTCTTATTGTTTCCTAAAAATGAGAATAGAAGTAGCATAGTTATAGTAAAGCAATTTACGCGTATTAAGTGCAAGGGAAAAAATTCTAATAGAAACTTGGAGGCTTTACAATTTAAATTTTCAGAATTTTAATTATTGCATTGAAAAAGTATATAATTTGAAGTTTATGCACTGTTAGTATTAAATATGTTTAAATAACACCATTTTCGTAAATTTACTTCGTTCAGATGAAACATTCTTGTACACATTTGAAAGGGTATTTTGTGTACCATAGATTTTTAGCCTAATTTGAGTATATGTTTCTACAATGTATATAACTAGCTGAAATTTTTCTGACTAGCTGAATAATTTTTTTTCCTAAATTACTATAAATTACTATATTAAATATAATATAAATGGTGCATGAAAAAGCATATCAAATGCTATACACTGCTCTCTTCTCTGCCCTTATCTGGCGACAAAACCGGTTGATAAGCGCGGACACAGTTTCAGTGGTCTAGAAGCATTGAGAAAGTTGTTCCAGTTATAGTTATAGTTCGATGGGATGTACACGTAAGCAGAGGATTTAAATCATTAGGATTGCGGTCTTCACAGCAAAAGCGATATAGACAGAAAAATCTAATTACAAAGTTATAAAAGAGCATTATCTAATAAAAATGAACAATAAATCCGATTTTATAGAATGATTTAAAATACTCGTGGAATAAACATGTTGGCGATATTTGTAACAAAGTAAGAAAACTTGGGTTAGTTAGAACAAAATTATTTTTTTAGCTAGGACTGCTTAATTATGGCTTATTACAGTTTAATTTACCTTCATCTATCCTATTGTCAGCTTATTTGGGAAACACACTATCAAAAACGAAAACAGGCTTCGCATTTGGCAAAAGAAGTATATCTCGCTTCTTAAAGATTTCTTTGATTTGAATATTCATCACCATGATATGTGATGATTAAATATTCATCAGCATGTTTTCCCTATAAAATCTTGCCCGCCACTTACATTTTTCACGATCGTTTGACTTTTTTTTTTCATCATATTCATTATAATCAACACAGTATTATATTTTTCGTAAATTGTCACGATCATAATTACGATACTCAAAATAGAAATAAAATATTAACCATTTTATCTCGTTCAAATAACTCATACCTGAATATAAACTATACTGGTTCAAGATTAAACAATTATTTTCCATCTTTCTTAAAGTCTTTGAACAACGAAAATAGTTTTAAGAAGTACTTAAAGTTATTCCTCTTATAACTTTGATCAGTTTATTGATCTATTGTTTACTTTTCTTCGCTACTTTTATTCCTAGTAGTTGTTTCTCGTTTATTTGGTCACAAACTTTGTTCAGCTGTATTGATTTTATGCTTACGTGTTGCCAGTTTGGCTGAAGGCATGAACTCGTCAGGCCCAACTTAATCCCCTATCCTGGCCCCACTGTTATACATTCATTTATAAGATGCAATTGTACCCATTGTGTGGTGAAATAAAGTTTATTATTATTATTATTATTATTATTATTATTATTATTATTATTATTATTATTATTATTATTATTATTATTATTAAACACTCACATGCACAGGAATCTAATGTAGAGCTTGCTCAAAATGCCTGCATCAGCAACAATGCGCATTTAAATCCAAGAAAGAATATTGCAACATATTTGGGCAAGCATTGCAAGTTTCAACGTGTTGCAGCATCCAGCTACCGGATGGTACTTACTGCATTCCATTGATGATACTTACTGCATTCCATTGATGGTACTTACTGCATTCCATTGATGGTACTTACTACATCCCTACTACCGATTCTACTAGACAATATGTAATTAATGTGAGACCAAGACTTTAAAAATATGTAATTAATGTGAGACCTGAAATAAATCTCACACTAAGTATTCTGAGACAACTTTATGCCAGTAATTTATTGCGTCTGAAACATCAGACAATACCGTCAGTCTCAATGACGCCAGTGTTTACGACGCGCTGATCCAAAAGTCAACCAAAATCATAAATTTAGGGGCGTCGAGACAGAGGGATCGAGCGAATCTAAGAAATAGGTGAAGCAACGACATTGGGTAAAAGGTTGGCCAATTGAGAAGGAGCTTGTAGCGTCACCCTGAAGGCCGCAAATGAGAGCAACGGAGGAGTGACAGTCCTGAGGCAAAAAGGGTCACAACCTATGACATAAGAACGAAGACAGTTGGTCAATAGAGATTTACAACAATACGACGGTACGACGTTAAAAAGAACGAATAGATATGTAGACTACGAGTGTGACATAAGATGTAGAGAACGACTTCGACAGTAGAGAGATGCAGTTGAAAAGTGTTACGCAAGTGTTGTAGAGTGTTCAATAGATTCCAAAAGGATGGCTAGATCAATTTGCAGTGCAATCAGCAGTACGAGATAGAGCCAAATCGCAGAGTTGTACGATTTGCTGATGCAAGAATTGTGGTTGTTGCTGTTGAGACCCAGACTGTCTACCAGAAACGTGTAAGGTAACCGTTTGGACGACCGGAAGTGCTACCCAATTTAGACCGGAACCCAGTGGGGGAGGCATCCACAGGGACCGTACCCTCCTTCCCCTACCATCACCCTCTCGGAAGGACTTTCGGACCCACATGTTCAAAGTGATCGTACTCAGCATGAACACGGCGGTAGTTGTGGCAGCGTGCAAATCCAGCGCGCAAACCACCGGGCTACTGCGCCCGAAATGTGTCAACAGCACGCGGTGTTCCCAAGTGGTCACCCACCCAAGTACTAACCGCTCCCGATGCTTAAGAAAGAATTGTGGTGTATGGCCAAAGCCGAAAGTGAAGGTATGTGCCCATTAAATATTTTACAAGTCTTAAATTCATTTTCGGCATTTTAACAAATGGTCTCACATTGTCTCTCTGCGGCGCGAATAAAAGGAATAATTGTTGTAATTAAGTAAATAAGTATTTTGCTTAATTACAACAATTATTAATCAACCAGTAAATAAGTTATTTATATAAATATTTATTGCTAATAAATGATTTATTGTTAAAGTTAAAAGGTGCAATCAATTTAGTATAATATTAATTAATATTCTTTTACAGAACTCGCGCGAAAGATAAATAATTGAAGGGTTATCAGTGGCAAACAACGCAATGTATAAATTTAATGAGTTCCGCGAATACGATCAATTTACGGCCATGTATAAAAAGCATAATTTAATTGGTGCACCACAATTAACATTTTTCTTCTATCTATCTGTGTTACAGAGTTCCTGCTCCTAATTTCTGGAATTCTCTGTGAGGGCACAGTAGTCACTTTTATTCGATTGGTAATAGTCATTTTACTATGGACAGAAGTAACGTATACACAAGGTCCCTAACTAGGTTTTCTCTAAGGAAAATTACGTAGGCACTATTTAGGCCTTTCGTACTCAAAAGGTTTCGGAAATTTCAAAAGTCAAAGCATGCTTACTCTTGTAATTGTATTAAATACTAGCAGCATACCCGTTCTTCGTACGGAGTATATAATATAAAGAAACTTGAAATTCATAATCATGCCCAAATTCTTATAGTATACTAAATGACATGTTTAATCAAAATATTCTGTTAAAATATTTAATATAATGCTCCTAAAAAGAAGTTTAAGAATCTCTGTTCTCGCTATATAAAATTATCTTCATGGTGTGGTAGCGAAATCAGTACCAACAGTATCTACCGACTCCACTACACACAACACCGTGAAACGTAATTTTAATATACCAAAAGAGAACTATTAATTTTATCATAACTACCACAATTAACACCAGGTTCAAACGAAAGGAAATTCCCAGTTTAGGGGAATTAAACCCTAAATGATGTACAGTGAGTAAACATAAAGGCAACACAATAAACAGGCTCATTTATCACACAAATTACTATTTATTTTAAGAATTTCAAAGCCAACATATATATATATATATATAATTATCTTTCAATTTAACCAATGTAAATCAGAGCTTCACTTCAATAAAAGAACAATCACACTTTTATGCTCTGTTCAAATTTATATAGCAAACAATAATTAATTTACAATAATCATATGATTTTAATCATGAATCTAAATTAACCATAAATGTATTTTAATCATGAGCCAATTATATTTATAGAAATTAGTTCTCATTATGCCAGTGCTGCTTCGGAATCACGGATTCCGGAGAAGGAAAAGTTACCTGAGCTCTCAAGTTACAATTTTGGAGAAACAGATTTTCATCAGATAAGCACGGTTTACGGCTGAATCAAAAAGTTCTCAAAATGGATAGACGAGGAAAAATCCAAAAACCTTAGATACAGGACATCAGTCTAGTATGCACCAATCCGAACCATTGCGGAATAACTACTCCAAAACCCGGGGTCGATGTCAGATTTCCTGGAATAAAAAATAGATTTTAGAAAAATGTTCAGAAGTATTATTGAAGGTTTCCAGGTTCTTCTTCTATCAGCTCCAGAAAAACAGGGGCGGTTTCTCTTAGAAACAAATGCCCAATTCCGTCAGCTTAGCCATTTTGGCCAAAATCCTTTGTCTTAATATAAGACAAAATTTCACCGTGCGTCCAACTTCGATGAATTCTCCAGCTCGAATCTCCTCCGTCTCACGAAGTCACCGCCGAAGATTTCTCCCTGCGCCTCTTCCTGATTGGACAGGCGCGCTTCTCCTAGCAACAAGCGAGCACACGTCACACATCCCGGCCAGACGCAAATCCTAGACATTCTCACGAATTCTCGACGAAACTCGCTTTTCAGTGCGATTTCAATACAAACAAGTCTTAACGAAAAACACAGCACAGGCACGGACGAAGAGAAGGATGTTTCTCTCACAGAAAAATACAAAAAGGCTCATGGCGCATAAATGCGACATGACAGCTCTCCCCTCCTGGGAGGCAAAAATTTTCCGAACACAGTGAGGAAAATTTTTCTCTCACTCAAAAACACAAAAACACAAAAATTTACAGAGTCTTAGGAACCTGTAAGTGTAAAATAATTTAAAACAAAATTTTGGGCGAGAAAGGTGCGTACGTTCACGATTCTCAAAAACAACAACACTGCAGATCTGAATGACCGGCCAAGCCATTCATCACCACAGGTAAAGACCAAAAGAAAACCAAAAGGATGACAAGATGTCACCACATCTTAAAGGAACCTTTACAAAAATTTACACATAAATATTCAGAAAAATTTTTGTCAAGGCACTTTGCCTGACAACACAATATCTCAATCAACAACATTGAGATCAACCAGATGATATGAAACAAAACATGATATGATATGAATTTACAAACTTAACCAATATAAACAATTAGAAAAGATTTCAAACAATTGTCACTTTCAAAACACACAAGTGACACAACACAATTCTTAATTCTTCAGCAAAAGATTAAATATTCTGAAAATTAATTTTTAAATTAAATTTGTCATAATCAGGTAATGAGATTCTTCACTCATTCAAAAATTGTCTCACTTTTGAGAACAAAGCCACTTTCAATATTTCAATTTCTTAATTCAATTTTTCATTTCAAAACTTTCATTTCAATTTTTAACTTTCACTTAACTTTCACTTTAAATTACTTTCATTTTCAATTTTAACACATTTACTTTAAATTACATTTACTTTTAATTTTTCAACATTTATTCAACATTAACTTCAATTTAACTTATTTTCGTTATTAAAACAATTCAGAATTTTCTTATTCTGATTCAACTTTCATAAATTACCTTAAATTATTCATTTATTCAAAATAATTCAATTTATCTTAAATTTCATTTTACTTTACTTTTAACAAAATCTCTGAAATTACTTCAACCAAGTGACCACTTCATGTCACAAAAGAAAAATTTTACATTCAAACACAATTGTCTACTGAGAGAGAGAAAGAGGAAAATTCTCTTGAAATTCACGTCAGTTATGTAAAAGCAGGAACACATCCAAAGAGCAAACTCGACGGGTACTAACGAGTTGCCACAAAGTAAAAAGGGAGGTGTAAAAAAAAGGAAAAAAAATACTCGCGTGCAGGATGCAGATGCAGCAGAAACAGGACGCCAGGACACGCCTCAGAAGCCACGGACGTCACAAAAATTTTGGACAGCTTGCGCTGACCCCATCATCGTCATCATCATCATCTACTTCATCATCATCATCCTCACAGCTTCACCAGTTTCCCACCTGGCCATCACAACCCTCCTAGGTAGGCTCGGAGCAAGTTGTCGTCCAGGACTCCAGTCCTGCCACAAAGCACCGGGGCTTTTAATTTGTCAAGCTGCTTCTTCATCTGTGATCCATGTAAATTTGTTCATGTTTGTGTCCACCAGCCAGCTTCCAGGAAAAAGGTTTGCAGCATAAAAATATGATGACTCACTGAAATTTGTGTAGATGTTTGAAAACTGCTGGTCAAAAAAAAAAACAACAATGTGAAATGGAATTTCAAGAAAACAAATTTCAACAACACATCAGCCAAAAATTTTCACCTCTCTCAGCAACAAAGTTTCAAAAACATTTTTCAAAAGAGATCATTTACTTTTGATCTTCAAAAAAATTTCATTAAATTTCAAAAATTCTCAATTTCAAAACCTCCCATTTTCAAATTCAACTTACTTAAATTACTTCAATTACTTTATATTAATTTCAATTTTATTTTAACAAAATCATTTACTTTTTCCAAAATTTCAAAAATTTCCTCCTTTTACTTAGGGGAACAAAAAATACCAACACCATTTCAATTTTCATGAACTTAAATAAGTAATCAAACATTTTTTCCATCATAAACACATCAATATAATCAAGGTCGATCAAAACAGGACTCTCGAAAAATTTTAAAGTCCAAGGAGAGTCAATTAACAAAATTACTTATTATTTAAATTACAATATAAACATTCATAACTTATGGTTCACAACATCAATTAATTTTCTATTTACTTTTACTTAAATGCAAGATTTCCAATAAATTTTAAAATCACAACAATTTTCTCATAAATTCTATTTTAAAAGACAATATTGAAATATAAAAACTTAAGCAAGTATAAACTTAAATTTAAAATGAGATTTTTCTTGCAAAATTTAATTTCTGAAAAATTGTGAACTCAACCAAAATTTAATATTGTGAAAATCTTTGAGATCTAAGATTATAAATTGTACGTGTATTTCTGTTTGTCATATAATACTGATTTTGGTGTGGTGTATAACTATTTCTGTAGTTATTGTTGTAAATGTTTCTTCCATTTCCTCTATTATCAAAGTTATTTGAATTATTTCTAGGTGTGAAATGTTGACTTTTATTAGCATGAAAGTTTGATCTAGTATGAACAGCATTTTCATTTACCCTTTTATTTGGCAAATTAAATCTTACTCTTTTCACAGTCTTTTTGTTTTGAGATTTTTCTGCAGATCTTGCTAAACAAGATTTGAGTTTCACAGAGTCTTTCTCAGCGGTGATCACAGGAGTAAGTTTATTTGACTTAGAGTTCAGTTTTTGACTTTCAGTAGTTTGTTTTGAAAATTTTTGCAATTCCTCTCTTCTTGGAGGTAAAAGAGTCAATCTGTTCACCTGAACCAGTTGTTCATTTTTGGGATTCATCACATGTTTTATAAGAAAATTCACTGCAGATGTTTGTTTTATCACTTTAAAAGGACCTCTATTAAAAGAGCTCAGTTTTCTTGACTGGCCTTGAGGCAAAAAGGGAGTGTAAAGATATACTAAATCACCAATTTTAATATTGGGCATCTTCGCTTTCTTATGTTGTTGTAAAATTTGTGAATTTTCAGCTTTTTCCAAGTTACTTTTTACTACATCATATGTTCTTTTAAGTCGGAATCTCAAGTCCTCACCATAATCATATGTTGATTCATATGTCGGAGGTTTAAATCCAGCAATCAAAGTATTTGGAACTGTCAAATCTCTTCCATAGAATAAATAAGCAGGTGATTCACCCGTAGAAGCATGTATGGCATTTCTATGCGCTAATAAAGCAAAATGGATTAAATTGTCCCAGTTATCCTTATCGTTATATGCAATATTTTTCAAGGATCTGACCAAAGTACCATTTAATCTTTCAACACAGCCGTCTACTGAAGGCATATAGGCAGTAGTAGTATTCTTTATTATTCCCAATTTCTTATAAAAGCATCTTGCTGTTCTAGAAACAAAATTCGTCCCCTGATCTGAGACAATGTATTTAGGTATACCATGCTGAGCCATGTAGTGCTCTAAGCAATTTAAAATATCTTCAGTTTTAATTGAAGCCAAAGGATATGCTTCAGGCCATCTGGTAAAATAGTCAGTTATCACAAGAATAAATTTATTTCCAGATCTTGATATAGGTAATGGTCCGACACAATATATGGCGATTCGCTCAAATGGATATGTAGATTTTGAAAATGGTTGAATGGGTGCTTTGTTATTTCTAAAACCACGATTTACCACACAAATTTCACATGATGACACATAATTTTGGGTTTGGGAATACATTCCCTGCCAAAAGTATTTTCTACTCACAGAAGCTAAAGTTCTTCTAAATCCACAATGTGCGTAAGTAGGACAATCATGATGTAACCATAAAATTTCAGACACAAGTTCTTGTGGAACAACAACTCTTTCTTGTTCTTGGTGTCTACGTTTAGGGTGTCTATGAGTACACCACAAGATATCATCTTTTCTAAAAAATACCAAGGTTTGTGGGTAAGGTTTTATGTTCTTATCTAAGAGATCTATAATTTTATTGCATCTTGGGTCAGATCTTTGAGCATTCTTAATTCTTATGAGCAAAGTAGGACAAGTAAATGTTTGTTCCAATTGACCACTTTGTATGTTATTTTCATTTTGAATTTCACTTTCATTAACATCAACAGCACAAATTTCATTTACTTCATTTGCATTGGCAGGATTCAAATTGACTTCAGATTCTCTTATATTGCTACTATTAGAATTTGGATTTACACTTGGAAAATTCTGATTAACATTTTGAAAATTTTGATTAACATTTTGATTTATAACTTTATATTGTGACACAAATCTTCGTGGAATGTTCTCAATAGTATTTGTACATTCATCTACATTTCTCGAAAGATAATCAGCAACCAAATTTGCTTTACCTGGTTTATGTACTATTTGATAATCAAATTGTGATAGAGATGCAATCCATCTTGCTAATCTAGATGTAGGATCTTTTAATTTAAATACAAACGATAATGAGATCTGGTCGCAAAAAATTGTAAAAGGTTTTCCAATTAAATAGTGTTTGTAATAGTTAGTAGCCCAAACAACAGCTAATGCTTCTCTTTCGACAACACTGTATTTACATTCAGCTTCATTCAATTTCCTACTTGCATAAGATATTGGATGCAAGATTTTGTTTTCATCTTCTTGGGACAAATAGCAACCTAATGAGTGATTTGAAGCATCAGTATGTAAAATAAATGGTTTTCTAAAATCTGGAAGAGTCAAAATTGGTTTTGACAAAAGTTTTCCTTTTAAAATTTCAAAAGATTTTTGAGCTTCATTTGTCCAAATAAATTTCTTTTTACTTTCATTATTCTTGGTCTTCAGTAAATCTGTTAGTGGAAGGGTAAGTTCTGCATAGTCTTTTATGAATTTTCTATAGAATCCAGTGAGTCCAAGAAATTGTCTCACATTCTTAATTGATTTAGGAATTTTGAATTTTTCTACAACTTCCAAGTTATGAGTATCAGGTTGTACTTTTCCATTAGATACTAAAAATCCAAGATACTTAATTGTTTTTCTGAAAAAGTGGCATTTGCTTGGTTTCAATTTAAGACCATGTTTACTTAATCTTACAAAAATTTCTTCTAGTTTTTTCAAATGTTCTTCGAATGTTCTTGAAGCAACAATAATGTCGTCAATGTAAATTCCAGATATGCCAGCCAGCACCAGAGACATCAATCTCTGAAAGGATGCAGGCGCATTCTTAAGACCAAATGGAGTTCTGGTCCATTCAAAGTGTCCGTCAGGTGTTGAAAAAGAAGTCTTTGGATAATCATCAGGATGTAAACACAATTGATAAAATCCACTGGTTAAATCAAGAGTCGAAAAATACAAGGCTCCAGCAAGGTTATCAATGAGTTCCGATATATTTGGAATCGGATAATTTTCTACTATTGTTATCTTATTTAACTTTCGGAAATCCGCTACTAAACGATAACTTCCATCAGGTTTCTTAACAAACAGCACAGGAGTATTGTAAGGAGATGTACTTCTCTGAATTATCTTGGCGTCAAGCAACTCATTCACCTGGCGCGAAAGTTCTTTCTGTAAATTATGAGGTATTCTGTATGGCTTCTGTCTAACAGGTATGTTAGATTCTAAATTAATTTCATGCAGTATGGTGTCACATCCAGACAATTCTTTCATATTCTTAGCAAAAACATGTTTATATTTACTTAGTAATTTCAAAAGTAGAGTTTTCTGAGCATAGTTCATATGTTTCAAATCAAATTCTCCTCCCCATGCATCAAATGTGTCATTCTCTTCAATACAGTTTTCAATGTCAACTCTGTTATTTATGTCAATATCAGATTCATAGATGTTTTCAAAAGTTCCTAGTTTCATACCTTTATTAATGTATACACACTTCTCTGATGGATTTGCAATTTTTGCATACAAAAAGTCATTTTCAGGAATTTTATGAATACTTCTAGCAACGAAAATTTTATTAGCAGAAAATTCTTTACTATTGATAGGTTCAAGTAAAATTGTCGTGTCTTTCTTAATTTTATAATTTCTTTTTAATTTAACAAATGACTCAGAAAAAGGTTTCAAAACACATTTCTTAAATGCTTTGGCAATAGCCAAAGTATTGTCCTGTTGTGAACTTCCTTCATCATGTTTATCACAACTTGTTTCAAAAATTTCATTATCACTGGTATCGTTTTCTGTCAAAGATCTGTTTGTATGTACATAATCATTCATCTGCATTTCATGTAAATCATTTTCACATTCATAATTTGATCTTTCATTCATATTTGCATCAAAATCTCTAAAGTCGACATCTCTAAATTCATTGTGGAAATTGTTTTGTTCAAATAAATATCCATTATCACACTTATTTTCATATCCTCTAAAATTTCTCGAAAAATTTGTGTCTTTGGATCTATAATCCACATCATTTGTAAAATTGTAATTTCTTCTATTACATTTATAATTTATTGCATTGCATTCAGATATTTCAGGTTGAACATCTTTGTGTCCAAAGGTAATGGTCACATTATTTTTATGCAGAAAGGTACTTCCCAAAATCATGTTGTATTCATTTGGTGCAGGAGTATTTAAAATGCAGCATTCAATCACAATGTTGTTTTTACCCACGGTTAAAGGAAAGGAAGCTTTCTCATCAACCCAAACATCTTGATCTCCAACTCCCTTCACAATAATGGATGTATGTTTTATTTGCACTTTTCGAGGATCAATTTTCTGTAAAGCATCTCTATAGATAATGTTTATAGAACTTCCAGTGTCAATTAAGGCATTCAATTTGGCATCTTCAACAAAAACTGAGATGACCGGAAAATTTTTCTGGCAAGGAGCTTTAATTTCCGTCATGCAACTAATTTCAGAATTTGATCTATTAAAATTTGGAGATTGAAAATTTTGTGTTCTGAAATTCTGTCTTCTAAATTGTCTTCTATTACCAAATCTACTATTAAAATATCTGTTATTTCTTCTATATCCAAAATTATTGAAGTTTTGAGATTTATAATTATCAAAAGAATTTCTAAAATTTGAAAAATTTCTTCTCTGGAAATTTGAATTTCTATTAAAACTGTTACGAAAAGGTCTTCTAAATGATTGAAAGTTCTTTCTTGGAGAATAATTTTGATATGGACTTTTAACATACCACTCTTCTTCCTGTGAGGCAACTGGAGTTCTTCTTTGACTGAAACGGTTTCTATTGTCAGTTCTTCTAGATGGTGTAGAAGTTTTGAAGGATGTTGATGGTTTGTGTTTCTTCTTTACTGGAATATCTTCCCACTCTTCTTCTTCCAGTTCATTTTCATTGTATCTGCTTGTAGAGGGCGTATCCAAGAAGGATTCTTCGAAACTGGAATTGCTCTTTTCCAGATCTTCTCTTATCTCGTTCAGTCTTTTCTTTCTTTTTTCTGAGTTCTCACTGAATTTTCTTCTTAACTTCTCAAATTCTTTCTTCTTTGAATTCAATTCTTTCTTCAGCTCTTCAATTTCTTGTTTAGGGTCATTTTCAATTCTTACAGTATTTACGTCTTCTGTCATTTCTTCCAGCACTTCATTTTGCACTTCTTCTTCCAATATTGCTATCTCTTTAGCAGCTTCAAATGACTGTGGGTTTGCAGATAACACAGCTTTTCGAATAAGGATCTTCAATCCTTTCTTAAAGGAGTTGAACAAAATTGCAGCTCTCAGGGAATCTTCATTGTCAGACACAGCATCTTGTGGAAAAGCCACATAGGATTCAGCTTCTATGCGGTTCGCATAATCCCGAACCTCCTCATTAACCAGTTGTTTACAATTCACTAAGGATGCAACATTCTTGGCAATATCTTTTTTCTTAGTAAAATTGTCCTTGAGTGCGTTGACAACTTCAGTAAAATTCGTGCTTTGATTCAGTTTCGGAATGGATTTGATCAGTCTTTCAGCACGACCAGACAATTTCAGTTTCAGGACGAAAATTTTGTCACGATTTGACCATTCGGCGTGTTCAGCGACAAGAAGGAATTTTTCCAAAAATTCGTGAAAAGATTCATTTGCATTGCCAGCAAAACCTGGAATGGATCCAAGGAACTGCGATCCAATTCCAACTTTAACTTTATTTGAGTCTCTGACAGCGGAAGCTGATCTGCCAGAATTTGGAGAAAGTCGTGGCGGAGACACCGAAGGCACACGGTTGGACGTATTCGGTTGTGCAGAGGAGTCTCTACTCCTACTTGCACGAGAATTCTTATTATTTCGAGGCATTTTGCACAGTTAGTTTCACAAGCACAGTTTATTTCGAAAATAATTTCACTTTCTATCACTTAATTATGTGTAAGCAGAGCACCGAAAAAAAAACACTACGTGTAACTTTTTCACTTTCTGTTCATTATCATGAACTTCGAATCACTTTTGCATGTGCACAGAACGATTGTATTCACTTTTCATAAATGTGTGTATGCACTTTATGTCAATGTATGTGTATTTGAAAATTTCAGTTTACTCATATATATCATATATCATATAGAATTTTGTGTATTCATGTATGTTAAATATAAACCAGGAAATATACATGCAACAAAATAATATTCAAAATGCAAATTCAACATGCAAATAATACTTTTGGTGCTTCTGGGCTTATGTGCTTCTGCCCTTATATTTACTTTATGACATATAAATAACAGTTTCTTGCCCATTTATAATTCAAACACTTTGCACCACTAAAAGAACTTTTTCACTTACTTTGACATATCAAATCTGCAATATTTTTACACATAATCAAACAAAATTTTTCTGCACTCCTTCATAAAAATCACTTACACTCACTGTAATACTCTGGGAAAGGGAACAGGCACCAATTTGTGGTAGCGAAATCAGTACCAACAGTATCTACTGACTCCACTACACACAACACCGTGAAACGTAATTTTAATATACCAAAAGAGAACTATTAATTTTATCATAACTACCACAATTAACACCAGGTTCAAACGAAAGGAAATTCCCAGTTTAGGGGAATTAAACCCTAAATGATGTACAGTGAGTAAACATAAAGGCAACACAATAAACAGGCTCATTTATCACACAAATTACTATTTATTTTAATAATTTCAAAGCCAACATATATATATATATATATAATTATCTTTCAATTTAACCAATGTAAATCAGAGCTTCACTTCAATAAAAGAACAATCACACTTTTATGCTCTGTTCAAATTTATATAGCAAACAATAATTAATTTACAATAATCATATGATTTTAATCATGAATCTAAATTAACCATAAATGTATTTTAATCATGAGCCAATTATATTTATAGAAATTAGTTCTCATTATGCCAGTGCTGCTTCGGAATCACGGATTCCGGAAAAGGAAAAGTTACCTGAGCTCTCAAGTTACAATTTTGGAGAAACAGATTTTCATCAGATAAGCACGGTTTACGGCTGAATCAAAAAGTTCTCAAAATGGATAGACGAGGAAAAATCCAAAAACCTTAGATACAGGACATCAGTCTAGTATGCACCAATCCGAACCATTGCGGAATAACTACTCCAAAACCCGGGGTCGATGTCAGATTTCCTGGAATAAAAAATAGATTTTAGAAAAATGTTCAGAAGTATTATTGAAGGTTTCCAGGTTCTTCTTCTATCAGCTCCAGAAAAACAGGGGCGGTTTCTCTTAGAAACAAATGCCCAATTCCGTCAGCTTAGCCATTTTGGCCAAAATCCTTTGTCTTAATATAAGACAAAATTTCACCGTGCGTCCAACTTCGATGAATTCTCCAGCTCGAATCTCCTCCGTCTCACGAGGTCACCGCCGAAGATTTCTCCCTGCGCCTCTTCCTGATTGGACAGGCGCGCTTCTCCTAGCAACAAGCGAGCACACGTCACACATCCCGGCCAGACGCAAATCCTAGACATTCTCACGAATTCTCGACGAAACTCGCTTTTCAGTGCGATTTCAATACAAACAAGTCTTAACGAAAAACACAGCACAGGCACGGACGAAGAGAAGGATGTTTCTCTCACAGAAAAATACAAAAAGGCTCATGGCGCATAAATGCGACATGACAATGGACATATCTGAAGAATAAAACATCTTGGACCCCTTATGTAAGCAAATATAAAAAAAAATCTGGAATTGAATCAATATATGCAAAATAAAAGCGTTAAAATTGTATGGGACCCGTACTAATTATATACGCGAATATTAGAAAATATAACCTGTATTAGTAGATTACATGTATAAATTGAAAATACCAATAAACCCGTAATCTTTAAATCTGAAGACAGTCATTTATTCCAATATATGTCAAAATTAAAGTGCTAAAATTATATGGGAAGATATACACGTACTACTTATAATGTCCGATTATTAGTAGAAGATTACCCGTTTTGCAATATGAGTCTCAAATGTTTTTTGGTAAAATACAACAGACGACGTAATAAATTGAATATATAATTAATCCCCTTAATCTTCATACCAGAAGACTGTACTTGATTCCAATATATATGCCAATATATGTCAAAATATATGCCAATATACCTGTACTACTTATATTCTCGTAGGTTAGAAGATATACCCGTGCATTCCTAGAAGATTACTCGTACAACGTACAATATGCGTGTGTCAGCAATTTTTGACGCAATAAAACAATGGCGTAATAACTTAAAAATATCAATAATCCCTGAATCAATAATTCCGGAAAATATCAATAACAATAATGTTTAAACCTGAAGAGTATAATTGATATTATCCAGTCCAAAATGGAATGGCAATGAAATTTATTTTATATACATATCTTCATTATTCAAATCGGAAAGAATTTAATAAAAATCGTCTGCCGCATAAACACATTGGATTTAAATCCGTTGCTAAGCGACATGATATCATTTGCTTCAAATAAATTGGTAGAAAAAATATCGTCTAAATAGTTATATTTCTATGGAACATTTGGCGACAGTTTCGTCAAATTAGCGACATTTTAAAAAATCGCCAAATTTATCGCCAAGTGGGACTGTAGAACTGACAGTTCCACTTTGCGACAAATTGACGAAATATCATCCCAATACTATCCCCTAACAAAAAACAATTAATATCATTTATGTAGCGCAATTTTATCAATTTCAAGATATTTTTATAGATTTGAAAACATTTTTATCAATTTGGTGACATTTTAAAAATTCGCTAAATGTATTACTAAGTAGGATGGTTGGTCTGACAGATATATGCTAACCAAACATCATTTCAGTACTCTCTTCTAACAAAATAAAAAAAAAATTCATTGATATGTAGAAGACCCAAGCCACACGACCAACCCGAAGGTTTATGGCAGCTGTTTGTGTGTCGTTTATATCAATTTGGCGACATTTCCGTCAATTTGGCAAAGTTAAAGAAAAGTTGTCAAATTAGCGATATCCCTCCAAATTCGTAGCTTTGAATTTGCAGATCTGAATGAAACATTCTTATCCCGTTTCAATATACTAAATGAAAACACTACAATTGTATTAGAAGGTATACCCGCTCTACTCTTTTTCTGTTTCAACAATCGGCTATATGAATTTATTGGCTAAACACAATATATGAGTTTAGTAGCTAAATACGATATAAGCTTGAAAACTCTTTGCCAAAATAAATAAAATTGATGTACGCAGTCAGCAATTAATATAATTAAAAGAAAAATCAAACCGTCCATTCATAAGATATACTTTTATATCCATTTATCCATTTATTTATTATTTAAATCGAAAAAAAATAATAAAAACATTAACAAACACATTTAATTTAATTGCGATGCCGAGCAACATGATATATCCTCCTAAAATGTTAAAATTTATTAACCACTAACAGCACACCCGTTATTCGTACGGAGTGTATAATTTAAAGAAACTTAAATTATACACTCCGTACGAATTTGCACAAGTTCGCAATCATGTGCAAATTCTGTTAAAATATTAAATTTATTGCTCCTAGAGAGAAGTTTAAGAATATATGTTCTCACTATGCAAAATTATCTTCACGATCAGATCTGAAGAATAAAACATCCTGCCCCCTTTTGTAAGCAAATTTACAGAAGAAAAAATAGGAATTGAATGAATATATGCAACCCCGTACTAATTATATTGTCGCAGATCAGAAAATATGCCAATGTGTTAGTAGAAGATTATCCGTATTACAATATGCGTCTCAAAAATATTTGCCAAAAAAAAAGAGATGACGTAATAAATTGAAAACATCAATAATATCCGTACTCTTTATACCAGTAGGTCGTAATTGATTCCAATATATGCCAATATATATCAAAACATATGTCAATATACCTGTACTGTTTATATTCTCGTAGATTAAAAGATATACACGTGTATTTGTAGAAGATTCGTACAACATACAATATATGAGTTTAAACAACTTTTGTCATAATAAAATAATTGCATAATAACTTGAAAATATCAATAATCCTTGAATCAGTAATCCCCGAAAATATAAATAATAATAATTTTTAAACCTGAAGACCGTAATTGATATTATCCAGTCAAAAATGCTATAAGAAAAATCAAATCGTTCTTTTCTAAAATATATTTTTATATCCATTTATTTATTACTCAAATCGAAAAAATAATTATTGAAATTAACAGACAGATTTAATTTAATTGCGTTTCTGAGTAACATGATATAAGATAGAATCTTATAACATGTTAAATATGTCATGTCTTATAACATAAACTGCGAAATTAAATAACGATTTTGATTTCTCTATACTTCTCATTGTTCCGTAAAAGCTTGTTTTAAATAAACCATGAACCATGGAGATAGATTTCCCCTTTAAATCATGTTTCAAGTAATTCATGTTTTCAGAAAGTGACTAATTAACGCAAAAAATCTCCCATCAAACTCAGAGATTAAATTTTAATTCACTTTCAAACGATTTTCAAGCTTTTCGTTTGGATAAACCACGGAGTTAGGGAGTAGAACTCCTAGGAAAAAGTTCCGTTTTTCATTAATATCTCGACAACCCCAGGTCTTAGAAACTCGAAACTTGGACAAAATTTATGGGGGGATATTTTAAGGCTATTCACCAAATTTCATTAAATTCGGTTCAGCCGTTTTTCCGTGATGATGAGACAAACGAAAATTTCGTTTTTTACTAATATCTCGAGAACCACTGGTCGTAGAAACTCAAAACTCAGATATAATTTTAAGTGGGGCTATTTCTGGGCTACCCACAAAATTTCATCAAATTCGGTTCAGCCGTTCTCCCGTGATGGTGTGACAAACAGACAGACAGACAGACAGACAGACAGGCAGACAGACAGACAGACAGACAGACAGATTTTCATTTTTATTTATATAGATATACACGTACTACTTATAATGTCCGATTATTAGTAGAAGATTACCCGTTTTGCAATATGAGTCACAAATGTTTTTTGGTAAAATACAACAGACGACGTAATAAATCTATATAAATAAAAATGAAAATCTGTCTGTCTGTCTGTCTGTCTGTCTGTCTGTCTGTCTGTCTGTCTGTCTGTCTGTTTGTCACACCATCACGGGAGAACGGCTGAACCGAATTTTATGAAATTTTGTGGGTAGCCCAGAAATAGCACCACTTAAAATTATATCCGTGTTTTAAGTTTCTACGGCCAGTGGTTCTCGAGATATTAGTAAAAAACGAAATTTTCGTTTGTCTCATCATCACGGAACAACGGCTGAACCGAATTTAATGAAATTTGGTGAATAGCCTTGAAATATACCCCCATAAATTTTGTCCAAGTTTCGAGTTTCTAAGACCTGGGGTTGTCGAGATATTAATGAAAAACGGAACTTTTTCCTAGGAGTTCTACTCCCTAACTCCGTGGTTTATCCAAACGAAAAGCTTGAAAATCGTTTGAAAGTGAATTGAAATTTAATCTCTGAGTTTGATGGGAGATTTTTTGCGTTAATTAGTCACTTTCTGAAAACATGAATTGTTTGAAACATGATTTAAAGGGGAAATCTATCTCCATGGTTCATGGTTTATTTAAAACAAGCTTTTACGGAACAATGAGAAGTATAGAGAAATCAAAATCGTTATTTAATTTCGCAGTTTATGTTATAAGACATGACATATTTAACATGTTATAAGATTCTAACTTATATCATGTTACTCAGAAACGCAATTAAATTAAATCTGTCTGTTAATTTTAATAATTATTTTTTCGATTTGAATAATAAATAAATGGATATAAAAATATATTTTAGAAAAGAACGCTTTGATTTTTCTTATAGCATTTTTGACTGGATAATATCAATTACGGTCTCCAGGTTTAAAAATTATTATTATTTATATTTTCGGGGATTATTGATTCAAGGATTACTGATATTTTCAAGTTATTATGCAATTATTTTATTATGACAAAAATTGTTTAAACTCATATATTGTATGTTGTGCGAATCTTCTACAAATACACGTGTATATCTTTTAATCTACGAGAATATAAGTAGTACAGGTATATTGATATATGTTTTGATATATATTGGCATATATTGGAATCAATTACGACCTTCTGGTATAAAGAGTACGGATATTATTGATGTTTTCAATTTATTACGTCATCTCTTTTATTTTGGCAAATATTTTTGAGACGCATATTGTAATACGGGTAATCTTCTACTAACACATTGGCATATTTTCTGATCTGCGACAATATAATTAGTACGGGGTTGCATATATTCATTCAATTCCTATTTTTTCTTCTGTAAATTTGCTTACAAAAGGGGCCAGGATGTTTTATTCTTCAGATCTGATCGTGAAGATAATTTTGCATAGTGAGAACATATATTCTTAAACTTCTCTTTAGGAGCAATAAATTTAATATTTTAACAGAATTTGCACATGATTGCGAACTTTAAGTTTCTTTAAATTATACACTCCGTACGAATAACGGGTGTGCTGTTAGTGGTTAATAAATTTTAACATTTTAGGAGGATATATCATGTTGCTTGGCATCGCAATTAAATTAAATGTGTTTGTTAATGTTTTTATTATTTTTTTTCGATTTAAATAATAAATAAATGGATAAATGGATATAAAAGTATATCTTATGAATGGGCGGTTTGATTTTTCTTTTAATTATATTAATTGCTGACTGCGATCAATTTCATTTATTTTGGCAAAGAGTTTTCAAGCTTATATCGTATTTAGCTACTAAACTCATATATTGTGTTTAGCCAATAAATTCATATAGCCGATTGTTGAAACAGAAAAAGAGTAGAGCGGGAATATCTTCTAATACAATTGTAGTGTTTTCATTTAGTACATTGAAACGGGATAAGAATGTTTCATTCAGATCTGCAAATTCAAAGCTACGAATTTGGAGGGATATCGCTAATGTGACAACTTTTCTTAAACTTTGCCAAATTGACGGAAATGTCGCCAAATTGATATAAACGACACACAAACAGCTGCCATAAACCTTCGGGTTGGTCGTGTGGCTTGGGTCTTCTACATATCAATGAAATTTTTTTTTGTTTTGTTAGAAGAGAGTACTGAAATGATGTTTGGTTAGCATTTATCTGTCAGACCAACCATCCTACTTAGTAATACATTTAGCGAATTTTTAAAATGTCACCAAATTGATAAAAATCTTTTCAAATCTATAAAAATATCTTGAAATTGATAAAATTGCGCTACATAAATGATATTAATTGTTTTTTGTTAGGGGATAGTATTGTGATGATATTTCGTCAATTTGTCGCAAAGTGGAACTGTCAGTTCTACAGTCCCACTTGGCGATAAATTTGGCGATTTTTTAAAGTGTCGCTAATTTGACGAAACTGTCGCCAAATGTTCCATAGAAATATAACTATTTAGACGATATTTTTTCTACCAATTTATTTGAAGCAAATGATATCATGTCGCTTAGCAACGGATTTAAATCCAATATGTTTATGCGGCAGACGATTTTTATTAAATCCTTTCCGATTTGAATAATGAAGATATGTATATAAAATAAATTTCATTGCCATTTCATTTTGGACTGGATAATATCAATTATACTCTTCAGGTTTAAACATTATTATTATTGATATTTTCCGGAATTATTGATTCAGGGATTATTGATATTTTTAAGTTATTACGCCATTGTTTTATTGCGGCTAAAATTGCTGACACACGCATATTGTACGTTGTACGAGTAATCTTCTAGGAATGTACGGGTATATCTTCTAACCTACGAGAATATAAGTAGTACAGGTATATTGGCATATATTTTGACATATATTGGCATATATATTGGAATCAAGTACAGTCTTCTGGTATGAAGATTAAGGGGATTAATTATATATTCAATTTATTACGTCGTCTGTTGTATTTTACCAGAAAACATTTGTGACTCATATTGCAAAACGGGTAATCTTCTACTAATAATCGGACATTATAAGTAGTACGTGTATATCTTCCCATATAATTTTAGCACTTTAATTTTGACATATATTGGAATAAATGACTGTCTTCAGATTTAAAGATTACGGGTTTATTGGTATTTTCAATTTATACATGTAATCTACTAATACAGGTTATATTTTCTAATATTCGCGTATATAATTAGTACGGGTCCCATACAATTTTAACGCTTTTATTTTGCATATATTGATTCAATTCCATATTTTTTTTTATATTTGCTTACATAAGGGGTCCAAGATGTTTTATTCTTCAGATATGTCCATGAAGATAATTTTATATAGCGAGAACAGAGATTCATAAACTTCTTTTTAGGAGCATTATATTAAATATTTTAACAGAATATTTTGATTAAACATGTCATTTAGTATACTATAAGAATTTGGGCATAATTATGAATTTCAAGTTTCTTTATGATATATACTCCGTACGAAGAACGGGTATGCTGCTAGTCTATATAAATAAAAATGAAAATCTGTCTGTCTGTCTGTCTGTCTGTCTGTTTGTCACACTATCACGGGAGAACGGCTGAACCGAATTTGATGAAATTTTGTGGGTAGCCCAGAAATAGCCCCACTTAAAATTATATCTGTGTTTTGAGTTTCTAGGACCAGTGGTTCTCGAGATATTAGTAAAAAACGAAATTTTCGTTTGTCTCATCATCACGGAAAAACGGCTGAACCGAATTTAATGAAATTTGGTGAATAGCCTTGAAATATTCCCCCATAAATTTTGTCCAAGTTTCGAGTTTCTAAGACCTGGGGTTGTCGAGATATTAATGAAAAACGGAACTTTTCCCTAGGAGTTCTACTCCCTAACTCCGTGGTTTATCCAAACGAAAAGCTTGAAAATCGTTTGAAAGTGAATTAAAATTTAATCTCTGAGTTTGATGGGAGATTTTTTGCGTTAATTAGTCACTTTCTGAAAACATGAATTGTTTGAAACATGATTTAAAGGGGAAATCTATCTCCATGGTTCATGGTTTATTTAAAACAAGCTTTTACGGAACAATGAGAAGTATAGAGAAATCAAAATCGTTATTTAATTTCGCAGTTTATGTTATAAGACATGACATATTTAACATGTTATAAGATTCTATCTTATATCATGTTACTCAGAAACGCAATTAAATTAAATCTGTCTGTTAATTTTAATAATTATTTTTTCGATTTGAATAATAAATAAATGGATATAAAAATATATTTTAGAAAAGAACGATTTGATTTTTCTTATAGCATTTTTGACTGGATAATATCAATTACGGTCTTCAGGTTTAAAATTTATTTATATTTTCGGGGATTATTGATTCAAGGATTAATGATATTTTCAAGTTATTATGCAATTATTTTATTATGACAAAAATTGTTTAAACTCATATATTGTATGTTGTACGAATCTTCTACAAATACACGTGTATATCTTTTAATCTACGAGAATATAAGTAGTACAGGTATATTGACATATGTTTTGATATATATTGGCATATATTGGAATCAATTACGACCTTCTGGTATAAAGAGTACGGATATTATTGATGTTTTCAATTTATTACGTCATCTCTTTTATTTTGGCAAATATTTTTGAGACGCATATTGTAATACGGGTAATCTTCTACTAACACATTGGCATATTTTCTGATCTGCGACAATATAATTAGTACGGGGTTGCATATATTCATTCAATTCCTATTTTTTCTTCTGTAAATTTGCTTACAAAAGGGGGCAGGATGTTTTATTCTTCAGATCTGATCGTGAAGATAATTTTGCATAGTGAGAACATATATTCTTAAACTTCTCTTTAGGAGCAATAAATTTAATATTTTAACAGAATTTGCACATGATTGCGAACTTTAAGTTTCTTTAAATTATACACTCCGTACGAATAACGGGTGTGCTGTTAGTGGTTAATAAATTTTAACATTTTAGGAGGATATATCATGTTGCTCGGCATCGCAATTAAATTAAATGTGTTTGTTAATGTTTTTATTATTTTTTTTCGATTTAAATAATAAATAAATGGATAAATGGATATAAAAGTATATCTTATGAATGGACGGTTTGATTTTTCTTTTAATTATATTAATTGCTGACTGCGTACATCAATTTCATTTATTTTGGCAAAGAGTTTTCAAGCTTATATCGTATTTAGCTACTAAACTCATATATTGTGTTTAGCCAATAAATTCATATAGCCGATTGTTGAAACAGAAAAAGAGTAGAGCGGGTATATCTTCTAATACAATTGTAGTGTTTTCATTTAGTATATTGAAACGGGATAAAAATGTTTCATTCAGATCTGCAAATTCAAAGCTACGAATTTGGAGGGATATCGCTAATTTGACAACTTTTCTTAAACTTTGCCAAATTGACGGAAATGTCGCCAAATTGATATAAACGACACACAAACAGCTGCCATAAACCTTCGGGTTGGTCGTGTGGCTTGGGTCTTCTACATATCAATGAAATTTTTTTTTGTTTTGTTAGAAGAGAGTACTGAAATGATGTTTGGTTAGCATTTCTCTGTCAGACCAACCATCCTACTTAGTAATACATTTAGCGAATTTTTAAAATGTCACCAAATTGATAAAAATGTTTTCAAATCTATAAAAATATCTTGAAATTGATAAAATTGCGCTACATAAATGATTTTAATTGTTTTTTGTTAGGGGATAGTATTGTGATGATATTTCGTCAATTTGTCGCAAAGTGGAACTGTCAGTTCTACAGTCCCACTTGGCGATAAATTTGGCGATTTTTTAAAATGTCGCTAATTTGACGAAACTGTCGCCAAATGTTCCATAGAAATATAACTATTTAGACGATATTTTTTCTACCAATTTATTTGAAGAAAATGATATCATGTCGCTTAGCAACGTATTTAATTCCAATGTGTTTATGCGGCAGGCGATTTTTATTAAATCCTTTCCGATTTGAATAATGAAGATATGTATATAAAATAAATTTCATTGCCATTTCATTTTGGACTGGATAATATCAATTATACTCTTCAGGTTTAAACATTATTATTATTGATATTTTCCGGAATTATTGATTCAGGGATTATTGATATTTTTAAGTTATTGCGCCATTGTTTTATTGCGGCAAAAATTGCTGACACACGCATATTGTACGTTGTACGAGTAATCTTCTAGGAATGCAAAGGTATTTCTTCTAACCTACGAGAATATAAGTAGTACAGGTATATTGGCATATATTTTGACATATATTGGCATATATATTGGAATCAAGAACAGTCTTCTGGTATGAAGATTAAGGGGATTAATTATATATTCAATTTATTACGTCGTCTGTTGTATTTTACCAAAAAACATTTGCGACTCATATTGCAATATGTGGGTAATCTTCTACTAATAATCGGACATTATAAGTAGTACGTGTATATCTTCCCATATAATTTTAGCACTTTAATTTTAACATATATTGGAATAAATGACTGTCTTCAGATTTAAAGATTACGGGTTTATTGGTATTTTCAATTTATACATGTAATCTACTAATACAGGTTATATTTTCTAATATTCGCGTATATAATTAGTACGGGTCCCATACAATTTTAACGCTTTTATTTTGCATATATTGATTCAATTCCATATTTTTTTTTTATATTTGCTTACATAAGGGGTCCAAGATGTTTTATTCTTCAGATATGTCCATGAAGATAATTTTATATAGCGAGAACAGAGATTCTTAAACTTCTTTTTAGGAGCATTATATTAAATACTAGCAGCATACCCGTTCTTCGTACGGAGTATATACTATAAAAAAACCTATAATTCGCAATCATGTGCAAATTCTGATAAAATATTAAATTTATTGCTCATAAAGAGAAGGTATATCTGTTCTCACTATGCAAAATTATCTTCACGGGCGAATCTGAAGAATAAAATATCCTGGCCCCTTTTGTAAACAAATTCACACAAAAAAAAGAATTGAATCAATATATGCAACCACGTACTACTTATATTGTCGCAAATTAGAAAATATGCCAGTGTGTTAGTAGAAGCTTAAACATATTGTAATATGAGTCTTAAAAGTATTTACCAAAATAAAAAAGATGACGTAATAAATTGAAAGTATCAAAAATCCCCGTAATCTTAATACCAGAAGGTCGTAATTGATTCCAATATATGCCAATATATATAAAAATTTTGCCAATATACCTGTACTACTTATATTCTCGTAGATTAGAAGATATACCCGTGCATTTGTAGAAGATTACTTGTACAACGTACTATATATGAGTTTCAACAATTTTCGTCATAATGAAACAATGGCATAATAATTTGAAAATATCTATAATTCCTGAATCAACTGTCCCCGAAATATCAATAATAATGATGTTTAAACCTGAAGACCGTAATTGATATTATCCAGTCAAAAATGCAATGTCAATGACATTTATTTTATATACATATTTTTATTAGATTTAATAAAAATCGTATGACACATAACACATTGGATCCGTTGCTAAGCGACATGATATCATCTGCTTCAAAATAAATTGATGGAAATCATGTCGTCTGAATAATGTGATCTCCATGGAAGGTTTGGCGACATTTTCGTTTCCATGATATTTTTATGGATTTACAAATATTTTTATCAATCTAGTGATATTAAAAAAATTAGTTAAATGCGTTACTAAGTAGGATGGATGGACTGACCGACACATGCTACAGAAACATCATTTCAGTACTCTATTCTAAAAAAACAAATTTAATTTCATTGATTTGGGTCATTTTTATCAATTTGGAGATATTTCCTCTAATTTGGTAAAGTTTAAGAAAAGTTACCAAGTTATTTAGAGATATTCCGCTAAATTCGTAGCTCTAAATTTGCAGATCTGAAGAATAAAATATCCATATCCCGTCTGTATATATACTAAATGAAAACACTAAAATTGTATTAGAAGATACATACATCCGTTCTACTCTTTTTCTGCTTCAACAATCGGCTAAATGAATTTATTGGGTAAACACAATATATGAGTTTATGAGCTAAACACAATATATGAGCTTGAAACCTCTTTGCTAAAATAAATAAAAGTAATGTAAACAGTCCGCAATATATATAATTAAAAGAACAATCAAACCGTTCATTTATAAAATATATTTTTACATCCATTTATTTATTATACAAATAGAAAAAATAATAATAATCATTAACAAACACATTTAATTCCATTCCTTTGCCGAGCAACATGATATAAGATAGAATCTTCCACATAAAATGCGAAATTAAATAACCATTTTAATTTCTTATACTTCTAATCGTTGAGTAAAAGCTTGTGAAATACATGGAGGTTAATACATGTAAAACCATGGAGGTAGATTTTTCCATTTAAATTCATGTTTCAAACAATTCATGCTTTCAGATAGTGACTATTTAATGCAAAAATCCTGCATCAAACTCAAAAATAATGTTTTAATTCCCTTTGACGCTTTAAACAAACGATTTTTATCCTTTCCGTTTGGATAAACCACGGAGTTGGAGAGTAGAACTCCTATAAAAAAAGTTCCTTTTTTCATTAATATCTCGACAACCCCTGGTATTAGAAACTCGAAACTTGGGCAAAATTTATGGGGGGCTATTTTAAGGCTACTCACAAAATTTCATTAAATTCGATTGAGCCATTCTCTCGTGATGATGAGACAAACGAAATATTCGTTTTTCACTAATATCTCGAGAACCACTGGTTATGGAAACTCCAAACATGGACTAAATTTTAAGTGGGGCTATTTCTAGGCTACCCACAAAATTTCATCAAATTCGGTTCAGCCGTTCTCCCGTGATGATGGGACAAACAGACAGACAGACAGACAGACAGACAGACAGACAGACAGACAGACAGACAGACAGACAGACAGACAGATTTTCATTTTTATTTATATAGATTTTAACAGAATATTTTGATTAAACATGTCATTTAGTATACTATAAGAATTTGGGCATGATTATGAATTTCAAGTTTCTTTATATTATATACTCCGTACGAAGAACGGGTATACTGCTAGTTGAATATATAATTAATCCCCTTAATCTTCATACCAGAAGACTGTACTTGATTCCAATATATATGCCTATATATGTCAAAATATATGCCAATATACCTGTACTCCTTATATACTCGTAGTTTAGAAGATATACCCGTGCATTCCTAGAAGATTACTCCTACAACGTACAATATGCGTGTGTCAGCAATTTTTGCCGCAATAAAACAATGGCGTAATAACTTAAAAATATCAATAATCCCTGAATCAATAATTCCGGAAAATATCAATAATAATAATGTTTAAACCTGAAGAGTATAATTGATATTATCCAGTCCAAAATGAAATGGCAATGAAATTTATTTTATATACATATCTTTATTATTCAAATCGGAAAGGATTTAATAAAAATCGTCTGCCGCATAAACACATTGGATTTAAATCCGTTGCTAAGCGACATGATATCATTTGCTTCAAATAAATTGGTAGAAAAAATATCGTCTAAATAGTTATATTTCTATGGAACATTTGGCGACAGTTTCGTCAAATTAGCGACATTTTAAAAATCGCCAAATTTATCGCCAAGTGGGACTGTAGAACTGAAAGTTCCACTTTGCGACAAATTGACGAAATATCATCACAATACTATCCCCTAAAAAAAAACAATTAATATTATTTATGTAGCGCAATTTTATCAATTTCAAGATATTTTTATAGATTTGAAAACATTTTTATCAATTTGGTGACATTTTAAAAATTCGCTGAATGTATTACTAAGTAGGATGGTTGGTCTGACAGATAAATGCTAACCAAACATCATTTCAATACTCTCTTCTAACAAAACAAAAAAAAAATTCATTGATATGTAGAAGACCCAAGCCACACGACCAACCCGAAGATTTATGGCAGCTGTTTGTGTGTCGTTTATATCAATTTGGCGACATTTCCGTCAATTTGGCAAAGTTTAAGAAAAGTTGTCAAAGTAGCGACATCCCTCCAAATTCGTAGCTTTGAATTTGCAGATCTGAATGAAACATTCTTATCCCGTTTCAATATACTAAATGAAAACACTACAATTGTATTAGAAGATATACCCGCTCTACTCTTTTTCTGTTTCAACAATCGGCTATATGAATTTATTGGCTAAACACAATATATGAGTTTAGTAGCTAAATACGATATAAGGTTGAAAACTCTTTGCCAAAATAAATGAAATTGATGTACGCAGTCAGGCAATTAATATAATTAAAAGAAAAATCAAACCGTCCATTCATAAGATATACTTTTATATCCATTTATCCATTTATTTATTATTTAAATCGAAATAAAATAATAAAAACATTAACAAACACATTTAATTTAATTGCGATGCCGAGCAACATGATATATCCTCCTAAAATGTTAAAATTTATTAACCACTAACAGCACACCCGTTATTCGTACGGAGTGTATAATTAAAAGAAACTTATAGTTCGCAATCATGTGCAAAATCTGTTAAAATATTAAATTTATTGCTCCTAAAGAGAAGTTTAAGAATATATGTTCTCACTATGCAAAATTATCTTCACGATCAGATCTGAAGAATAAAACATCCTGCCCCCTTTTGTAAGCAAATTTACAGAAGAAAAAATAGGAATTGAATGAATATATGCAACCCCGTACTAATTATATTGTCGCAGATCAGAAAATATGCCAATGTGTTAGTAGAAGATTAACCGTATTACAATATGCGTCTCAAAAATATTTGCCAAAATAAAAGAGATGACGTAATAAATTGAAAACATCAATAATATCCGTACTCTTTATACCAGAAGGTCGTAATTGATTCCAATATATGCCAATATATATCAAAACATATGTCAATATACCTGTACTACTTATATTCTCGTAGATTAAAAGATATACACGTGTATTTGTAGAAGATTCGTACAACATACAATATATGAGTTTAAACAATTTTTGTCAAAATAAAATAATTGCATAATAACTTGAAAATATCAATAATACTTGAATCAATAATCCCCGAAAATATAAATAATAATAATTTTTAAACCTGAAGACCGTAATTGATATTATCCAGTCAAAAATGCTATAAGAAAAATCAAATCGTTCTTTTCTAAAATATATTTTTATATCCATTTATTTATTATTCAAATCGAAAAAATAATTATTAAAATTAACAGACAGATTTAATTAAATTGCGTTTCTGAGTAACATAATATAAGATAGAATCTTATAACATGTTAAATATGTCATGTCTTATAACATAAACTGCGAAATTAAATAACGATTTTGATTTCTCTATACTTCTCATTGTTCCGTAAAAGCTTGTTTTAAATAAACCATGAACCATGGAGATAGATTTCCCCTTTAAATCATGTTTCAAACAATTCATGTTTTCAGAAAGTGACTAATTAACGCAAAAAATCTCCCATCAAACTCAGAGATTAAATTTTAATTCACTTTCAAACGATTTTCAAGCTTTTCGTATGGATAAACCACGGAGTTAGGGAGTAGAACTCCTAGGAAAAAGTTCCGTTTTTCATTAATATCTCGACAACCCCAGGTCTTAGAAACTCGAAACTTGGACAAAATTTATGGGGAGATATTTCAAGGCTATTCACCAAATTTCATTAAATTCGGTTCAGCCGTTTTTCCGTGATGATGAGACAAACGAAAATTTCGTTTTTTACTAATATCTCGAGAACTACTGGCCGTAGAAACTCAAAACACGGATATAATTTTAAGTGGGGCTATTTCTGGGCTACCCACAAAATTTCATCAAATTTGGTTCAGCCGTTCTCCCGTGATGGTGTGACAAACAGACAGACAGACAGACAGACAGACAGACAGACAGACAGATTTTCATTTTTATTTATATAGATTCTTCATTTTGCATCTCAGTTGAGATGCGCATTGTTTTAAGTAACTTGGCCATGGAATATCTGCTCTACTGCAGAATTGTCCAACTAGCGACCCTAGAATAAAGATAATGCTTAGAAAATATATATAACACTAGCAGCATACCCGTTCTTCGTACGGAGTATATAATATAAAGAAACTTGAAATTCATAATCATGCCCAAATTCTTATAGTATACTAAATGACATGTTTAATCAAAATATTCTGTTAAAATATTTAATATAATGCTCCTAAAAAGAAGTTTAAGAATCTCTGTTCTCGCTATATAAAATTATCTTCATGGACATACCTGAAGAATAAAACATCTTGGACCCCTTATGTAAGCAAATATAAAAAAAAATATGGAATTGAATCAATATATGCAAAATAAAAGCGTTAAAATTGTATGGGACCCGTACAAATTATATACGCGAATATTAGAAAATATAACCTGTATTAGTAGATTACATGTATAAATTGAAAATACCAATAAACCCGTAATCTTTAAATCTGAAGACAGTCATTTATTTCAATATATGTCAAAATTAAAGTGCTAAAATTATATGGGAAGATATACACGTACTACTTATAATGTCCGATTATTAGTAGAAGATTACCCGTTTTGCAATATGAGTCACAAATGTTTTTTGGTAAAATACAACAGACGACGTAATAAATTGAATATATAATTAATCCCCTTAATCTTCATACCAGAAGACTGTACTTGATTCCAATATATATGCCAATATATGTCAAAATATATGCCAATATACCTGTACTACTTATATTCTCGTAGGTTAGAAGATATACCCGTACATTCCTAGAAGATTACTCGTACAACGTACAATATGCGTGTGTCAGCAATTTTTGCCGCAATAAAACAATGGCGTAATAACTTAAAAATATCAATAATCCCTGAATCAATAATTCCGGAAAATATCAATAATAATAATGTTTAAACCTGAAGAGTATAATTGATATTATCCAGTCCAAAATGAAATGGCAATGAAATTTATTTTATATACATATCTTCATTATTCAAATCGGAAAGGATTTAATAAAAATCGTCTGCCGCATAAACACATTGGATTTAAATCCGTTGCTAAGCGACATGATATCATTTGCTTCAAATAAATTGGTAGAAAAAATATCGTCTAAATAGTTATATTTCTATGGAACATTTGGCGACAGTTTCGTCAAATTAGCGACATTTTAAAAAATCGCCAAATTTATCGCCAAGTGGGACTGTAGAACTGACAGTTCCACTTTGCGACAAATTGACGAAATATCATCACAATACTATCCCCTAACAAAAAACATTTAATATCATTTATGTAGCGCAATTTTATCAATTTCAAGATATTTTTATAGATTTGAAAACATTTTTATCAATTTGGTGACATTTTAAAAATTCGCTAAATGTATTACTAAGTAGGATGGTTGGTCTGACAGATAAATTCTAACCAAACATCATTTCAGTACTCTCTTCTAACAAAACAAAAAAAAATTTCATTGATATGTAGAAGACCCAAGCCACACGACCAACCCGAAGGTTTATGGCAGCTGTTTGTGTGTCGTTTATATCAATTTGGCGACATTTCCGTCAATTTGGCAAAGTTTAAGAAAAGTTGTCAAATTAGCGATATCCCTCCAAATTCGTAGCTTTGAATTTGCAGATCTGAATGAAACATTCTTATCCCGTTTCAATATACTAAATGAAAACACTACAATTGTATTAGAAGATATACCCGCTCTACTCTTTTTCTGTTTCAACAATCGGCTATATGAATTTATTGGCTAAACACAATATATGAGTTTAGTAGCTAAATACGATATAAGGTTGAAAACTCTTTGCCAAAATAAATGAAATTGATGTACGCAGTCAGGCAATTAATATAATTAAAAGAAAAATCAAACCGTCCATTCATAAGATATACTTTTTATATCCATTTATCCATTTATTTATTATTTAAATCGAAATAAAATAATAAAAACATTAACAAACACATTTAATTTAATTGCGATGCCGAGCAACATGATATATCCTCCTAAAATGTTAAAATTTATTAACCACTAACAGCACACCCGTTATTCGTACGGAGTGTATAATTAAAAGAAACTTATAGTTCGCAATCATGTGCAAAATCTGTTAAAATATTAAATTTATTGCTCCTAAAGAGAAGTTTAAGAATATATGTTCTCACTATGCAAAATTATCTTCACGATCAGATCTGAAGAATAAAACATCCTGCCCCCTTTTGTAAGCAAATTTACAGAAGAAAAAATAGGAATTGAATGAATATATGCAACCCCGTACTAATTATATTGTCGCAGATCAGAAAATATGCCAATGTGTTAGTAGAAGATTAACCGTATTACAATATGCGTCTCAAAAATATTTGCCAAAATAAAAGAGATGACGTAATAAATTGAAAACATCAATAATATCCGTACTCTTTATACCAGAAGGTCGTAATTGATTCCAATATATGCCAATATATATCAAAACATATGTCAATATACCTGTACTACTTATATTCTCGTAGATTAAAAGATATACACGTGTATTTGTAGAAGATTCGTACAACATACAATATATGAGTTTAAACAATTTTTGTCAAAATAAAATAATTGCATAATAACTTGAAAATATCAATAATACTTGAATCAATAATCCCCGAAAATATAAATAATAATAATTTTTAAACCTGAAGACCGTAATTGATATTATCCAGTCAAAAATGCTATAAGAAAAATCAAATCGTTCTTTTCTAAAATATATTTTTATATCCATTTATTTATTATTCAAATCGAAAAAATAATTATTAAAATTAACAGACAGATTTAATTAAATTGCGTTTCTGAGTAACATAATATAAGATAGAATCTTATAACATGTTAAATATGTCATGTCTTATAACATAAACTGCGAAATTAAATAACGATTTTGATTTCTCTATACTTCTCATTGTTCCGTAAAAGCTTGTTTTAAATAAACCATGAACCATGGAGATAGATTTCCCCTTTAAATCATGTTTCAAACAATTCATGTTTTCAGAAAGTGACTAATTAACGCAAAAAATCTCCCATCAAACTCAGAGATTAAATTTTAATTCACTTTCAAACGATTTTCAAGCTTTTCGTATGGATAAACCACGGAGTTAGGGAGTAGAACTCCTAGGAAAAAGTTCCGTTTTTCATTAATATCTCGACAACCCCAGGTCTTAGAAACTCGAAACTTGGACAAAATTTATGGGGAGATATTTCAAGGCTATTCACCAAATTTCATTAAATTCGGTTCAGCCGTTTTTCCGTGATGATGAGACAAACGAAAATTTCGTTTTTTACTAATATCTCGAGAACTACTGGCCGTAGAAACTCAAAACACGGATATAATTTTAAGTGGGGCTATTTCTGGGCTACCCACAAAATTTCATCAAATTTGGTTCAGCCGTTCTCCCGTGATGGTGTGACAAACAGACAGACAGACAGACAGACAGATTTTCATTTTTATTTATATAGATTCTTCATTTTGCATCTCAGTTGAGATGCGCATTGTTTTAAGTAACTTGGCCATGGAATATCTGCTCTACTGCAGAATTGTCCAACTAGCGACCCTAGAATAAAGATAATGCTTAGAAAATATATATAACACTAGCAGCATACCCGTTCTTCGTACGGAGTATATAATATAAAGAAACTTGAAATTCATAATCATGCCCAAATTCTTATAGTATACTAAATGACATGTTTAATCTAAATATTCTGTTAAAATATTTAATATAATGCTCCTAAAAAGAAGTTTAAGAATCTCTGTTCTCGCTATATAAAATTATCTTCATGGACATACCTGAAGAATAAAACATCTTGGACCCCTTATGTAAGCAAATATAAAAAAAAATATGGAATTGAATCAATATATGCAAAATAAAAGCGTTAAAATTGTATGGGACCCGTACAAATTATATACGCGAATATTAGAAAATATAACCTGTATTAGTAGATTACATGTATAAATTGAAAATACCAATAAACCCGTAATCTTTAAATCTGAAGACAGTCATTTATTTCAATATATGTCAAAATTAAAGTGCTAAAATTATATGGGAAGATATACACGTACTACTTATAATGTCCGATTATTAGTAGAAGATTACCCGTTTTGCAATATGAGTCACAAATGTTTTTTGGTAAAATACAACAGACGACGTAATAAATTGAATATATAATTAATCCCCTTAATCTTCATACCAGAAGACTGTACTTGATTCCAATATATATGCCAATATATGTCAAAATATATGCCAATATACCTGTACTACTTATATTCTCGTAGGTTAGAAGATATACCCGTACATTCCTAGAAGATTACTCGTACAACGTACAATATGCGTGTGTCAGCAATTTTTGCCGCAATAAAACAATGGCGTAATAACTTAAAAATATCAATAATCCCTGAATCAATAATTCCGGAAAATATCAATAATAATAATGTTTAAACCTGAAGAGTATAATTGATATTATCCAGTCCAAAATGAAATGGCAATGAAATTTATTTTATATACATATCTTCATTATTCAAATCGGAAAGGATTTAATAAAAATCGTCTGCCGCATAAACACATTGGATTTAAATCCGTTGCTAAGCGACATGATATCATTTGCTTCAAATAAATTGGTAGAAAAAATATCGTCTAAATAGTTATATTTCTATGGAACATTTGGCGACAGTTTCGTCAAATTAGCGACATTTTAAAAAATCGCCAAATTTATCGCCAAGTGGGACTGTAGAACTGACAGTTCCACTTTGCGACAAATTGAGGAAATATCATCACAATACTATCCCCTAACAAAAAACAATTAATATCATTTATGTAGCGCAATTTTATCAATTTCAAGATATTTTTATAGATTTGAAAACATTTTTATCAATTTGGTGACATTTTAAAAATTCGCTAAATGTATTACTAAGTAGGATGGTTGGTCTGACAGATAAATTCTAACCAAACATCATTTCAGTACTCTCTTCTAACAAAACAAAAAAAAATTTCATTGATATGTAGAAGACCCAAGCCACACGACCAACCCGAAGGTTTATGGCAGCTGTTTGTGTGTCGTTTATATCAATTTGGCGACATTTCCGTCAATTTGGCAAAGTTTAAGAAAAGTTGTCAAATTAGCGATATCCCTCCAAATTCGTAGCTTTGAATTTGCAGATCTGAATGAAACATTCTTATCCCGTTTCAATATACTAAATGAAAACACTACAATTGTATTAGAAGATATACCCGCTCTACTCTTTTTCTGTTTCAACAATCGGCTATATGAATTTATTGGCTAAACACAATATATGAGTTTAGTAGCTAAATACGATATAAGGTTGAAAACTCTTTGCCAAAATAAATGAAATTGATGTACGCAGTCAGGCAATTAATATAATTAAAAGAAAAATCAAACCGTCCATTCATAAGATATACTTTTATATCCATTTATTTATTATTTAAATCGAAATAAAATAATAAAAACATTAACAAACACATTTAATTTAATTGCGATGCCGAGCAACATGATATATCCTCCTAAAATGTTAAAATTTATTAACCACTAACAGCACACCCGTTATTCGTACGGAGTGTATAATTAAAAGAAACTTATAGTTCGCAATCATGTGCAAAATCTGTTAAAATATTAAATTTGATGCTCCTAAAGAGAAGTTTAAGAATATATGTTCTCACTATGCAAAATTATCTTCACGATCAGATCTGAAGAATAAAACATCCTGCCCCCTTTTGTAAGCAAATTTACAGAAGAAAAAATAGGAATTGAATGAATATATGCAACCCCGTACTAATTATATTGTCGCAGATCAGAAAATATGCCAATGTGTTAGTAGAAGATTAACCGTATTACAATATGCGTCTCAAAAATATTTGCCAAAATAAAAGAGATGACGTAATAAATTGAAAACATCAATAATATCCGTACTCTTTATACCAGAAGGTCGTAATTGATTCCAATATATGCCAATATATATCAAAACATATGTCAATATACCTGTACTACTTATATTCTCGTAGATTAAAAGATATACACGTGTATTTGTAGAAGATTCGTACAACATACAATATATGAGTTTAAACAATTTTTGTCAAAATAAAATAATTGCATAATAACTTGAAAATATCAATAATACTTGAATCAATAATCCCCGAAAATATAAATAATAATAATTTTTAAACCTGAAGACCGTAATTGATATTATCCAGTCAAAAATGCTATAAGAAAAATCAAATCGTTCTTTTCTAAAATATATTTTTATATCCATTTATTTATTATTCAAATCGAAAAAATAATTATTAAAATTAACAGACAGATTTAATTAAATTGCGTTTCTGAGTAACATGATATAAGATAGAATCTTATAACATGTTAAATATGTCATGTCTTATAACATAAACTGCGAAATTAAATAACGATTTTGATTTCTCTATACTTCTCATTGTTCCGTAAAAGCTTGTTTTAAATAAACCATGAACCATGGAGATAGATTTCCCCTTTAAATCATGTTTCAAACAATTCATGTTTTCAGAAAGTGACTAATTAACGCAAAAAATCTCCCATCAAACTCAGAGATTAAATTTTAATTCACTTTCAAACGATTTTCAAGCTTTTCGTATGGATAAACCACGGAGTTAGGGAGTAGAACTCCTAGGAAAAAGTTCCGTTTTTCATTAATATCTCGACAACCCCAGGTCTTAGAAACTCGAAACTTGGACAAAATTTATGGGGAGATATTTCAAGGCTATTCACCAAATTTCATTAAATTCGGTTCAGCCGTTTTTCCGTGATGATGACACAAACGAAAATTTCGTTTTTTACTAATATCTCGAGAACTACTGGCCGTAGAAACTCAAAACACGGATATAATTTTAAGTGGGGCTATTTCTGGGCTACCCACAAAATTTCATCAAATTTGGTTCAGCCGTTCTCCCGTGATGGTGTGACAAACAGACAGACAGACAGACAGACAGACAGACAGACAGACAGATTTTCATTTTTATTTATATAGATTCTTCATTTTGCATCTCAGTTGAGATGCGCATTGTTTTAAGTAACTTGGCCATGGAATATCTGCTCTACTGCAGAATTGTCCAACTAGCGACCCTAGAATAAAGATAATGCTTAGAAAATATATATAACACTAGCAGCATACCCGTTCTTCGTACGGAGTATATAATATAAAGAAACTTGAAATTCATAATCATGCCCAAATTCTTATAGTATACTAAATGACATGTTTAATCAAAATATTCTGTTAAAATATTTAATATAATGCTCCTAAAAAGAAGTTTAAGAATCTCTGTTCTCGCTATATAAAATTATCTTCATGGACATACCTGAAGAATAAAACATCTTGGACCCCTTATGTAAGCAAATATAAAAAAAAATATGGAATTGAATCAATATATGCAAAATAAAAGCGTTAAAATTGTATGGGACCCGTACAAATTATATACGCGAATATTAGAAAATATAACCTGTATTAGTAGATTACATGTATAAATTGAAAATACCAATAAACCCGTAATCTTTAAATCTGAAGACAGTCATTTATTTCAATATATGTCAAAATTAAAGTGCTAAAATTATATGGGAAGATATACACGTACTACTTATAATGTCCGATTATTAGTAGAAGATTACCCGTTTTGCAATATGAGTCACAAATGTTTTTTGGTAAAATACAACAGACGACGTAATAAATTGAATATATAATTAATCCCCTTAATCTTCATACCAGAAGACTGTACTTGATTCCAATATATATGCCAATATATGTCAAAATATATGCCAATATACCTGTACTACTTATATTCTCGTAGGTTAGAAGATATACCCGTACATTCCTAGAAGATTACTCGTACAACGTACAATATGCGTGTGTCAGCAATTTTTGCCGCAATAAAACAATGGCGTAATAACTTAAAAATATCAATAATCCCTGAATCAATAATTCCGGAAAATATCAATAATAATAATGTTTAAACCTGAAGAGTATAATTGATATTATCCAGTCCAAAATGAAATGGCAATGAAATTTATTTTATATACATATCTTCATTATTCAAATCGGAAAGGATTTAATAAAAATCGTCTGCCGCATAAACACATTGGATTTAAATCCGTTGCTAAGCGACATGATATCATTTGCTTCAAATAAATTGGTAGAAAAAATATCGTCTAAATAGTTATATTTCTATGGAACATTTGGCGACAGTTTCGTCAAATTAGCGACATTTTAAAAAATCGCCAAATTTATCGCCAAGTGGGACTGTAGAACTGACAGTTCCACTTTGCGACAAATTGACGAAATATCATCACAATACTATCCCCTAACAAAAAACAATTAATATCATTTATGTAGCGCAATTTTATCAATTTCAAGATATTTTTATAGATTTGAAAACATTTTTATCAATTTGGTGACATTTTAAAAATTCGCTAAATGTATTACTAAGTAGGATGGTTGGTCTGACAGATAAATTCTAACCAAACATCATTTCAGTACTCTCTTCTAACAAAACAAAAAAAAATTTCATTGATATGTAGAAGACCCAAGCCACACGACCAACCCGAAGGTTTATGGCAGCTGTTTGTGTGTCGTTTATATCAATTTGGCGACATTTCCGTCAATTTGGCAAAGTTTAAGAAAAGTTGTCAAATTAGCGATATCCCTCCAAATTCGTAGCTTTGAATTTGCAGATCTGAATGAAACATTCTTATCCCGTTTCAATATACTAAATGAAAACACTACAATTGTATTAGAAGATATACCCGCTCTACTCTTTTTCTGTTTCAACAATCGGCTATATGAATTTATTGGCTAAACACAATATATGAGTTTAGTAGCTAAATACGATATAAGGTTGAAAACTCTTTGCCAAAATAAATGAAATTGATGTACGCAGTCAGGCAATTAATATAATTAAAAGAAAAATCAAACCGTCCATTCATAAGATATACTTTTATATCCATTTATTTATTATTTAAATCGAAATAAAATAATAAAAACATTAACAAACACATTTAATTTAATTGCGATGCCGAGCAACATGATATATCCTCCTAAAATGTTAAAATTTATTAACCACTAACAGCACACCCGTTATTCGTACGGAGTGTATAATTAAAAGAAACTTATAGTTCGCAATCATGTGCAAAATCTGTTAAAATATTAAATTTGATGCTCCTAAAGAGAAGTTTAAGAATATATGTTCTCACTATGCAAAATTATCTTCACGATCAGATCTGAAGAATAAAACATCCTGCCCCCTTTTGTAAGCAAATTTACAGAAGAAAAAATAGGAATTGAATGAATATATGCAACCCCGTACTAATTATATTGTCGCAGATCAGAAAATATGCCAATGTGTTAGTAGAAGATTAACCGTATTACAATATGCGTCTCAAAAATATTTGCCAAAATAAAAGAGATGACGTAATAAATTGAAAACATCAATAATATCCGTACTCTTTATACCAGAAGGTCGTAATTGATTCCAATATATGCCAATATATATCAAAACATATGTCAATATACCTGTACTACTTATATTCTCGTAGATTAAAAGATATACACGTGTATTTGTAGAAGATTCGTACAACATACAATATATGAGTTTAAACAATTTTTGTCAAAATAAAATAATTGCATAATAACTTGAAAATATCAATAATACTTGAATCAATAATCCCCGAAAATATAAATAATAATAATTTTTAAACCTGAAGACCGTAATTGATATTATCCAGTCAAAAATGCTATAAGAAAAATCAAATCGTTCTTTTCTAAAATATATTTTTATATCCATTTATTTATTATTCAAATCGAAAAAATAATTATTAAAATTAACAGACAGATTTAATTAAATTGCGTTTCTGAGTAACATGATATAAGATAGAATCTTATAACATGTTAAATATGTCATGTCTTATAACATAAACTGCGAAATTAAATAACGATTTTGATTTCTCTATACTTCTCATTGTTCCGTAAAAGCTTGTTTTAAATAAACCATGAACCATGGAGATAGATTTCCCCTTTAAATCATGTTTCAAACAATTCATGTTTTCAGAAAGTGACTAATTAACGCAAAAAATCTCCCATCAAACTCAGAGATTAAATTTTAATTCACTTTCAAACGATTTTCAAGCTTTTCGTATGGATAAACCACGGAGTTAGGGAGTAGAACTCCTAGGAAAAAGTTCCGTTTTTCATTAATATCTCGACAACCCCAGGTCTTAGAAACTCGAAACTTGGACAAAATTTATGGGGAGATATTTCAAGGCTATTCACCAAATTTCATTAAATTCGGTTCAGCCGTTTTTCCGTGATGATGACACAAACGAAAATTTCGTTTTTTACTAATATCTCGAGAACTACTGGCCGTAGAAACTCAAAACACGGATATAATTTTAAGTGGGGCTATTTCTGGGCTACCCACAAAATTTCATCAAATTTGGTTCAGCCGTTCTCCCGTGATGGTGTGACAAACAGACAGACAGACAGACAGACAGACAGACAGACAGACAGATTTTCATTTTTATTTATATAGATTCTTCATTTTGCATCTCAGTTGAGATGCGCATTGTTTTAAGTAACTTGGCCATGGAATATCTGCTCTACTGCAGAATTGTCCAACTAGCGACCCTAGAATAAAGATAATGCTTAGAAAATATATATAACACTAGCAGCATACCCGTTCTTCGTACGGAGTATATAATATAAAGAAACTTGAAATTCATAATCATGCCCAAATTCTTATAGTATACTAAATGACATGTTTAATCAAAATATTCTGTTAAAATATTTAATATAATGCTCCTAAAAAGAAGTTTAAGAATCTCTGTTCTCGCTATATAAAATTATCTTCATGGACATACCTGAAGAATAAAACATCTTGGACCCCTTATGTAAGCAAATATAAAAAAAAATATGGAATTGAATCAATATATGCAAAATAAAAGCGTTAAAATTGTATGGGACCCGTACAAATTATATACGCGAATATTAGAAAATATAACCTGTATTAGTAGATTACATGTATAAATTGAAAATACCAATAAACCCGTAATCTTTAAATCTGAAGACAGTCATTTATTTCAATATATGTCAAAATTAAAGTGCTAAAATTATATGGGAAGATATACACGTACTACTTATAATGTCCGATTATTAGTAGAAGATTACCCGTTTTGCAATATGAGTCACAAATGTTTTTTGGTAAAATACAACAGACGACGTAATAAATTGAATATATAATTAATCCCCTTAATCTTCATACCAGAAGACTGTACTTGATTCCAATATATATGCCAATATATGTCAAAATATATGCCAATATACCTGTACTACTTATATTCTCGTAGGTTAGAAGATATACCCGTACATTCCTAGAAGATTACTCGTACAACGTACAATATGCGTGTGTCAGCAATTTTTGCCGCAATAAAACAATGGCGTAATAACTTAAAAATATCAATAATCCCTGAATCAATAATTCCGGAAAATATCAATAATAATAATGTTTAAACCTGAAGAGTATAATTGATATTATCCAGTCCAAAATGAAATGGCAATGAAATTTATTTTATATACATATCTTCATTATTCAAATCGGAAAGGATTTAATAAAAATCGTCTGCCGCATAAACACATTGGATTTAAATCCGTTGCTAAGCGACATGATATCATTTGCTTCAAATAAATTGGTAGAAAAAATATCGTCTAAATAGTTATATTTCTATGGAACATTTGGCGACAGTTTCGTCAAATTAGCGACATTTTAAAAAATCGCCAAATTTATCGCCAAGTGGGACTGTAGAACTGACAGTTCCACTTTGCGACAAATTGACGAAATATCATCACAATACTATCCCCTAACAAAAAACAATTAATATCATTTATGTAGCGCAATTTTATCAATTTCAAGATATTTTTATAGATTTGAAAACATTTTTATCAATTTGGTGACATTTTAAAAATTCGCTAAATGTATTACTAAGTAGGATGGTTGGTCTGACAGATAAATTCTAACCAAACATCATTTCAGTACTCTCTTCTAACAAAACAAAAAAAAATTTCATTGATATGTAGAAGACCCAAGCCACACGACCAACCCGAAGGTTTATGGCAGCTGTTTGTGTGTCGTTTATATCAATTTGGCGACATTTCCGTCAATTTGGCAAAGTTTAAGAAAAGTTGTCAAATTAGCGATATCCCTCCAAATTCGTAGCTTTGAATTTGCAGATCTGAATGAAACATTCTTATCCCGTTTCAATATACTAAATGAAAGCACTACAATTGTATTAGAAGATATACCCGCTCTACTCTTTTTCTGTTTCAACAATCGGCTATATGAATTTATTGGCTAAACACAATATATGAGTTTAGTAGCTAAATACGATATAAGCTTGAAAACTCTTTGCCAAAATAAATGAAATTGATGTACGCAGTCAGCAATTAATATAATTAAAAGAAAAATCAAACCGTCCATTCATAAGATATACTTTCATATCCATTTATCCATTTATTTATTATTTAAATCGAAAAAAAATAATAAAAACATTAACAAACACATTTAATTTAATTGCGATGCCGAGCAACATGATATATCCTCCTAAAATGTTAAAATTTATTAACCACTAACAGCACACCCGTTATTCGTACGGAGTGTATAATTTAAAGAAACTTAAAGTTCGCAATCATGTGCAAATTCTGTTAAAATATTAAATTTATTGCTCCTAAAGAGAAGTTTAAGAATATATGTTCTCACTATGCAAAATTATCTTCACGATCAGATCTGAAGAATAAAACATCCTGCCCCCTTTTGTAAGCAAATTTACAGAAGAAAAAATAGGAATTGAATGAATATATGCAACCCCGTACTAATTATATTGTCGCAGATCAGAAAATATGCCAATGTGTTAGTAGAAGATTACCCGTATTACAATATGCGTCTCAAAAATATTTGCCAAAATAAAAGAGATGACGTAATAAATTGAAAACATCAATAATATCCGTACTCTTTATACCAGAAGGTCGTAATTGATTCCAATATATGCCAATATATATCAAAACATATGTCAATATACCTGTACTACTTATATTCTCGTAGATTAAAAGATATACACGTGTATTTGTAGAAGATTCGTACAACATACAATATATGAGCTTAAACAATTTTTGTCATAATAAAATAATTGCATAATAACTTGAAAATATCAATAATCCTTGAATAATAATCCCCGAAAATATAAATAATAATAATTTTTAAACCTGAAGACCGTAATTGATATTATCCAGTCAAAAATGCTATAAGAAAAATCAAATCGTTCTTTTCTAAAATATATTTTTATATCCATTTATTTATTATTCAAATCGAAAAAATAATTATTAAAATTAACAGACAGATTTAATTAAATTGCGTTTCTGAGTAACATGATATAAGATAGAATCTTATAACATGTTAAATATGTCATGTCTTATAACATAAACTGCGAAATTAAATAACGATTTTGATTTCTCTATACTTCTCATTGTTCCGTAAAAGCTTGTTTTAAATAAACCATGAACCATGGAGATAGATTTCCCCTTTAAATCATGTTTCAAACAATTCATGTTTTCAGAAAGTGACTAATTAACGCAAAAAATCTCCCATCAAACTCAGAGATTAAATTTTAATTCACTTTCAAACGATTTTCAAGCTTTTCGTATGGATAAACCACGGAGTTAGGGAGTAGAACTCCTAGGAAAAAGTTCCGTTTTTCATTAATATCTCGACAACCCCAGGTCTTAGAAACTCGAAACTTGGACAAAATTTATGGGGAGATATTTCAAGGCTATTCACCAAATTTCATTAAATTCGGTTCAGCCGTTTTTCCGTGATGATGACACAAACGAAAATTTCGTTTTTTACTAATATCTCGAGAACTACTGGCCGTAGAAACTCAAAACACGGATATAATTTTAAGTGGGGCTATTTCTGGGCTACCCACAAAATTTCATCAAATTTGGTTCAGCCGTTCTCCCGTGATGGTGTGACAAACAGACAGACAGACAGACAGACAGACAGACAGACAGACAGATTTTCATTTTTATTTATATAGATTCTTCATTTTGCATCTCAGTTGAGATGCGCATTGTTTTAAGTAACTTGGCCATGGAATATCTGCTCTACTGCAGAATTGTCCAACTAGCGACCCTAGAATAAAGATAATGCTTAGAAAATATATATAACACTAGCAGCATACCCGTTCTTCGTACGGAGTATATAATATAAAGAAACTTGAAATTCATAATCATGCCCAAATTCTTATAGTATACTAAATGACATGTTTAATCAAAATATTCTGTTAAAATATTTAATATAATGCTCCTAAAAAGAAGTTTAAGAATCTCTGTTCTCGCTATATAAAATTATCTTCATGGACATACCTGAAGAATAAAACATCTTGGACCCCTTATGTAAGCAAATATAAAAAAAAATATGGAATTGAATCAATATATGCAAAATAAAAGCGTTAAAATTGTATGGGACCCGTACAAATTATATACGCGAATATTAGAAAATATAACCTGTATTAGTAGATTACATGTATAAATTGAAAATACCAATAAACCCGTAATCTTTAAATCTGAAGACAGTCATTTATTTCAATATATGTCAAAATTAAAGTGCTAAAATTATATGGGAAGATATACACGTACTACTTATAATGTCCGATTATTAGTAGAAGATTACCCGTTTTGCAATATGAGTCACAAATGTTTTTTGGTAAAATACAACAGACGACGTAATAAATTGAATATATAATTAATCCCCTTAATCTTCATACCAGAAGACTGTACTTGATTCCAATATATATGCCAATATATGTCAAAATATATGCCAATATACCTGTACTACTTATATTCTCGTAGGTTAGAAGATATACCCGTACATTCCTAGAAGATTACTCGTACAACGTACAATATGCGTGTGTCAGCAATTTTTGCCGCAATAAAACAATGGCGTAATAACTTAAAAATATCAATAATCCCTGAATCAATAATTCCGGAAAATATCAATAATAATAATGTTTAAACCTGAAGAGTATAATTGATATTATCCAGTCCAAAATGAAATGGCAATGAAATTTATTTTATATACATATCTTCATTATTCAAATCGGAAAGGATTTAATAAAAATCGTCTGCCGCATAAACACATTGGATTTAAATCCGTTGCTAAGCGACATGATATCATTTGCTTCAAATAAATTGGTAGAAAAAATATCGTCTAAATAGTTATATTTCTATGGAACATTTGGCGACAGTTTCGTCAAATTAGCGACATTTTAAAAAATCGCCAAATTTATCGCCAAGTGGGACTGTAGAACTGACAGTTCCACTTTGCGACAAATTGACGAAATATCATCACAATACTATCCCCTAACAAAAAACAATTAATATCATTTATGTAGCGCAATTTTATCAATTTCAAGATATTTTTATAGATTTGAAAACATTTTTATCAATTTGGTGACATTTTAAAAATTCGCTAAATGTATTACTAAGTAGGATGGTTGGTCTGACAGATAAATTCTAACCAAACATCATTTCAGTACTCTCTTCTAACAAAACAAAAAAAAATTTCATTGATATGTAGAAGACCCAAGCCACACGACCAACCCGAAGGTTTATGGCAGCTGTTTGTGTGTCGTTTATATCAATTTGGCGACATTTCCGTCAATTTGGCAAAGTTTAAGAAAAGTTGTCAAATTAGCGATATCCCTCCAAATTCGTAGCTTTGAATTTGCAGATCTGAATGAAACATTCTTATCCCGTTTCAATATACTAAATGAAAGCACTACAATTGTATTAGAAGATATACCCGCTCTACTCTTTTTCTGTTTCAACAATCGGCTATATGAATTTATTGGCTAAACACAATATATGAGTTTAGTAGCTAAATACGATATAAGCTTGAAAACTCTTTGCCAAAATAAATGAAATTGATGTACGCAGTCAGCAATTAATATAATTAAAAGAAAAATCAAACCGTCCATTCATAAGATATACTTTCATATCCATTTATCCATTTATTTATTATTTAAATCGAAAAAAAATAATAAAAACATTAACAAACACATTTAATTTAATTGCGATGCCGAGCAACATGATATATCCTCCTAAAATGTTAAAATTTATTAACCACTAACAGCACACCCGTTATTCGTACGGAGTGTATAATTTAAAGAAACTTAAAGTTCGCAATCATGTGCAAATTCTGTTAAAATATTAAATTTATTGCTCCTAAAGAGAAGTTTAAGAATATATGTTCTCACTATGCAAAATTATCTTCACGATCAGATCTGAAGAATAAAACATCCTGCCCCCTTTTGTAAGCAAATTTACAGAAGAAAAAATAGGAATTGAATGAATATATGCAACCCCGTACTAATTATATTGTCGCAGATCAGAAAATATGCCAATGTGTTAGTAGAAGATTACCCGTATTACAATATGCGTCTCAAAAATATTTGCCAAAATAAAAGAGATGACGTAATAAATTGAAAACATCAATAATATCCGTACTCTTTATACCAGAAGGTCGTAATTGATTCCAATATATGCCAATATATATCAAAACATATGTCAATATACCTGTACTACTTATATTCTCGTAGATTAAAAGATATACACGTGTATTTGTAGAAGATTCGTACAACATACAATATATGAGTTTAAACAATTTTTGTCATAATAAAATAATTGCATAATAACTTGAAAATATCAATAATCCTTGAATAATAATCCCCGAAAATATAAATAATAATAATTTTTAAACCTGAAGACCGTAATTGATATTATCCAGTCAAAAATGCTATAAGAAAAATCAAATCGTTCTTTTCTAAAATATATTTTTATATCCATTTATTTATTATTCAAATCGAAAAAATAATTATTAAAAATAACAGACAGATTTAATTTAATTGTGTTTCTGAGTAACATGATATAAGATAGAATCTTATAACATGTTAAATATGTCATGTCTTATAACATAAACTGCGAAATTAAATAACGATTTTGATTTCTCTATACTTCTCATTGTTCCGTAAAAGCTTGGTTTAAATAAACCATGAACCATGGAGATAGATTTCCCCTTTAAATCATGTTTCAAACAATTCATGTTTTCAGAAAGTGACTAATTAACGCAAAAAATCTCCCATCAAACTCAGAGATTAAATTTTAATTCACTTTCAAACGATTTTCAAGCTTTTCGTTTGGATAAACCACGGAGTTAGGGAGTAGAACTCCTAGGAAAAAGTTCCGTTTTTCATTAATATCTCGACAACCCCAGGTCTTAGAAACTCGAAACTTGGACAAAATTTATGGGGGGATATTTCAAGGCTATCCACCAAATTTCATTAAATTCGGTTCAGCCGTTTTTCCGTGATGATGAGACAAACGAAAATTTCGTTTTTTACTAATATCTCGAGAACCACTGGTCGTAGAAACTCAAAACACGGATATAATTTTAAGTGGGGCTATTTATGGGCTACCCACAAAATTTCATCAAATTTGGTTCAGCCGTTCTCCCGTGATGGTGTGACAAACAGACAGACAGACAGACAGACAGACAGACAGACAGACAGACAGACAGACAGATTTTCATTTTTATTTATATAGACTAGCAGCATACCCGTTCTTCGTACGGAGTATATAATATAAAGAAACTTGAAATTCATAATCATGCCCAAATTCTTATAGTATACTAAATGACATGTTTAATCAAAATATCCTGTTAAAATATTTAATATAATGCTCCTAAAAAGAAGTTTAAGAATCTCTGTTCTCGCTATATAAAATTATCTTCATGGACATATCTGAAGAATAAAACATCTTGGACCCCTTATGTAAGCAAATATAAAAAAAATATATGGAATTGAATCAATATATGCAAAATAAAAGCGTTAAAATTGTATGGGACCCGTACTAATTATATACGCGAATATTAGAAGATATAACCTGTATTAGTAGATTACATGTATAAATTGAAAATACCAATAAAACCGTAATCTTTAAATCTGAAGACAGTCATTTATTCCAATATATGTCAAAATTAAAGTGCTAAAATTATATAGGAAGATATACACGTACTACTTATAATGTCCGATTATTAGTAGAAGATTACCCGTTTTGCAATATGAGTCACAAATGTTTTTTGGTAAAATACAACAGACGACGTAATAAATTGAATATATAATTAATCCCCTTAATCTTCATACCAGAAGACTGTACTTGATTCCAATATATATGCCAATATATGTCAAAATATATGCCAATATACCTGTACTACTTATATTCTCGTAGGTTAGAAGATATACCCGTGCATTCCTAGAAGATTACTCGTACAACGTACAATATGCGTGTGTCAGCAATTTTTGCCGCAATAAAACAATGGCGTAATAACTTAAAAATATCAATAATCCCTGAATCAATAACTCCGGAAAATATCAATAATAATAATGTTTAAACCTGAAGAGTATAATTGATATTATCCAGTCCAAAATGAAATGGCAATGAAATTTATTTTATATACATATCTTCATTATTCAAATCGGAAAGGATTTAATAAAAATCGTCTGCCGCATAAACACATTGGATTTAAATCCGTTGCTAAGCGACATTATATCATTTGCTTCAAATAAATTGGTAGAAAAAATATCGTCTAAATAGTTATATTTCTATGGAACATTTGGCGACAGTTTCGTCAAATTAGCGACATTTTAAAAAATCGCCAAATTTATCGCCAAGTGGGACTGTAGAACTGACAGTTCCACTTTGCGACAAATTGACGAAATATCATCACAATACTATCCCCTAACAAAAAACAATTAATATCATTTATGTAGTGCAATTTTATCAATTTCAAGATATTTTTATAGATTTGAAAACATTTTTATCAATTTGGTGACATTTTAAAAATTCGCTAAATGTATTACTAAGTAGGATGGTTGGTCTGACAGATAAATGCTAACCAAACATCATTTCAGTACTCTCTTCTAACAAAACAAAACAAAATTTCATTGATATGTAGAACACCCAAGCCACACGACCAACCCGAAGGTTTATGGCAGCTGTTTGTGTGTCGTTTATATCAATTTGGCGACATTTCCGTCAATTTGGCAAAGTTTAAGAAAAGTTGTCAAATTAGCGATATCCCTCCAAATTCGTAGCTTTGAATTTGCAGATCTGAATGAAACATTCTTATCCCGTTTCAATATACTAAATGAAAACACAACAACTGTATTAGAAGATATACCCGCTCTACTCTTTTTCTGTTTCAACAATCGGCTATATGAATTTATTGGCTAAACACAGTATATGAGTTTAGTAGCTAAATACGATATAAGCTTGAAAACTCTTTGCCAAAATAAATGAAATTGATGTACGCAGTCAGCAATTAATATAATTAAAAGAAAAATCAAACCGTCTATTCATAAGATATACTTTTATATCCATTTATTTATTATTTAAATCGAAAAAAATAATAAAAACATTAGCAAACACATTTAATTTAATTGCGATGCCGAGCAACATGATATATCCTCCTAAAAGTTTAAAATTTATTAACCACTAACAGCACACCCGTTATTCGTACGGAGTGTATAATTTAAAGAAACTTAAAGTTCGCAATCATGTGCAAATTCTGTTAAAATATTAAATTTATTGCTCCTAAAGAGAAGTTTAAGAATATATGTTCTCACTATGCAAAATTATCTTCACGATCCGATCTGAAGAATAAAACATCCTGCTCCCTTTTGTAAGCAAATTTACAGAAGAAAAAATAGGAATTGAATGAATATATGCAACCCCGTACTAATTATATTGTCGCAGATCAGAAAATATGCCAATGTGTTAGTAGAAGATTACCCGTATTACAATATGCGTCTCAAAAATATTTGCCAAAATAAAAGAGATGACGTAATAAATTGAAAACATCAATAATATCCGTACTCTTTATACCAGAAGGTCGTAATTGATTCCAATATATGCCAATATATATCAAAACATATGTCAATATACCTGCACTACTTATATTCTCGTAGATTAAAAGATATACACGTGTATTTGTAGAAGATTCGTACAACATACAATATATGAGTTTAAACAATTTTTGTCATAATAAAATAATTGCATAATAACTTGAAAATATCAATAATCCTTGAATCAATAATCCCCGAAAATATAAATAATAATAATTTTTAAACCTGAAGACCGTAATTGATATTATCCAGTCAACAATGCTATAAGAAAAATCAAATCGTTCTTTTCTAAAATATATTTTTATATCCATTTATTTATTATTCAAATCGAAAAAATAATTATTAAAATTAACAGACAGATTTAATTTAATTGCGTTTCTGAGTAACATGATATAAGATAGAATCTTATAACATGTTAAATATGTCATGTCTTATAACGTAAACTGCGAAATTAAATAACGATTTTGATTTCTCTATACTTCTCATTGTTCCGTAAAAGCTTGTTTTAAATAAACCATGAACCATGGAGATAGATTTCCCCTTCAAATCATGTTTCAAACAATTCATGTTTTCAGAAAGTGACTAATTAACGCAAAAAATCTCCCATCAAACTCAGAGATTAAATTTTAATTCACTTTCAAACGATTTTCAAGCTTTTCGTTTGGATAAACCACGGAGTTAGGGAGTAGAACTCCTAGGAAAAAGTTCCGTTTTTCATTAATATCTCGACAACCCCAGGTCTTAGAAACTCGAAACTTGGACAAAATTTATGGGGGAATATTTCAAGGCTATTCACCAAATTTCATTAAATTCGGTTCAGCCGTTTTTCCGTGACGATGAGACAAACGAAAATTTCGTTTTTTACTAATATCTCGAGAACCACTGGTCGTAGAAACTCAAAACACGGATATAATTTTAAGTGGGGCTATTTCTGGGCTACCCACAAAATTTCATCAAATTCGGTTCAGCCGTTCTCCCGTGATGGTGTGACAAACAGACAGACAGACAGACAGACAGACAGACAGACAGACAGATTTTCATTTTTATTTATATAGATTTATTATTATTAAATCACTCAAATTTATATCTGAAACGAACAATAATTGATAGTTAATGCAGTACATAACTGTATTAACTTATAATGCATAAATATTACTGAATTTATTTTTAACGGCAGCAAAAACATGTTGATCGAAAATGTTGCTCTGTAGTTTATAGAAATTTAACAGTTGTATGAAACGCAAAAAAATAGATTGTGAATAATGTTAAATATATGTGTTTATGTTATAGGTTTTTTTAGGGGGAAGGGGCACAAAATGTGGTATACACTTTTCAATAAAAAAAGGGGCTTAATTTACAACAAAAGTTTCTCAACCTGAACAGTTGAATTTTAATAAATATTTACGGTTATTAAAATAAACAAATTTATTCATTATAAAAAACAAACAATCGTTAAACTCTAACAGCAACACTGACAATAAATTAATAAAAGTAATTTTTTTCGCGTTGCTCGCATTGCATTTTAATACTGACCCCGTTCTTTTCGCACTGCAAAAATTGTGCACTACTTGCATTAAAAACACCCTAGTGATTGAAGACTAAACTAAAATATGAATTTCTGCGCAATATATTTGTTCAAATGCGAAACATTTTACTGCACATTTATGTATTCTATATCTTAGACTTACTTATTCTGTCTAGTGGAAATATTCTATTTCAATTAACAATCTCTGAATAAATCTGCATGCAAGTTTAACAGAGGGTACAACTCATTCAATCGGTTCTCTTTGTATTAAAAGTTATTGAAGAGCATGTTACGAGATTACTTATTAAATCAAGCTGCGAGTAGCATAATTAAGTGAATTAATCTGTCTGTTGCAAATAATCCATGCACGGCATTAATGAATCTAGATGAAACTTATTTTCAAAATTAGAATCGGAATTTGGAATGATCTGTATCTGAAATTATATATGATGAAGTAGAATTTTTGCTTTCATGTAGCTCTATAATTTTAGGAGTAGTGTAGTTATATGTTGCATTCAAAAGTTCTTGTCTGCAAAAAGCTAATGTATGTAAATATTTGATTACATTTAATTACGTATCATTTTTATAGCATATGTTTTCGAAATTACTTTTGTACTATTCTGTGTTTAAAACCGAAATTTTCAAAATGTTATTTCGTATGTTTGAGTTCTAAAGTATACCGCTTTATTAAATAAAATAGTCATTTAAATAAGAAAAAGCTAGTTTAACTACTAGAACGAATTACTTTGCTTTGTATGGGTCTAAATAAGTCAGTCAGTACTATTAAATAATTAATTGCGCGTCCTCTACTTAAATATTGCATTTACGATCCAATTTGCAAGTAATCCTCTAAAAATGAGGAAGGAAGGCATGGTTTAAACTCCCAGGTGGCGTGCGCAGTAAAATCCACCGGTGGAAGTTTAAAGGGGTCGAGCAGGGACTGCGTGGAAGATCCTTTGCTATGACTAAATGCGATCACTTAAAAAAATTACAATATTTATATATATTATTGTATTATATAACAGTATTAATATATCGCTGTTCCGAGCAGTGTAGAAAAAATCCAATAGTCATAAGAACGCAAAATCTGCATTATATACATTTCAGAACATGGAGAAACGAATGGCTCAAAAACAAATTAGTTTAAAAAATGACTGATAGAAGAAGGGATGGAGCTGCGAGCAGTCCCTAGTACAAATATAATTTAATGAAATGGCTTCGCAGTCGGGATGCACATTAATTACGAATTGTAAGTGGTATAAGCGTACGACAGATACTGACAATAGATATTAACATCCAAATATCGATTTAATTAATGCATCTAGAATATGTTACACATGGAACGCAGAGGGGAAGAAGGCTGTAGAAAGACAATTCATTGGCATTTGTCAATGTGTTCACCGTGTTGAAGTAGCAACAACTGATTTTGTGTGACAGCGTGTTTGACAGCTGCACTTAACTGATCTGTTGTGATGTTGCGTGTGTGCAAGATGACGCCGTCATTCAAAGCTGCAAGGTTACGAATATCTCCTCGATAAACCATGCTTTTCAGGTAACCTCACAGCCAAAAGTGATAAGGGTTCAGGTCTGGTGGACGGGGTGGCCATAAAGATAGGAATGTGCGACTGATTACTCGATTTTTTGTAAAATGCTGTCGCAACAACTGTTGAACAGAACGGCGAAAGTGAGGAGGTGCTCTATCTCGTTGGAATATGGCAAAGATGTGGCATCCTCGTTGTTGGAGATGAGGAATAACGAAGTTTTTCAAATGTCCCTATAACGTTGTGCAGTAATTAAACAGGTCTCTGGTCCCTGTGGATGGATTTCTTCAAAAAGACAAAATAAGGACCAATCAGAAATGTCGCTGTAAACCCAATCCAAACGGTTAGTTTTGGAAAATGTAAGGTGATCTGTTGAGAGTGGCGGATATTTTTGATTACCAAGATGAGGCTGTTTGCGGTGTTTACTGCTCCACACAGAGAAAAATGTGCCTTATCACTCCACAAGATGTTTCACGGCCAGTCGGCGTCTAACTGCATGCGTGCAAGGAATGCCAAAGTAAACTTTTCATGGATATCTGTATCAGAACTTGTAACGCTTGATCTTATACAGATAACATTCTAAGGTTTTCCGCAAATATTTCCATAGTGTTGCGTAGGACAAATCCAATTGTGTTCTCGAGCACTACTGATTCCTGCCTCATTGTGACTGGTCTGTTCAATAACAGCCCTTGCAACCTCTGCAGCCACTTGAATTGTTATAGGTATTCGGCCACGTCCTGGCCGAACTGAAAAGCTCCCAGTCTCGTCGAAACGTTCAACCATTCTCTGGAAGCCTCATGGTGTCAGAGTACATGCTGTATGCAACGATTTCAAACGTTTGTACTCGCGAACAGCGCCAGCAGCGTTTTCGTCATTTTTATAAAAACATTTTAATAATAAAGCCCTGTCAGACGATAAGAGTCCTACAGCGATCGTAGAATGTTTCCACAAAGCATTGAACGTGTTTTTATAGCAAATTGTGTTAAAAAAATTTACATGAAATGACGTATTCTTCTTTTGATGATGCCGTATGGGACATTTTTAAAATGCTTACCTCAATTTCATACTCAAAGATTATGACAATTGCTAGTCGCTTACACCACTTACAATTCGTAATTAATATGCATCACAACTGCCAAGCTGTTTCAATAAATTATTTTTTACTAGGGACTATTCTCAGCGCCATTTAATCCCCTATCGGTCGTTTTTGGAACTAATTTTTATTTTTTGCGGCATTCGTGTCCCTATGTTCTGAAATGTATACCACACAGATCTGGTGTTCTTATGACCACTGGTTTTTTCTCTACGGTGCTCCTCATAGGGCTACTTTAATTCTAACCACCCTGTATATCATCAGATCATCTAAAAAATGCTAATTTAAATGTGCTTAAAAGAATATGAAGCTATTATTCAGAGGATATGTTTTAACCATCGTTGAAAATAATATTATTCGATCTTTTTGATGGTGTAAAGGTGGAAACTGTGTGATAATATTATCGGTGTGATATTACTATTGACAATAAAGGAGTACTGGACTAAATTACTAAAATTTTTCTAGATATGATAAGCTTCAAATAAATAAAGATCATAGATCAACATGCTTTTTTGTATAATCCTTGCTGAAGAAAACTCAAGACTGTAGTGAAATTGGTAGTAATATTGAGCAATTGAAGATTTATTAAATTCCTGTTTTTTGACATAGTTGTCATGTTTTTTCATGTCAGTGTGGTCTTTTCTATATTGCACTAACTAAACGTGCTATAAAATTTCGTATTAAAGAACATGCAAATTATGTTACAAAACAGGAATTTAATGCATCTTCAATTGATCAACACTGTTACCAATTTGACTACCGTTTTGAGTTTTCTTCAACAAGAGTTATACAAAAATGCACGTCGATCTATGATCTTCACTTATTTGAAGCTAACTATATAAAAAAAATAGTAATGTTGTTAATGATTTGTCCAGTAATCAATTTTGTCCACCGTCTGACAGAGTGCATTGTATAATTCCCCTATTTTTTCATTCTTTGGGGCTCTTTGTGCCGTATTGTTCGTATTGTTTGTCTCATTCATTCTTGTTCGAACTTGACTCATTTTGACAAGATATCGCTTCTGTGTCTTGATGCACGCCAATCTCTTGTTGTTGTTTCTCGTTTCCTATCATCTTGACTGTTCTTCATGCTGCTTTCTGTTTTGATCTCTCTTAATACAGGTCATGAGTTGTTGCTCTTAATCCAGGTCATATAATCCCCCTTTGTCTCTTCCTTTGCACCTATTCATCTTTTGGGCTTCGGATTTGCTGGTTCTCTTGCATTGATGAAGGGGATCCAACATGTCCTCGAAACAGTTGTATGCAGCATTATCATTTTATTTGTGCTTAAACACGTTGCTGAAATTTTCCTTAATACCTTTATTGTCTATATATAAATTTTCACTCTGTATAAATTATGAAACTCTCACTTGTTAAATACTATCCAAATTGTATGCCATTCTCTACATCTTCCATACTTTAAACAGAAGTTACCGTTCAAAATGTCAAAGGAACCACCAGAAAATATACCCATGCCAGTCTAAGTGTAATTCAATACTTCATTAAATTTGAAACAGCAAAACCTGGTTGTCGGCTTTTAGGGAATTTCGTAATAAGGACCTGGGGCCTATGCCCCGTGGACCCTTGCCTTAATCTGGTTCTGTCGGTACGAACCCGTATGTTTTGGAAGCAAATATAGTTTCATCCTTCAAAGCAAGTAATATACAGGGTGTCCCAAAAATAGTGAAACGCTCTTTAATTCTTTACCTGTTGGAGATAAGTGGACAATGTAAATTGCAAAAATGTTGAAAGTAAGGTAGGAAATAAGACTACGTTAATGAAATAGTCCCCCCATTCATTTTCAAAACGTTACACTTTTAAAATTTTATACGACCCCTTTAAACAAATTTCGTCAATCAGAAAATTTTTATTTTTAATGCCACAAGATCATTAAGAAAAACAGCATATTTTTACCGGTATTTTTTCAGTAACTTGAGCAAAATTTTTGTACTTAGAACTCTTTCTAAACGTATTCAGTGCATTATATACATAGTATTTATTAATTTCCACAGATCCTCAAATTAATGCATCATTATCAATGCAAATATGATTTACTCACTCATATATTGCGTTTTCAATGTTTATGCACTGTTGTCAATGATGATATATCGGATTTTAATGAGCCAATAACGAGGTATTGCACTGGATTAATAGAAGATTGATCGTTTTCGCTGAGGCAAAGTTAAAGCAATTTATAAACATATTAGCAGAAAATGCACTTTAAGCTAAAGTGGTGATAACGATTTCGGTATTAAACTAATTATAAGATGAAATGATTACATTAGTTCTCTGATCTACTCCCAGACTTATGAAACGATATTGATCGTTGAAGTCTTACATTAAACATGGTACAGCAAGGTTGTTCCCGTTTTCAAATTACATATCAATCATGCACGTGAAGTCCAATATATCTGGATGAAAGTCACCCTCCCCCCCATAGACTTAATGTTAAAATCAACAATTAAAATAATAAGTCGAGAGACTAAATATTTATTTCATTGTTGTAAATTAAAACCGAATTCATAATCCGTGTAATTTCCAAATACAATTCTTCCAAATGTATACGTAATGTAATTTCCAAATCTCATGTTTTGAACCAAAATCATTTCCTCGCTCGTTTCTGCATGAGCAACCATGCAACAACGGTATTTAATACGCCCTAAAAAGCTAATTTAATACGCCCTAAGAAAGTTAATTTGGTAAGCCCAAATAAGCGCGATGCAATTCCCATGCATGCACCCAAATATCTGGTTTGTCAGTATTCAAGAAGTTCAAATTGTTTACAATAAACATAAATGAATGTAAACACTCGAAGCCGAAGAAGAAACAAAAGTCATATTAGAATTGCTTTTGCAGTAAATTTTCATTCAATTGGAGTCAAATTTTCAATAGTCGTCTGAAATATCGATCGCAGGTCTCTTGCGCCATTTTAGTTTTGATCGTTTCTCCTGAATAAAAAAGCTATTTCGAAGTCAAAATATCACGGATTTTCGGCTATTAGCATTCATAACGTTTAAACTCATTTGAACTTTTTAAAAATCTTACTAATGTGCATCGTACGGAGACGTGAAGCAGCTCTGCAGCAAATTGCGCCATTGTTCGACGTTTCAATTTTCTGCAACAGTCAATATACACAGGTAGACACAGAAACATCTACTTGAATTATGTAAGACGTGGGATCCCAATGATAGTTACCGTTAATATGAGTTAACCATTGCAAAAACTGAGGGCGAATCGACTTTAGACAATTATAACAAGGCGTCTTCAAAAAGACAAGACTTTGAACCTGCGGTATAGCGGTCACTTTTTATAGTAATATTTTGTATCAATCATTTTTGAAGCAAATAAACGAGAAACGAGCCACCTGCGAAGAGAATACCCCTAAATAGACACGTTAGACTTGCTCTTGTTAAGCGGTCGTAGCGGGCTTTTGCGATACAGATACACCCACGCAGCAGGCGTTATGTCTGTCCTCAATCGGCATTTTTGGCCAGTTATACGGCCTTCATTAATACGATAATACGAGACCGATTAACGACAGCATAAACTGCTCACTCCACGTATGCAATCTGGATACACCGGGGACAGGGGCTGGGATATATCAAAATCAGATGGGAATATGCAGGGGGCTATAATAAGAAATAGTCCAATTAGGGGAATTTTCATCGGTCATAACTTTTAATAAGAGTTGAAAACGTATGTTAATAAGAGCAACATGGGCTAATACATAACAAGATAGAGATGACACCTGAGAAAAGATTACAATCGAAGTTATGGAAATTTTGATCTGATTCTTGAGGTTTTTGGTGACTGCAAGTAAAATATTGACATAATTACATATTCCAAAAATTGAAGGTGTATCTCTAAAGTATAGTAATTTAGAATATCGCAAAATGTGTCCAACTGTTTGTTAGGAAAAAAATTTGCCCAAAGTAAAGAACATGTGGGCATTTTCTGGATGTCAACATGTAAAAATATTTCGAAGTGCCAAAATAATTTATATTTTGCACAAATCTGACTTTACCGAAAAGTACGTATAAGAAATCCAGAAACAGAATTCAGAAACAAAAATCACAAGTATGAATCATTTCATTCAATGTCCAATTTCACGCCTTTTATGAGATTCTACACACTTACGATTTCCCGGCCGTCCAAATAGGTGCTCTTAGTCCTCTGGACGAGTCGGACGGTCTGGGTCTTCAACACTTACGATTTCGGGCGCAGTAGCCCATTGGTTAGCGCGCTGGAGTTGCACTCGGTAGGCCCGGGTTCGATTCCAGCCACTGCCAAAACTGCCGCCGTGTTCATGCGGAGTACGATCACGTTAAACATGTGGGTCCGAAAGTCCTTCCGAGAGGTTGGTGGTAGGGGAAGGAGGGTACGGTCCCTGTGGATGCCTCCCCCACTGGGTTCCGCTCTAAATTGGGTGGCACTTCCCGACCGTCCAAACAGTTACCTTCCACCTTTCTGTTAGGTCGGACGGTCTGGGTTTCAACAACAACAACACTTACGATTTCTCTTCCCAAATAATTGCTCAAGTCCTCTGGATGAGTCGGACGGCCTGGGTTTTCCACACTTACGATTTCTAACTACACTTATGAGCTTTAATATAGCCTATACGGAAATTTTGGGGCAAGTTCCAGAACGTTACGTTAAAGACGTAATATGGAATTTACATGAGAAAATTTACCCAAAATATATTGGCCTTTGGGTAATCCCGTTCAGCTGAGAAGTTTAATTCAAGTAAATCTCGACGAGCAAGTCAGTTTTATACGCACATATTATTCTTTCCCTGCAATACATGAAAATGTCTAGGGAAAGTATTGGAATCATGACGAAAGTCGCAACTCGAGTTTTCGACGGATCAACACGTTTTGAGACTTCTAGAATACGAAAAAACTATTTTTAGCGTGACGTCTGTGTATGTGTCTGTCTGTCTGTCTGCGCAATGTATGTATCCACTATAACTCAAAAACTAATGGACCGAATTTCATAAAATTTGGTAGATATGTCACTTGCGTGTGAACCTGGTGCTGATTATTGTTTGGTACGATTCTGGATGAAACAAGCCGCCTTTTTTTGCGAAATAGATCTCAAAAACTGCTTGTATCCACTTTAACAGAAAATTTAATTGATCAAATTTTACAAAATTTGGTGTATAAGTCACCTGTGGGTCACCCTGGTGCTAAACAGATTTTGATACGATTCGTAAAGGAAAAACCGGCATTTTTTTACAAAATAGCCCGCAGAAATTGTCTATATACACTCTAACTCAACTAATTGAGTGAATTTCATAAAATTTGGTAGATACGTCACTTGTGTGCGACCCTGGTGTTGATTAGATTTTAGTACGATTCGGGTTAAATGAACTTACCTTTATTGCGTAAAGGCCCGCAAAAATTATATATCCACTCTAGCTGACAAACTATTTGATTAAATTACACAAAATTTGGTAGATAAGTCCCTCGTAGAATACTGTGATGTTGGTTAGATTTTGATACGATTCGGAAAAAAAAAGAACTGCTTTATTTTTGCGAAATGACCAGCAAATTTAATATATTCCATCTAAAATAATATACTATACATGTGTAGGATAGTGAAACTCTAAAATAAATAGTTAAAATTGATGAAATATATTAATTAAATATTTGTTCTACATGTAAAATTTGACAACTAAGCGAATATATCTGACCCCATGACTATAAGTAAACCATTCTCGAGATATTGTAATTTCAAGAATTTCAAGGACCTGATGAATTAAGTAGCCAAATGAAACAAAGATGCAATAAAAAAACAAGTTGATATAATATCAGAAAATTATCCACATAGTTTCCGCAATTAAACTCAATGCATAATGAAATAAAAAATTACAAAATGAATTTGAATCTGCAATGAAAGTCATGTGCTGTCCACATCATATTTTTTACTTTCCCTGCAACACATGGTAATGTATTGGGAAAATATTGGAATCACGTCGAAAACCGCAACTCGAGTTTTCGACAGATCCACACATTTTGGGACCTCTACAATACGAAAAAACTACTTTAGCGTGACGTCTCTGTGTGTGTCTGTCTGTCTGTCTGTCTGAATGTGCAATATACGTATCAACTCTAACTCAAAAACTAATGGACCGAATTTCATAAAATCTGGTAGGTAAGTCACTTGGGTATCTCCCTGGTGCTGATTAGTTTTTGGTACGATTAAAAAAAAATCCGCCTTTTTTGAGAAATGGCTCGTAAAAATTTCATGTATCCACTCTACCTGAAATACCAATCGACTAAATTTAATAACATTTGGAAGATAAGTTCCTTGTGGGATACTGTACTGCTGATTAGATTTTTGTACGATTCAAAAAAGAACAAATTGTCTTTTTCTACGAAATGGCCGGAAAAAAATTTCATATATCCACTCTAGCTGAAATACTAATTTGCCAAATTTCACAAAATTTGGTAAAAAAGTTACTTGTAGGATACTCTGGTGCTGATTACATTTTGGTACGATTCGAACAACCTGCTTTTTTTACGAAATGGCCCGCAAAAATCGCCAAAATCTAAAAAAAGCCAACGTATGTTCAAATGCATCAATTTCATTCTTGTTTTATACGCAATTTTTGACGAGAAAAGAATATAATACACTCCATTATTTTGGACAAACCGTTCACAAGATATTTGAGATTTCTTCCATTTTTGTTAAGCTGCTTTCCGGAAAATATACAATTGGCAAATACAAGAAAAAATTGAATTAAAAATGCAAATTTTGTGTTATTTTGTGCAATTGCAACTCAATCTAATGAATTATTAAAGAAATAAAGAAAAAATGAATTTGAATCTGCAGCGAAAGCCATGTGCTGCCAACATCAGATTTTTACTTTCCCTGAAATACATGGCAATGTATAGGGAAAGTATTGGAATCTTACCTAAAATCGCAACTCCAGTTTTCGACGGATCTACACGTTTCGAGACCTCTATAATACGAAAAAACAATTTTTAGCATGACGTCTCTGTGTGTGTCTGTCCGTGTGTCTGTGTGTCTGTCTGTGCGTCTGTCTGCCTGTGTGTCTGTCTGTGCAGATTTTGTATTCACCTCTAACTAAAACACTAATCAACCGAATTTCATGAAATTTCGTAGGTAAATCATTTGTGGGCGAATTTGGTGCTGACTAGTTTCGGTTATGATTCGGGATAAAATAACCCGCCTTTTTGTGAAATGGCCTGCAAGACTTGTCTGTATCAACTCAAACTGATAACTAATGGACCGAATTTCACAAAATTTGGTATATAAGTCGCTTGTGGGGTCACCTTGGTGCTGATTAAATTTTGGTACGATTCGGAAAAAAATAATCTGCCTTATGTTGCGAAATAGCCCGCAAAATCTAAAATCAAAAACTACGTATGATCAAATATATCCATTAAATGCTTGTTCTTTACGTAATTTTTAACGAAGAAAATAATAAGACCACTAGGACTAGCCTTGGACTAGTTCTCGAGATATTTAATTTCTTCTTATTTTCTCTACGCCACCTTTAAAATTAAGTCCAGTTACCAAATGAGAACGAAAATTGAATTAAATATGAATTAAATGTAATTAAAATAAACAGAACTTGCATATAAGTCTGCAGGGAAAGTTATGTGCTGCCCACATCAGATGTTTATTTTCCCTGCAATACATGGTAATGTATAGGGAAGGTATTGGAATTATGTCGAAAATCATAGCCAGAATTTTCGACGGATATACACGTTTTGACACCTCTAGAATACAAAAAACTATTTTTACGCTGACGTCTGTGTGTATGTCTGTGTGTATGTCTGTGTGTGTGTATGTGTGTAAGTCTATGTGTTTGTCTTTGTGTCTGTGTGTCGCTCTGGGCAATGTATGTATTCACTCTAACTCAACAACTAATAAAGCAAATTTTATAAAATTCGGTGTGTAAGTCACTTTTGGGTGATAATGGTGCTGATTAGTTTTGGGTACGATTCGGGATAAATTAACCCACCTTTTTTTTTGCGAAATAGCCCGCAAAAATTGCTTGTATCCGCTCTAGCTGAAAAACTAATAGATGGAATTTTGTACAATTCAGTAGATCAGCAACTTGTGGGTTACTCTGATGCTGATTAGGTTTTGGTACGATTCGAAAAAAAATAACGAAAAAATAATCTGCTTTTGCGAAATGGTCCAAAAAATCGTTAAAATCTAAAATAACAAAACTACGTATACTCAAATATATCAATAAAATGCTTGTTTTATACGTAAGTTTTAACGGTAAAAATAATAAGTTCAACTCCATTACACTAGAACTAGCCGCTATCGAGATATTTCTGTTTTCTCGCATTTTCGATAAGCCAGCTTTGGAAATAAATCCAGTTACCAAATGAGGACGAAAATTGAATTCAAACTGCAAATTCAGTGTAATTTCAAATAAGAAAATAAATTTAAGTCTGCAGGGAAAGTTATGTGCTGCTCATCTCAAATTTGTACATAGTAGTTTCAGTAATAGTAATGAACGCTTATTCTTTCAGAATACTAAATCCTAAAAAAATAATAATGTATCTGAATGACTATACCAGGAAAGAAAACTCAATTTCTCATTTCATTTTTTAAAAATGTATATTGAAGGTAATGGAAACATAAAAAAACTGAATCACCTTCTTAAATGTTGGTAGAGATGTATTGCAATCTCCTCTTTCTTGTACAAAAAGATGGAGCAATCACCAAGGAACTTTTTCATCTGCGTATTCCTTTAAAATGTATAAAATATGACCTACGTACGTATTTTTAGAACCTACAGAAGCGCCTCTAATGATCTAGAAGGCTACATCTTTGCACACTCACATAATCGATCATCGGTCAGAACTTATAGTAGCAAGATTTTCGATTTACCCCTCGGGATGGTGAAACAATGATGGTGAAACACTTTTTCGAAAAGTGTTTTCAGACCCTGCATGCAGAAGCTACTCTGGTGACCTTGACGGCTGAATGTTTTCACATTCATAGTATCGACAATCCGACTTAACTTAACGTAGTGAGATTTTCACCCCTCCCATGTGGTAGAGATTATGGCCTTTTAAACGTATTTCCAGACTCTCAAGCAGCCCTCCAATGGCTTAAAAGGTTGAACCTTTGAACACTTATAAGATACACCACTGAACCGAACCTAACTGTCATGTCGCAATTTCTGCGCCATGAGCCTTTTGAGTTTTTCTGTGAGAAAAACATCTTTCTTTCCTTCCGTGCCTGTGCTGTATTTCGGTAAGCCTCGTCTGGATTGGTTTTGCATTGAAATCCGTGTTTTGTCGAGAATTCGTTGGCGCGAGCCAGGATTTCTGTCTCGGCTGGGATGTGTGACGTATGGTCGGAGGAGAAAGCTGTTGCCGGGCGCGCTTGCCTGCCAATCAGGAAGCTGCTTTGAGGAGAAGTTCTGGGCTGGACTCTTGAGACCCGGGGATTCGACTTGGAAGTTTCGCTCGGAAAAGTCGCATCAGGAGTTTATCTTAAAACTTAAGACAAAGGGTTATGGCCAAAATGGCTAAGTTTCCTCGATTGGAGAGATTTTGTTTCTAATGAAACCATGATCCATTTCTGGAGCGGAATGAAGAAGTACCTGGAGAAGATTCGATGTTCCTTAACGCTTTTCTAAATTCTTTTTTTTTATTCCAGGATAATATCTCGCGGACCCTTTTGCTACCGAAGTTTGTACCGGAAGGGATGACATAAATGGAATTTCTGGCGAAAAGCCCTGTTATATTGAGAGATGATTGGATACTCATTTTCGGACATTTAATCCGGGTTCCAGCAGTGTTTTTTCCGAATATGGAACTTTTCTGTGAATTTGGTTTTTAATCTTCAATTCACGTAACCCCTTTTGTATCGGAACCAGAAGTTCCAACTGAAATCTTTGGCACGTTATAGATCACTGGCACACTAAAATATATAATCTTGAATTATAATGGTTTTACTGAATTTTAAGTGAGTTAAAATAGAATTGTATAACTTCATGATTTAAGAAGTAACATTATGTTTGATTTAATAATAAATAATGATTGATATTTTGAGCAGAGCAAAAATTGAAATAGTAATTGTTAATGATAAAGGAAGCTCTGAATTATTCGAAATGATAAATTAAGTAAAGTTATGTTGGTGAATATGCAAATGATTAAAATAAATAGATTTGTTTAAATTGATAAATGTGTTTTCATTCTTGTATTTCCTCATGTTCTTTGCTCACTGAATACCATCTAGAATATAATTCTTCTAGACTGGGAAAACCTCATCTAAATAACATTGCCTGGGTTAAGATAAGTATGATAATTACCACTTCTTTTGTTTTTGCGATAAATTTTACGGTCACTGGCCTTGTGTGTAGCGGAATCGGTACTCGCAGGTTGGTTCTTAAACCGCTACCACATAACGAAAACGGATTTTCAATATTTCTTCAGGGGTGAGCAAAATGTGGGCTGGGGGGGGAGGACTGAAATCTCTCAGAATAATCTCGAAGCCGCTTTCGGGGACATAAAAGGCTGATATTCGAAAACTGGACTTAACACAAAAATAAATTTTGATATTGCATAATAATGTCAAATATTCTTTTAAGAACAATCATTTCTAAGGAGAGCGGTAAGTTAACTAAAAAATGTTACAAACCACTTAATAAACTCAAAGCAAGACTTCGTTTGTCTGAATTTAAATTTTCAATGAATTGACAACTACGACATGCATTCATATTTGCACTTGGATAAACACTGAGTATTGAAGCGTGGAGTGTCCACTCATAGAAAGTGACGCCTGATGTTCCGCTCTGCTGCATATTGCACATTTTCTTTTTTTTTCTAGCATGTAATGCATATACAGGGGCTTTCAAAAGTCCGTATAAACTTTAAAAATTCATTAAAAATCAAAAAATCATCGCATTGAGGTATGGTTTATACCATAAGTATTGCCAGGACGGGGTTTTTTTCTTTTTGACGTTAAAAAATTTTGTAGTTTAGAAAATCACCTATAGGTGGCGCTTACCCGAATAACTCTTCTAGAAGTATGCAAATGAGGCTGTTATAAAAGAGCTGTAGTGCTCTGTATTGCTTTATTTGATTCATTAGTAAACTGTGCAAGGAAGAAGTTTTTGCGAGAATGTTAACTATGACCGAGAAAGCCTTCCTTGTTAGTGAAGCTGTATTACGTGAGCGGAGAATCTGCATCAGATGCTTTGCGAAAATTTCGATTTAGGAAAAATCTAAGGAAAGGAAATGTCCTATCACCTGTTCAGAGTTACTTAGGCTTATCACACGATTTGACACGAACAGTAAGTTATTTACTTTGTCTTTCCAATGCGTTCAGCGCCACCTATAAGTGATTTCTTAAATTAAAAAAAAATTCACGTTAACCCCCCCCCCCCTCCTAGCAATACTTATGGTGCAAACCGTACCTCAATGCGATGATTTTTCGATTTTTAAAGTTTATACGGACTTTTGAAAGACCCTGTATGTTACACTCCACTTTACATTATCCTCCACAAAGAGCAATCCCTTGAGTAGTGTAACTATATTTAGTATTTCTTTCTAATCTCCCATTTTCCTCCATCTATGTCGAACTGCCACTAATTAGCAACTAATTAGCAATTTCTAATGCACAAATGTTTAAGTTTGTTCGTAGTCTATATGAAAATGCATATGTCACTAAAACAAAACGCAATTTCAGTAAATTAATAAGTATTCCTGGTAGACTTAATACAAATAATTGTCTACCGTTTTAAATATAAATTTTTTTTACACTATTTAGAGGCAATTTATATATTTTACAAGTGATATTTTGTATGTATTATTAACATTAATTATTTAAACACTGAATTAAATAATTCACATTCGAAATTTTTTACTTACTTGATATTAAAGCTTTAAGGATACTACATCACCAACGTTGTCGAAAGGAAACTTCATTTCGAAGATTCATTTGAAGAGTAAAAGAGATTAAAAAATTAAAAGTGGGAAAGTAAAATGCTTGTTTTTGTATTTAAAAATATACTTTAAATCACTTCCGTATAACATGACATTTTCCCATTCGAAGATTCTTGCGAATTCCAGAAATTTTATTGACTTCTAATAAAAAGTATAATAGTAATTATATTCTATGGATTCTGAATATTTGTTCCATCAAAAAGAAGCCAAACTTGCAGAAATCAAAGTTGTCAACATCGCGCAACGCTTTTAATTACAAATATATTTAATGATCTGCGGAAAATTTCCAATTTGCAAAACATCAATCACAAAAGACAACATTTTAACTATATACTTCATTATTATGAAGTGAAACTTGATAGAAAAAAATTGGTAGATTTAAACTCATCAAAGAATCTGCAATCAAACAAATTATTATACTTGCGTGTGACATTATATAAATTATTATGCAAATATTATGCATAATAATTTACATAAGTATTATGCAAATTTGACAAAGCAGGCTCATGATCACTTCGAAAGTGAGAAAGCATCGAGGTTAACTTGAAGGTCATTGAACACTGCGTATCAAATAAAAGAATTACAAATTAATTTTGTCGAAGTTCGTCAAGTACAGTGAAGACGATGACTGTAAATGATTTAATTATTTTTAAATTGTGTTATATTATTTAAAATTATCAGATGAAGTATAAGATACTTTTAAATAGAGAGTGTCTCTAAATCTGTGCAATAGAAATGTACAGGGTGATCTAAAAGGCCTTAACATATTTTAAAATTGGATATAAACTAAGGTAATTGCCGTACGATAGTGAGGTATGGACTAAAATGCTTTTCAAGTTGAAAAGTTTTGGTTAAGCAAATACAAAATTTAGTTCCAAACTTTGCCCATAGATGGCACTAGTTGTTCAAATGTTTGTATATCTGCGCTTTTTATCATATTTGTTTTGACACTGTCACTAGGAAGTGACAAATTCCACCGAAAAATCTCATTGTGTAGGTTAGCACTTTGAAACTAAATCCATCATTACAGTTCAGTTTTTATGCTTGTTTGGTATTTTTGAGGTACATCGCCATCTATGGGTAAAGTTTGTAACTAGTTTTTTTTATTTGCTTAACCAAAACTTTTCAACGTAGAAAGCATTTTAGTACAAACCTCACTATCGTACGCCAATTGAGTTTATACTCAATATGTGTCAAGGACTTTTGGATCACCCTGTATATATTCTCAACACTGCAGATATATACGTATTGATTGTGAAGTGAATCTAGATAAATCATCAGACTTGTCCAATCTGGTGTTTTGCTTTAAAGTTTATCGCGTGTAAAAAATATAACATACTAAGTGATGGTATTGTTAAGTAAACTTTAAAAGTCATTTATAGTTACTTAACGTTTAAAAGCCATATATAGTTACAGGCAAGTTAAAGGATACCGTATATATTAAAAACTACATCAGGTGTTCGTCCGTGTCTTAACTCGTCGTAAAATACGTTTGCATCATATTTCTTTCTATTAGTTGCAGACCTATCGTTACCGGTTCTCATGGTCAAATCATGAACAAATGTTTGAAAAGTTGAACAAAAGTTTGAAAAATTATTATTAAATATTGAAAAGTTATTATTTAAAAAGTTATGTTTGAAAAGTTAGTTTATATTTTAAATGTGATTATACAATCATTGTCGGCATTTATATTCATGGAAAAGGGAGCTGAGTGTGTAAATTGTATGGTAATTGGATAAATTGAAGCTCATATAGTATATGAAAACGTATTTAAGGCGATAGTCTAAATTTTAGAGGTTCAAGAGGTTGTAAGATGGATTCTAATTGTTAAGTGGAGTGAGGTACAGTACGTATATGGCAAATAAATTGTACGTATATGGTACGTATACGTATGTCTGGTATATGGCAAATAAAGGCAAATTATGCACATTTTGATTGGAATATGCTACTTTTTCTTGTAATATATGAGGTAAAATGAAGGCTGTACAAATAAGAAGCCACACGAAAACTCATACAGAATCTCAAAATAGCGGTAATTCCTAAATTTTTGAATTTAATATTTAAAAAAATATTAAATATGTTTATTTTTATTAAACTAGTAGTTATTTCATACATATTTTTGTCCACAAAAGAGAATGAAACATTGTTCCAGCTTCAAAAACCAACCTTTCTCAAGAAAATTGCTGTTTTAAGATTTTTGTCATGATATACAAAGTCCTTAAAAACACCAATAACTTTGTAATTACAGGTCCATGTGTTTACACGTTAGGTATATCTATTGTAAAATGATCATACAAGATCGAATAAAGGGAATTGGAATGCTCCTAGCGGAGAATGAGGTTAGGATAACTAACTCAGCAACAAAGCAAGATATATATATATATATATATATATATATATATATATAAGCTAATTACAAAATTGTAGCGCATTATTCAGTGGGTGGCAACAGGCAATAAAATTGCTACAGAAGGTATATTTGACACGAAAGGAATTTGGCGAATAGATGTCCTATTCAGGAGTCATACAATGAACAAAACTTATATTCAGAGGAGCCTAAAGTACAATCTATACAAAATACCATCCGTCAACAACAATACATATTTGAGTTTCATAAAAAGTATTACCGCGTATTTGACAAGCACTGCAGGTGTCACTGCAGAAGTCCTGATATAGTATATAAATTTTTGACAGATCTTTATTGACAACTTATTAAGAATAACTGATATTTATTGTCTTCTATTTCATTGCTCCTGATGTTGATTCCCACTCATTGGACAATGTCTGTACAACGTACAGAGTTTATTTTGGCAATAAGAAATTACAATTTCGTCCCAGTGCCTCAAAGGTAGAACATCGGTTGGCGAGTTCGAAGATCCATGGTTCAATTATCGGTTGGACCAGCAAATTTTTTTAAAACGGCACCCAAACAAAAATATATTTTAAGTTATTGCAAAGATGTCGGAAGTTTGAAAGAGACCCTAGTACGACTATCACGGTTTCTGTGAAGTCTGGAATATTGAGCGCCGATTTCAAACTCGAGGCGTAAGGACATCGCAGGAAGGAAGAAAATAGCACCAGGAGGCTAATCTGGGGTAAACATAGCAGGAGGTGGTTAGTTAGATTATCAGTTTTACACCAATCTGACATTAGAAAGTGGATAATGCAGTGCCTTCTTCGACAGTAAAAACTTGCAATTTCATCCCAGTAGCTCACGGTAGAGCGTCAACTGGCCAGTTCGAACTCCAGACTTCGATTCCCTGTAGGGACATCAAGGTTATTATACAAACTATGTAATTTGTTTTATTTTCATCTATCTCGTTTTGTTGCCAAGTTTGTGATCATAACTTTTTAAATTCATCGCTAGAGGGCGTTGTAATTCTTTTTGTTCGATCGGGAAATGTTATTGAGGGGCTTAAGGACTTTCCTAGGAACCCTGCATTTGAAGATGGCCTATATATCTGTAGTTCCGATATTCTAAAGACGTTGTCAGAGAACTCGCGTATTGGGGGCGTTGCTAAAGATATGATCGCAGTTCCTTTGAATATATCAGCATCCATGCACTGATTTTACGCTGAATATGTGATCGTTAGGATGGTATCGGTTATTTCATGCCAATAAACTACATGCAGAATGGGAAACGAATCCGTAGTCGTTATCTTCAATGGACGCATGGTCTTTTTTTATAGCATTTGTGATCCGTAGATTTATTGAAAATTTATCTGTTATGTGGAACGCCACGTCCTTCCATATGGGGCGCGATGGCCCAGTGGTTAGCTCTCGGTAATTACACTGGGTAGGCCCGGGTACGATTCCTGCCGCTGCCAAAAGTGCCTCCGTGTTCTCGCGGAGTACGATCACTTTAAACATATGGGTCCGTAAGTCCTTCCGAGAGGTTGGTGGTAGGGGAAGGAGAGTACAGTCCCTGTGGATGCCTCCCCCACTTGGTTTCGTCTTCATCAGGTGGCACTTCCCGGCCGTCCAAACAGTTACCTTACACTTTTCTGGTAGGTCGGACGGCCTGGGTCTCGACAACATCAACAACAACAACTTCCTTCCATATAGATAACGTTTTACAACTTTTTAATTGAAAAGTTCGCCAAATTAGTTTTTGAAATAAGAGTTCTAACTTCAAGCCGTCGCTAGAGATGCTGCAAACTTTATCTATAGGGCATAGTCGCATTCATAGTAGTAGACCCTGTTTTTGAAACCCTCAAACCCGCCAGACGAAAGTTAACGGAAAGCATAACAACTTATGGGGGAAACCTGTAAGTAAGCCCAGGATCCAAGTAAAACATTATTTCGCAATTTCGCAAAAGACTACGACAACTAACTGTTTTGCGAAATTGTGAAAAGAAAATGTTTCTCTTGGATCCCGGCCTATTTTTTTTTTCAGTGACCAAGCACTTGTATATGTAAAGACGTTTTATTTAATTTGATACTTCCATAAAACCAACACAGCTCCTAAAATTCGATTTCGTGTTGTTTGATGTAAAAAACACCACTAAATCGACAATGATGGTATTCGACATATGAGATTATATGAAAAATCAACATATTAGTACGTCAAAAGCGCAAATAACTTATTGGAAAAATATATCGATTTTTATTTGAAAATAGCAACAAGAGTGCCTTTTTGGAGTTCTCTGGTCCTCAAAATTCACTTATCGTATTGATTTTCTAGGGAAAAACAAAATAAAAGAATCAAATTTGCATAATCTGATTACTTAGGAGCATCTACGTCAAGGCAGTCAGAAAAATCTACATTTTATGTTCGAAATAGACGATATCCCCGAAATATTTTATTTAAATTTCATAAAAAAATACGTAGAAATGACTATAGTGATTATACAGCTGCTTAGGACTCACAACTAAAGGCGTTTTTCACGAAATAGAATTTTGAAACTCAGTTATGGTATTTTAGTCAGATTTCTACTTATTCATTTAAAGTTTGGTATGTTTTTTCATATTCTAATTTTCAATTGTATTTCGAACTGATTTTTGATTGAGGCGTTATTGTCGCATTAAAAAAAATTTTTGAACGAAAGATCGTCGATTTTTGTTCCCTACGGTCGCCATTTTGAAGCAAGTTGAATAAAATAAAAAACAACTATGCTGACTGCATATAATTTAGTTTGGTTTGTTTTTATTTAACTTGAAACGCGTAGAAGAATCCTGCAATCGTATGAAAATAAATTGTTGCTGTTTGCACAATTTGACTTTCTTTTTTCAACTGAAATTTTATAAAGTGCATTTTATTATACGTAAAAAACATTCAGAAATATTCTATTAATTTTGGCAATCCGAGATTAAAAACGTTGTATTTCAGAGCATTCAAAGTACAAAGAATACGTTAATGGGAAAAATACTTATAATGGAACTTTTTAATGTATTTCTATTCTGAGTACAGACATCATAATTCGTAAACATGTGAAATAAATGTATGCATACTTAAAGTTGACTTATGTTAATTTATAAAGTAATTGTTTGAAAGAAAAGCAATTAAAAACAACTAACTTTGCTTTATTCTTTTAAACAAAAGCCATTTAAATACCAAGAGTTTTAAATACAATGTGGAAAATACCTCATAAATAGAACAATGATTTTTAAATTATTATAAGTAACTAGAAGTTTTTGCATTTGTTGCTTTAGTTGTTTCGACGTGATTCTTTAGATTTAGTTTCTTCTTTAAAGTGCTCTTGAAATAAAAATTAAATTTAGAACGGACTCTTTTCTTATTACATTTGAATTTAATGAGAGATTATGAAAAAAGTTTATTTAAAAAAAAAACATAAATATTCAAAATTATATTTTTTCAAGATGTTTTTGGATGTTCTATTTTAACATGTAGTTAAAACATGGTTTACAAAGAATGATTTTTAAAATTTAACTAGAACGAATCACCCGCCGTTGCCCGGGCCGTAAAGAAGTGTCCGGCACTTAAACAATATAGTCACAGGTGTCGTCATACTCAATTTCCAAATCGGCTGTTTTGAACTAAAATATTTCTCCCAATATGAATAAAATCTCGAAATCACAAAATGAGTATCATAATTGCCTATATCTTCCGCAAACAATATAATTTGTATATTTCCAATACTCCATTTTGATCACTTATAAAAACGCTGAAGGATCAAACTACCGTCCACCTATGGTCACATGTTACATATCAGGGCGTTTTCTACTTCCACAACGCAGGAAAAAAAAGATTCAAAATTTATTTCCGGAAATTCTTCCCAAACGGCAAAAACCCATCCACTATGCACAACCACTTACCCCTCTTAAAAATTGATCTTATCCAGAGAGATCTAGGATCTGATTCATCCTCTTTCCCAAATGAAATTTTCATATGTGGTTTCTTCTTTAACCAGAACATAACAACCAGAATGACGCTTTTTAGTTTGCGAATCTGCCGCTTGTAAACGCCCTGTAACGCCTTTACGTTTCATTTCCGACCCAGTTGTGGTAGCGGTTGCAGGACCAACCTGCACCTACTGATTCCGCTACACACAAAATCCGTGAACGTAATTTAGCAAAACAAAAGAAGTTGTAATTGGCATACTTAACTTCCACAAAAACACCAGAATTAACCCAAGGTTCGATTTTGGAAGAATTTCCCAGTTTAGGAGAATTATATCCTAAATGATATACAGTGAGTAAAAACATGAGAGAATGCAAGGAAAACAGGCACATTTATCAAACAAATAATTCCATTTATTTAATGACTTGCATAATTATGAATATAGCTTAAGAATTTTATCATTCAACTTAATCAGAGCTCTCATTAACAAACAATCTTATACATATATTTTGCTCTGTTCAGAAATAATATCAATCAATATTTAAATTTAAATCAGCAAGTATATATTTCTTAAATCATAAATTTAATCAACCAAATATTTACTTTCAGTTCAGTGTGCCTTTACAAATCAATTAATCGTCTTTCTCAATGCCTGTGAGCAGCGGAACTTCTTGTTCCGAAATAAAAGAATTTACCTGTGCTCCGATTAATTTATCAAAATGCAGAAAAAGTTCTATACAGGAAAACACGGCCGAACGCCATAAAAGTCCAAAATTAGGATAAACTGTCATCTCTCTTTAGCGTGGCAAGCTGCCAGAACATCCGCGAAAGGAACTCATCTCCAATCCAATACGGAATCAACGGTCAGATTTCCTGTAATAAAAAAATAAATTTAGAATAATTGTAAAGGAATCGTCGAAACTTCCAGGTTCTTCTCCATTCAGCTCCAGAAAGGTAGGGCGGTTTCATGCGAAACAAATGCCCATTTTCGCCAGCTTAGCCATTTTGGCCAAAACCCTTTGTCTTCATTTTAAGACAAATTTCACGATGCGACTTTATCAGTCGGAATCTCCAGCTCCAATCTCTGGGTCTCTCGAGGCCACAGCAAAAAGTTCTCCTTGCGCCGCTTCCTGATTGGACAGGCAAGCGCGCCCCAGTAACAGCCGATGCTCCTCCGAGCACACGTCACGCATCTCAGCCCAGACAGAAATCCTAGACACTTCAACGAATTCTCGACGAAACTCAGTTTTTAACGTAAAATCAATTCGAACGAGGCTTACCGAAACACCGCACAGGCACGAAAGGAGAGAAAGATGTTTTTCACACAGAAAAACACGAAAAGGCTCATGGCGCAGGATTGCGACATGACACAGTAAACTATGACGAAAACGCTTACTACCACCTCGTAAAGTCTCGTCCATCCTGTTTTAATCCACATCCACACCAAAGGCGTTGCTAACAGTCACTTGAAGATATTTGCCATCCTCCATGCATCCCGTATCAAGAGATATTATTCGAAGACCACTAGCAGAAAGTGGGATTAAGTATCGACGTCTATTAATGCACCTACATTGACCCCTCAACGTGAACAGATAGGTGTCTGGATTGGTGCCGAAATCCATCAACTCGGTGTCTTATCTTTTACCCTAGTGTCTCCTGAGCTCAGTGTCCTATTAGAGGCATGTTATCGTTAGCGACAAACCTTTCTTCTTATGAGGAGGAGGATTGGCCATACTTATATGGACCATACTTATTGGACCATACTTATGTGGAGGAGGATTGGCCAGCGTTCCGATTCCGCATTTTTTATCCAAAGGCACACGGCCGCCATACGTTCTGTGACAGTCTGATGTACAATCTCGTGGAAAAGCCATCTCCCTTATTTGTGCTGGGTGCCAATCTGATTACTTCCTTATGCGTCGTCGATACTCTGTAACCGATTATTCTGCCTATGCTGTCATACGGCACAGGTTCCATTTACTAACAAGATAGCACCTGACCAGATATTGCATAACGTTCTCAATAATGGCTTGGAGGATTTAATACTCTCCCACGGCCATTCAAGTCCCCAGAGCTGTCATCAATATGACACGCCTGCGACATGATAGGACACCAATTGCTGCTTTCTCAGAATTATCTGACGGGTTGCAACATTTGTGGCAAATCTTCCACAGAGACATAATCAACTTAATTGACTCTATGCCGCACCAAATATCGATTTGTGTTGCTGCCAGGGGGTGGTTTGCACCTTACTAAAAGGCAATCTTCTTGTTGCCACCATTTCTTAAACTTTTTTCTCCATAATTATAATCATTTGCGTATTTCCTCAAACGATACATACATGCCGAGTTTTGCGGCTGTCGATCAATAATTTTTTATGGGTGCATATAAAATTTTGCGACAGAGTGTATTTTAATTATACATACATATTTCAAGAACCGCCTTAATTTTTATGCTGCCAATTTAACATTAATGATTAAAACTTAAGGAATTAAGTCGTAAACATCTAATGATCCCCTCGCCCCATTTCCATTAATATTTCCCATTTCATCATCCATTAAGAGCAAATAAATTTTTAGAAGCTTAAAAATATTACCTGCATTTAACTTTTTTATTGAACTCACCAGTAGCGATTTTTTTTAATGTAAAAAATTATAATGGCTGATCACTGAAAGTTGAAATTATGCAGTGTTCAGTAAGCAATATGTTGAATAATGAATAACCTTCTACTTTTTATTTTTAATATTATTTCCTTGTAATGCATATTAAATTATAAGTAATAGTGTTGGTGAAAAAGGAGAAAGTAGCACAGAGAACTTTTGGTAATCCGGCATGTTCGGGATTTAAGTGATGCCGGAATACCAAATTTGCCGGATTATCGAATTTCAAATTAAAACTGGTTAAAAAAATGGAAAAAATAAATTAAAGCAATAAAATGAACAATAAATATTATCTTTATTTGCCCAAGGAGTTACACAGACGGAGTTACATTGTACAGCAAGTTTGTGCAGTTATTTTGAGATTAATTTTAAAATATATGGTTCAATATGGTTTCAATAAACAGAAATATATATAATAAGCGAACTCAAACCGTTTCGAATACAGCTGAATGGACCCGTATGATTTTCAAGAGACGTACCGATCCAATGAATGCCGGATTAAAAAATCTGATGTGAGCAACTCATGACTTTCCTTATATAATGCAATGAATTTACTACTTTTACAGTAAGAAAAACAAGTTTTTCTTATAGTAGATACTTATATTCTTTCCAAGATATTGAATTTTCGACAATTAGTCGCCATTTTCATTGATTTAGCGTCATTTTAATCCATTTGGCGAGATTTTCGTTAATTTGACAACATTTAAAAAAGTCGCCAAGTTGGCGACACTCCGCAAAATTCGTCACCAAAATCTCGCCAAGTTTTACTGACGGAGAAATAAGTTATTCTTATAGCAGGTAAATGACTATTGGCGTTCAAATACAAAAGTATTACTCGAAGTTTCTTTTCTTATGAATGGAACGAGCTAGATCCACGAGAATGATGTCACCCAATTTATCGTATGGTATTACATATGAAAAGTGAACATGTTTCTCAATAGGAAATATATTTCTTTTATTTTATATGACTTTTTGATAATTTTTTTGAAAAACGTGCAATATCTCGAGAATGGTTCATGTTAGCGTTCTAAATTTTTTTTAATCGTTTTCTAATGAAAAATTACATAAGAATCTATTTGTGTAACTTTATTAGCGGTTTTGATTTTTTGATGATTTTTCAAAATTTCACTCGAAAATTTAGGGGGGGGGGGGGTTCTGGACATTCGAGTACGTTTAAAAACAATAGGTTTCCAGTGTTTACGGATTGTGGTTTTTGTACCAAATGTCGTTCGAATCGGTTCATTCGTTCGTCAGTTATCGTCTCCACAGACTCACTGACACACACACACACGCATACCTTCACACACACACACATACTTTCACACACACACACATACTTTCACACACACACACATACTTTCACACACACACACATACTTTCACACACACACACACACACACACACACACAGACAGACACAACAGACACTTGAAACGTGCTCTCCCGTCGAAAACTCGAATTCGAATTTTCGACTCCGTCATAATTATTTCCTTATACATTATGTATATAAGGAAAGTAAAAAGTTTACTGTAGTAAGTAATAAATGAAAATAGTAAGTATTGAAGTAAAGAAGTATATATTGAAGTGAAAACATTGTATTCAGCGTTTCAATAAATTCAAATTCTGGATATTTTATTACGCTAATCGCTAAGTTTTTTTTTTTTTTTGCGTAACGCCTCTTTGAGTATATACGTGTGTGTGCCCAAACAGAAGCATAACATTATTCATAATCTTTTTGATATTTTTGCAAAAGTGATGATAACATGTTTAGAAAGTTTTAAAACAAGCATTTCTGCAGAGCATCTGAAAAATACCCCTCGATCTTAAAGCATTTCATTTTGAAAATAGATAGGCATTTTAAAAGGCGATTGAATATGTTTTTAAAGGAAATATTTTAAATGCATAATTTATTTGAAAATGTATGGCATCACTGCAGAATACTAATTTGACATCGTCCCCACTATCCCTACTACAACACCCGTACACATTATTGGGATGATTCTGTAGAAGCACGTGGTATGTAGGTAATATCATATTTTTCGAAGTTGAATAAACATCGAAGGTAACATTTGTTTTCGTTGCATTTCCTGTTGATTACCCTCGTTTCTTCTGAAACGATTTTGAAATGTCAATTGTCATTATATTAATCAGCGTACCGTAATGAGCAAATTGAGACATAAATATTTAAATTAAAAAAATATTTAATGAAAAAGAATTAGAGATAAAAATATTAAAAAAATATCATAGTCGAGATTTATCTCCTTTGACAAAATTCAGAAGTCGAATTCAGTAATAGTATCATAAAAATATACCGTCTTTACTTATCTATGTCTGCAGCTATGCCCGTGCAATGTCCTTCGATCTATGTCCACCGATGCATAGGTCGACTATTGTTAGGTATATTACAACAATACGTATTACATTTATTAAACCATCGTAAGCTCATAATCTCAAACCTGCGAGTGTTACTACGCCAGAGGTCAAAGTTACCAGACGATATACATAAGGAAGAACTATTAGGTCTTTAACCAATCAGAACCGGGAAAAAATCGAAAATTGTGTTCGATCCAGTGGTTGATATTATAAGTCTACAAAAACCCGCCTACGCCACCGGGGGGCTACTTGAGCGTATGGAAAGATATTTTTCAATAACCCATAATCTTCACCTAGGGGGAGCCTGAAAATCCGACTTAGATTATGTCTAATGGCTGATATTATAAGTATGAAAAAATTCAGCTTTCTAGGTCACCAGGGGGGCTTTTAGAGAGTTTGACAGGACTTTTTAAAAACCCATTTTCTTATTCCTTGGGTGGTAATTTAAAAATCGTTTGTAATAAGTACTGCCCGATGATCGTTACAATATTCGAACAAATACTTAGACTTCTAAGTCACCAGAAAGAGGTGTTTGAAGGGTCTGAAAATACTTTTCAAGACCCCTCATTATCTCCGTCCGTGGGAAGTAAGTCGAAAATACAGTCTGAAAAGGAAAAAATACGTTAGATAATTATATACAGTGTTTTGTAGTTCCATACATATATTTTAAATCAGCACCCACAACCAAGTTTAAAACATTTTGATGGTGTTAAAAACAACGCCATTATGCTGCAATATCTGGATTTATAAATTTATTTTCATAAGATTTTATTTGCAAACAGTTATTTTAACAATTACTTAATTTAAAAATATATAGTGCTTAAAATGTACTTCAAGCTAGGGTATCCATATGCTTTGCATTATTTCATCCAATTTTAATGCAGTGTATACGTGCATACTGAATTTTAAAATATCCTGTCTATTGGTCAATGCCTCAAATTTAGTCAGTTTCATCAATTTTAAAGATACAGATATACGGTTTTTTTAATGATCTCGTTGCATTAAAAATAAAAAAAAAATTCTAATTGACCAAATTTATCTAAGAGGGTCGTATAAAAATTTAAAAAGTGTAACTTTTTGAAAATTAATGGCAGGACTATTTCATTAACGTAGAATTATTGCCTACCTTACTTTCAATATTTTTGCAATTTACATTGCCCGCTTATCTCCAACACGTAAAGAATTAAAGAACATTTCAATCCTTTTGGGACACCCTGCATATTGCTTTGATGATTGTCAGTGTTCTTGATGTTGTCTAATTATGTGATTTAATAAAACGTCCTCAAGTTTTTAGCATAATTTATCAATACATAAAATGCTATAGTGTTAGGTCTATTCATTTCTGAGTTATCTTTACATCTAGCGCGCGCACACACACACACACACACTAGCACACATACACGGATATGTTACTGAAAGAGTCAAGAAATCTCAAAGTGAGCTTTACCCCTCAAATCGTAAATCGAAATAATCCTTTTGCATAACTTCTATAATGCGGAGAAACGAAAAGGAAATCATTGAAAAAATGCACATCTGTTGTAGATTTAGAAATGTATTTTCATTATGTATAGAGCTTATTCCAATTGCAGTACTAGTTACGGTTTAATATAAAAATCACTTATTAAAAAAGAAACTACATTATTTAAATATAAAAATAAAATTGAAATATTGCACAAGAATTTGTTAAAATGGCATGAAAACACTTTTTTGCTAGTGGTGTACTTTTGTCCAAGAAATCTAAAAATAATTGCCATTCTCGGTCATTTTATGTGATACATCATCATTAAAAGAAAGTTAATACGTCTTTTGTGGAATTCTAAGAAAACACAAATTCAATCTAAAAAGGGGTTATGCTTATTTTGCTCTTTCCCAACAAGTCACCGGTAATGTTTTCGGATATATTTTTTAATTTTTTTTCTTTGGAACTTTAGAATGCAAGTCAGCTACTTTTAGTGTTGTGACTGAGAGTGGGAATCTATGTGTGTACGACTACAAAAGGTACGTCTCATTGGTACGACATATTCATTATGCATTATTACAACATATTCTTTATACATTGTTACGACATATTTTTATACATTGTTACTATATATTCTTTATACATTGTTACTATATATTCTTTATACATTGTTACGACATAGATATGATATATCGTATAAAGAATATATCATATATTCTTTATGCATTGATACGACATAGTCATTATACATTGTTACGACATAGTCTTTATACATTGTTACGACCTATTCTTTATAAATTGTTGCGACATATTCTTTATACATTGTTACGACCTAGTCTTTATGCATTGTTACGACATATAATTTATACATTGTTACGATATATTCTTTATACATTGTTGCGACATATTTTTATACATTATTATTATATATTCCTGCATACCGAGGATCGTGAGTGTATGTATTCTTGGTATGCGAAAACGAGTTTGAATTTCTATGTGACTAACGCTTCCTTAAAATGTAATCGTAAGAAGGAACAGAATACAGCTATTAACTATCTAGTTATCTAACAAGGTCACAAAATAAACATCAGATACAATGAAACAGCTATTCCAATCCCGTTTATTCATAAAACAAATTATTATATTTTAAAAACACTGACGTACACAATTCACTTTTACTCGTATTACACCAATCCAACCAGTTGAACGATGACGAAATTACATACCCTCTGTTGAAAATTATCGAAAAAAAAGCATGAGAAATTCTTTATCAATCTGCAATATTTCAGCAGTTTCTAAACCTCTAAACTGACGATATATCCCTAAATTTGTAATCAAGGTCATCGTATTTGTCGCTAAGATCAACCAACCCGAAAATTCAGAATATAACGCTGGATGTCTGTAATCGTCATTTTTCCGCAAGGATATGCAATATGCTGTGAAATAGTTTTCGGTGTTCGTAACTGTACCCTCTCTATGGATTGAAAATTATGTTTGAAATACATAAAATTTGATATCCAGCGATGTATTTTTATTCCTAGTGTTCTTTACATTTTGAGGCAAATCGAAAAATTAAAAAGTGTCCCTCTTTCTTAAAATGGATCGCAAAAATAGAGGGAATATATTGTTAATTGCTCTAAGTAAATGTTTTCTTTCATATGTATTGTTTCAAAACCATAAAATATAAAATCATCTCCACCTCGCTAGGATAAAAAAAATTCTTCAGATATTTGCTTTTGGATTTCTTTTAAAATTTGGTGAGTTATTTATATTCATAAACACGCCAAATTACCAAAAAATGAAAGACATTTTGTAAAATCTACAAATTTATTGAAATTTGAAATATGTGCGGATGTTCAGATTAATTTTGTTCACTGAAACGATTAAAAATTTAATGGATATAAAAAAAACAATAAATGAAACATATTTTGAGTCTGTATAGAATAAATGCTGCTCCAGATTTTTTTCGCTTTTTCTTTTCTCAATAAAACATTACATTGGCATCACATTAATTAAAATTAGTTGATTGCTCACCATTTTAATAGCATATGAATTTCACATTTCACATCATCTCTTCATCACATCACATCACTTCGCATGAGGATATCAAATACCATCAATTCACTTGAAGATAAAATACTCCTTTCCAGTGAATAATGTGAGAAAAATGCATTGAACCTCTAGATGGGCACAATGTTAATGATGAGAATAATTGTAACAATGCTGCGCAATATAAAATTATATTTGAATTATAGTTATTTACACTATATAACTTTCATTATATGCTTGTACATAGTATAATGTATAGTGAAAGTACTGTGACGGGGTCGAAAAATCGAATTCGAGTTGCTTACTGATAATATAGCCTTGTAAATATTCTCCGGCACTATATATAAAAAAGTGTAAAAACAAGTAAAATATCCTATTATATCACATAAGTAAACATCTGATGTGGGCAGCATATAACTTTCATTATATAATGCAATGAATTTACTACTTTTACAGTAAAAAAAAATTGATTATTTTTATAGTAGATATTTATATTCTTTCCAAGATATTGAATTTTCGTCAGTGAGTCGTCATTTTCATTGATTTAGCGTCATTTTTATCCATTTAGCGAGTTTTTCGTTAAGTTAGCAACATTTAAAAAATTGCCAAGTTGGCGACATTCCACAAAATTCATCGCCAAAATCTCACCAAGCATTATGGACGGAGAAATCAGTTATTCTTACAGCAGATAAATGACTATTGGCGTTCAAATACAAAAGTATTACTCAAAGTATATTTTTTCATGAATGGAACGAGCTAGATCCAAGAGAATGATGTCACCGAATTTATCGCATGGTACTACATATGAAAAGTGAACTTCTTTCTCAATAGGAAATATTTTGTTTTTATTTTATATGACTTTTTGATATTTTTTTTGAAAAATGTGCAATATCTCGAGAATGGTTCATGTTAGCGTTCTAAAATTTTCGTCAATCGTTTTCTAATAAAAAATTACATAAGAACTGTCTATTTGCGTAACTTCATTAGAGGTTTTGATTTTTTGACGATTTTTTCAAAATTCCACTCGAAAATTTAGGGGAGTTCCGAGCATTCGATTGCGTATAAAAACAATAGGCTTCCAGTGTTTACGGATAGTAATTTGTGTACCAAATTTCGTTCTAATCGGTCCATTCGTTCATCAGTTATGGTCTCCAAAGTCTTACTGACACACACACATCACACACACCACACGCACAGACATCACTTCAAAAATGTTCGATTCGTGATCAGAGATGCTTGAAACGTGCTCTTCCGTCGAAAACTCGAATTCGAATTTTTGACCCCGTCACAATACTTTCCTTATACAATATTGTATTAAGGAAAGTAATGTATGAATTTCTACATAGAAAAATGAAACAGATTTTTGAATAAGTAGTTCTTAAAATAAAACTGGGTTTTACTCACTTTGAAGTTTTAATAAATGGCTTGACGAAAAGTGACGCTAATCATGTTGCCAAGATAATTCACATTCCATATAGAATCACTTGTGAATTGATTTCATACATATTTTATTTTTATGGAAAATTTATTTTCTTGTGATTAATTTTTTCACTGGATAGAAATAACAAAATATGATCCATCTCTATATAAGAAAGTTATTTTTCACTCATATCAAATTCATCGCACATTATCTTACGCAGCAAAATCAAAGAAACCGAAAAATTGCATGTAACTAAATTATTTATGAAATATCTTTAGAATAAAACATTCTTAAGATATTTTAAAGGATATAAAACTCAACTTTTGGGACAATTTATCAAGAAACTGACAGTTTAAGTGCGGGGTAAATATGAGGAAACATATCTCCCACTCAACTATCTGCTTCTTTGTTGCTGACACCTCTATTATTAATATGGATACGAGCAGATATGGACGCAACCGGCATATTCGTTTTGGAGAAACGCTGTAAAAATGTTAAAATAAGGAAATGTGATGCTGACAGAAAATTACTTAAATTAAAAATTGTGATGAATATTGTTATTGTTGCCAGATACCCCTGGATTATCGAGAAAATTATCATGATACAAAAAAGAGATCAAAGATCTGTATAATTTAAACTTTATTTCAAAGCAACATTAATCGTAAGCAAGACCGATATAAGTTAATAATTCTATAGCTACGTGGTAATGTCACAAAATAATCATCAGATCCAATAAATCAGTAAATAAATGTGCAATTAATTTATAAATATGAAGATCGTATTCACAATTGACTTTTGCAATTGTGAGGACTAGAACACAAGGTGGATCAATTGATAAAATGAGCATGCTTGTTGTGTGGACAATTGAAAAAGACAATTAGTGTGAAATGCTGATTATTATATTAACCAGGCTGCCACCACATTCATGCATAACAAATAAACCACTACATATTGCTCTCTGGGCTAACATGCACCACTAAATATTGATCGCTGGGCAATGCTATTTATGGTGGCATGAGTTCGGAAAGTTTTGATCAATCACTCAGATTCATGAACTTTCGAAACTCGGCAAAAGTCGATAACTATAATTAATAAAATTTGACTGCAAGGTTGCAAACTAATTACGATGCTCAAGCTTTTTGAACCTCAGGATAATTGGCTACTGTGCTACTGTACACGTTGCTTTTCTACATAAATAGTATTAAAATTAAGAGAAATGTATCGAGTAATTGAAAGCCCATATTTCTTTACAACCAGAAATAATGCTTTTGGTGTAACGACTAGCCGATTCTAAACCTCTTTGTCATGGATTAGCTGATAACCGCAATTACAGTGAGAAAATATCTCTGAATGTTTTTAAAGTTCTAGTTTTCAGCATAATAACCTTATCAAATCCTTTTCGAATCGTTTAATTCTCTTCAGTGAGAAAATTTCTTCAGTGAGAAAATATCTCTGAAAGATTTTAAAGTTCTAGTTTTCAGCATAATAACCTTATCAAATCCTTTTCGAATCGTTTAATTCTGCTCAGTGAGAAAATTTCTTCAGTGAGAAAATATCTCTGAAAGTTTTTAAAGTTCTAGTTTTCAGCATAATAACCTTATCAAATCCTTTTCGAATCGTTTAATTCTCTTCAGTGAGAAAATTTCTTCAGTGAGAAAATATCTCTGAAAGTTTTTAAAGTTCTAGTTTTCAGCATAATAACCTTATCAAATCCTTTTCGAATCGTTTAATTCTCTTCAGTGAGAAAATTTCTTCAGTGAGAAAATATCTCTGAAAGTTTTTAAAGTTCTAGTTTTCAGCATAATAACCTTATCAAATCCTTTTCGAATCGTTTAATTCTCTTCAGTGAGAAAATATCTCTGAAAATTTTTAAAGATCTAGTTTTCAGCATAATAACCTTATCAAATCCTTTTCGAATCGTTTAATTCTCTTCAGTGAGAAAATTTTTTCAGTGAGAAAATATCTCTGAAAGTTTTTAAAGTTCTAGTTTTCAGCATAATAAACTTATCAAATCCTTTTCGAATCGTTTAATTCTCTTAAGATATACCATGTGTACTTCCTTTTACAGAAACTGAAATTTACCACTGAATATAGAAAGCTAAGTTTCTTGGGCACAATTGAAAATAAATTAGGAAAAATATCATAGGAAAAAATTAAATTACTGATATCCGGCAAGCAACACAGCAATTCATCGATTAAGCTTTTGAGACGGTGGTTTTCTTTCTATAGTTCGGCATTTCCTAATCTGAGGTTCTTGGAGGGATCGATAGAGGCACATTAAATTTTTAATCAATGGCTGAAGTAACAAATTCATGTTTTATTTCAAATATAACATAACCACTTTCACCAATTCATATTTTAAACAGTACAGTTTGTTGTTGTTGAGACCCAGACCGTCCGACCTACCAGAAAGGTGTAAGGTAACTGTTTGGACGGCCGGGAAGTGCCACCCAATTTAGACCGGAACCCAGTGGGGGAGGCATCCTCAGGGACCGTACCCTCCTTCCCCTACCACCAACCTCTCGGAAGGACTTTCGGAACCACATGTTTAAAGTGATCGTACACGTGATCATGAACACGGCGGCAATTTTGGCAGTGGCTGGAATCGAACCCGGGCCTACCGAGTGCAACTCCAGCGCGCTAACCAATGGGCTACCGCGCCCCACAGTGCAGTTTGTGAAATTTTGCAACGACTTTGAAAGTATATGTGTTTTCGATATTTTTTATTGGAGTTGATATTACAAAAATAGTTTGCGTTGTTACTTTTCTTGATAAACATTATTTAAATCGTCTTTCAAGAAGCTCCTGGAAATTGTTTTGAATCATATGGAGCAGTTTGTCATAATACGTTTCAATGGCTAAATATTTAGGCCAGTTTCTACATCTGCATTTATTAATATTAATTTTTTAACCCATTCCTGTTCTTGTATTTTTTATGAGAAATTCCAATATAAATATTTAGATACATATGATTTTATCTTAGTTTCTATAAAATTCGTTTGTGATTTTTAAAAATTAGAAAATTGACTTCTATTTATTGAAAATAATTTATACAACCAACACCCGATTATCCACGATAATGAATGGGGCAAGTTTCGCGAATAATCCTAATTTTACAGGAAAAATAAGTTAAACTACAAAATTCGTGCAAAATGCAAGTTCTATGTATTATTCGGTTGAAGTTAGCATTGAGAGCATATAAAAGTATACTGAAAAGTTACTTGTTTAAATCTTCTTTAAATAAATTACTTGATTCTATTTTTTAACTACGAAACCTTTTTGTTTGAATCTGGACTGCAGTCGGCGCAAAACTTATCAGATAATAACTTTTCGTCTTGTCCTGCAAGGTTCTCGACAATTATAGAGCCAGAAGCAGGTGTTCTTTGAGCTCAATCGTGACAAAAACTGTCTAGTAAAAAAAATTTCTAGCTCTTCATATACTGACATTTTCATTACTATCCTTCATTTGCATCGGAGGATAAACAACCTGAAGATAAAATAATTTTAGAATGTCAAGCTCTGCTGTTTCCCTTATTCTATATTCTTGACAAATCTTTTAGGGGATATTTTACATATATTCCTTAAGGGACTAAAATTCTTAGTTACGCCACTGTTACACAGCTTATTCATAAATGAGATATTCCATGCAAATTTATCGCAAAAAATAAATAAATTTTTGCCGAAAAAATTGTTTAGCTTTAATTCCCATGGCGGCTACTTTCTGCATGAGATAAATGTCAAACATATCTTGTTATACTAACTGTCTATAGCCCCAATTTATAGTTTGAATTTATTTTGGTTGAAAGTAGTACACATAACAGCCTCGAAAATAACAAGTGTGACAAAATTCGCTACCATTTGTAGAATTCTGCTTTTAATGTTTTTGTTCTTTTAATAACAAAATTTTTATAATTTGTATTTCATTACATTTACTTTTGAACAAACATGGCGTTTAAAAATCATTTTCAGAAACTTTTCATTTTCGCAAATACCAGATGTATCTATTCCCTTAATTGTACCACCACGTTATAAAATAGAATAACGCTTCCTTCATTAATTTAAATAAGACAAAGTTCACACCACAGCACAGGTAAAGAAATTTTCGTCATCGAAGTGTGACCCAGAACATAGGCGTCAAAAATCTGAAACGAACAGCAGAAGAATACAAGCAATACGTTTAAATTTTAAAATATTTAATTAAAAAAGATAAATAAAATTTAGTGGCAGTTAATAAAATTAAAAGACCACAGAAAAATAAATAACAGAGGATATGCAAATAGAGGAAAAATCCAGTTTCAAAAACAAAATTGACTACTGTTAACGACAAAGGAACAACTACACAGATAAATAACAAATAAAGAAAAATAGCTGTTTCGAAAGTTAATTGGTCAATTGCATTAAAAAAAATTGATTGATCATGTATAAAGTATTGAATATGAAACACTTTCCAACTGAAATGGAATTTTATTTAAACATCTCAAAAATGCGATATATTCAGCGGTGATATTTTTAAAATTATCATAGTAAGATAATTGGAAACGTAAAACCTCACCATGAAAACCAATGCTATAAAATCGCTCGCTGCCATATCTAAGTAAAATCAACGAATATTCCATTCATATCACTTATATTCCAGACTCCAGAATTAAATAATTTTGCGTTAAAAAATTCAACAATTCTTATACGACTCATCCAACAATCGATTATTTTGTTTACATTTTACATAAGTTAAATTTAGGCTTCGTTGAAGAAATAATCAAAGTTTAGTGATCATTTAAAATAAAAAATATTGTAATTGCGAAAGCACAGAATTTAGAAAGACAGATATTATGCAAAACTAAAGCGGTTTGAGAATGGATGCAACAATAAATATAAATACAAGAAAGAGCAAGCATGCATAAATCATTGATTATGAAACACTATCCTATTGTAATTAGTTGAAACATCTCTAAAATACGATACATTCAGCGGCGATATTATTCTAATTATCGCAGAACTATAAGAATTTATCTTACTTGGAAAATGAAAACGATGGAGGTAAATGTACGTTCTAACTCCTTGTTTAAAACTTCATTCAAACTTTATTCAAATGACGTCATCGAAATATAAATCGTGTAGCTCTCTATGTGAAAGCAGTAAGCATTTAATTCATACACTTTTATTCCAGACTCGAGAGTAAAATAATTTTGCGTGAAAAAAAAAATCAGCAATTTTTGTACAACTTATCTTACAATCATTTGTTTACATTTTACATTCATTAAAGTTAGGCTTCCTTGTAAAAATAATCAAAGTGTGATGATCATGTAAAATAAAATATATTGTAAATGCGTTGGCGCAGAATATGGATGCACAGAAAAAACGCAAAAATAAAGCGGTTTTAGAACGGATGCAACACTAAATATAAATTAAAAAGAACTTTAAACAAGAAAGATCAATCATGCATAAGCATTGATTATGAAACACTTTCCAACTGAAATGTAATTTCATTTAAAAATTTCTAAAATGTGATTCATTCAGTGGTAATATCTTTTACATTATCACAGTACTACAGTAATTTATTATACTTAAATATTTAAAACTGTATCGAAATATAAATCATCTGATTCTTTATGCAAAATCAATGAATATTTCATTCATATAACTTGTATTCCAGACTCCAGAGCTAAATAATTTTGTGTGAAAAAAATTCAGCAATTCTTATGTAATTCATCTTACAATCGCTTGAGATATTTGCATTCTGCATATGTTAAAATTAGGCTTCCTTGAAGAAATAATAAAAGTTTAGGGATCATTTAAAATCACAACTATTGTAATTGCATAGGCACGGAATTTAGATACACAGATAATATATATGTGTATGTGTATGTACTCAAAGTATTGGAATCGTGCCGAAGATCGGAACTCGAATTTTCAAAGTATCTACACGTTTTGGGACTTCTAGAACACGAAAAAACTACTTTTAGGAAGATGTCTGTGTGTGTAAGGGTGTATCTGTGTATGTTTCTGTGTGTCTGTGTGGATATTACATCCACTCTAATTGAAAAACTAATGGACCGAATTTCATACAATTTGGTAGGTATGTTTTTTGTGGGAAATCCTGATGTTCATTAGATTATAGCACGATTCGTAATAAAAGAATCTGCCTTCTTTGCGAAATGGCCGCAGAAATTGCCTTTATCCACTCTAGCTAAAAACTAATGAACCAAATTTAACAAAATTTGGAGTATAATATTTCAATAACCTACAAGTGATTTATATACCAAATTTAACAAAATTTTGTATATAAATCATTTGTAGGTTATTCTACTACGATTCGGGAAAAAGGAACGGGCTATTTTTGTGAAATGGCCAGCAAAAATCGTTATATATAAAAATAAAAGACTACGTGTGCTCAATTATATCAATTAAATTCCTATTTTATATGTGATTTTTGACAACAAAAAGAATAAGACTAACCCCATTACTCTAGGACTAGCCGTTCTTGAGATATTCTAGTTTTTTCGCGTTTTCGCTACGCCACCTTTGACAATAAGTCCAGCTATCAAATGAGAACCAAATTTAAGTTTAACGTGTAAATTCAATGTCATTTAAAATACTTATGTTGTGCAGATAAACTCAAATTATCATTGAATAAATAAAGAGAACGAATATGAGTCTGCAGGGAAAGACATGTGCTGTCCACATCAGAATTTGTAACAATATTACACCAATGATTTATAGAAGTGAACGGGGATTATTTTCAGGCCATTTCGAAAAAAATGTATGATCTATATTTAAAGATCCATCAAATTTTTGTCGAATAAAATGTTCAACAAATTTAAGCTGTGTACCAAATTTTAACTCTCTAGGACGTAGGAAAGTGCATTTAAAATGCCATCAATTAAATTTAACATGAAGAGTTATATAAAATTTAAAAAAAATGAAAAATTGTTATCTACCAAATTTATTTTAAAATATGAAGCCACTCCCATATGCAAAACGTTTAAACAAATGGAGAGATATTTATTATATAATATCTCTCTCTTTTCTTTCTGGAAGATATCCCAAAGTCAGAATTTAATTGAATTTGTTTTTTTCCCTATATTAAATAATTTTTTTAATTAAAAAACTACTTAACATATTTTACTGAATTTTTTTTTATATATTCTATGGGATAATGTGAATATTTCCTAAAAATTTCGAAGCAATTCGTGAATTTTAATTTTACTTAAAAAATGTTTGAAAAATTAGGTCCCATAGGGTTCAATGTATTTCATTTTTTCAACCCGGGTTCAATAAAAAACTAATTGGTTGATATTATTTATTTATATTCCCATAGGTCCTACAGACCGTCTGAACAACATACTAAAATTTCATTTTGATAAACTCATTTTTACGGCAGTTATCGTGCTAACGGACAGACAGACAGACAGACAGACAGACAGACAGACAGACAGACAGAATGAACAAAGTCATAAACACTTTTCAACTTTGTTGTAAAGTGTTAAAAATCACGATTTTGACACAAGATGGATGCCTTATCCCATTTTGAAGTGGGTCACGTGATCTCTTCATATTTTATGGGTGTCATTGTTATTTTTATATTTATTTAAAAAAACTACCAAATATATTTTGCTGAAATTGTTTTTATATATTTTATGGGATAATTTGAATATATTCTAAAATTTTCGAAGCAATTTGTGAATTTTTAACTTCGGTTAAAAATGTTTGAAAAATTAAGCCCCATAGAGTTCAGTGTATTTCATTGCTTCAACCCGGGTTCTATACAAAACTAATTGGTTGATATTATTCATTTACATTCTTTTATGAACCACAGACTGTCTCAACAACATACTAAAATTTCATTTTGAAAAAGTCATTTTTACGGCAGTTATCGTGCGACCGGACAGGCATAATGAACAATATCATAAACACTTTTCAACTATATTGTAAAGTGGTAAAAATAAAAAGAAAGATCAATCATTCATAAAGCATTGAGTACAAAACACTTTCTAACTGAAATGCAAAATGCGATACATTCAGCAGCGATACTTTTTAATTATCACAGATCTGCGATAATTTATTTTACTTGAAAACTTAAAGCTTCACTTTATTCAAATGACGACATTGAAATATATGTCGTATGGTTTCTTTACGTAAAAACAAAGCATGTCTCATTCATACAAATTTATTTTGCTCTCCCGAGTTAAATAAGTTTGCGTGAATTCATCAATTCTTCTGCAACTCACCTTTACAACTTTACAATCGATTGCTTCCTTTAAAATTATATGAGTGTCATTATTATTTTAATTTTTATTTTAAAAAATACCAAACAAATTTTGCTGAATTTTTTTTTTGTATTTTATGGGATAACTTGAATATTTCTTAAAATTTTCGAAGCAATTTGGGAATACATTCGCTTAAAAAATGTTTGAAAAATTAGGTCACATAGGGTTCAATGTATTTCATTTTTTCAACCAGGGTTCAATCCAAACCTAATTGGGTGATATTATTCATTTACATTCCTTTAAAAAACAGTAGATAGTAAGGAAACATTGATATGGTTAAACACTATTACACTGATGATTTTAATCAACTGTTTTTAACACTTTACAACTTAGTTGAAAAGTGTTTATGACTTTGTTCATTCTGTCTGTCTATCTGCCCGTTTGCATGATAACTGCCGTAAAAATGACTTTATCAAAATGAAATTTTAGTATGTTATTCAGACCGTCTGTGGAACCTATGGGACTGTAAATGAATAATATCACCCAATTAGTTTTGGATTGAATCCGGGATGAAAAACTGAAATACATTGAACCCTATGGGACCTAATTTTTCAAACATTTTTTAATCGAATTTAAAATTCAAATATTGCTTTGAAAGTTTTAAGAAATATTCAAATTATCCCATAATAAATTTGAAAAATATTTCAACAAAAATATATACGGTAATTTTTTAAATAAAAATAAAAATAATAATTACACCCATATTATATATCATTTGACCCAATTCAAAATAAAATATGGCATACATCTTGTGTCAAAATCGTGAATTTAAAGTTCTTTTTAATTTATATTTAATGTTGTATCCATCCTAAAACCGCTTTATTTTTGCTTAATTTCTATGAATCAATATTCTGAAACAATGCAATTGCAATATATTTGAATTTAAATGATCAATGTAATCCATCTTTGTGTCAAAATCCTGATTTTTAAAATTCTTTTTATTTTATATTTAGTGTCGTATCCGCTCTAAAACAGCTTTACTTTTGCTTAATTTCTGAGCATCTGCATTCTGAATCAACACAATTACAATATATTTGAGTTTAAATGATCATCAAACTTTGTTTAGTTCTACAACGAAGCCTAATTTTCAATTATGGAGTACGTAAACACATAAAAATGTAGGATGAGTTGTATAAGACTTGCTGAATTTCTTTAACGCAAATTTATTTAGCTCTGGAGTCTGCAATATAGCTGATATGAATGAAATAATTATTGATATTACATAGAGACGCAGATGATTTTATAGCATACTTTTTCGATGCAGTTGAGAGAGAGTAATTTAACATAGAGTTAAATTCCTTTTACCTCCATGGTTTAAAATTTAAAAATAAAACAATACTGTAGTATTGTGATGAATGAAAGGAATGGGAGAAAAGTGTATGAATGGAATATTTACAGATTTTACATAGAGAGCCAGGCGATTTATATTTCGATGACGTCATTTGGATAAATTTCATTTCTTTCGATGAATTTTTACGTTTTCAAATATAATAAATTATTGTCGTATTGTGATAATTTTAAAAATATTGCCGCTGAATGTATCGCATTTTAGAGATGTTTAAATAAAATTGTATTGCAATTGGAAAGTGTTTTATAATCAGTGCTTTATTCATGATTGATCTTTCTTGTTGATCCTAAAGCTGTTAATTTCAGATTATTTTAGAAATTTGAGCAAAATATTTTATGTATTTAATAATTTTAATGTCAAACTATGCGCAATAAAATTAATGATGCCAATATTTATATACAGGAATACTTCGAGTTGTATGAAAAATATTTCATCAGTGGTGCTAAATAACCCTTTTATTAAAAGGTGTTTTATGTTCCTTGTCTATCGCGTAAAAATAATTCTTTAAGGGTAATTTATCAACAAAGTGACAGCTTAAGTGCAGAGTACATATAAGAGAAAAAACAACTCCGTACCTATTGGTTTAATTTCACTGGCAAGTATTGCTTAAACGCACATGTATAGATAAGTGAATCAACAAATTACATAGAAAATATGTGAAAAGTATTTCCTTAAATTAAAGTAGAAACGTCTGACGTGTTCAGCACTTTAACCTTACTACAAATGAACAAATTTTTGGAACACCAGAAATATTTGTATAACTCAATCTCCTTAAATATTATTATTCTGATTTTTATTAACGTCTAGAATAAGTATAACAGAATGCTCTGATATCGTTTGATCCTTTCAATAGACATCACAACTCATGTGGGGAAAGTAAAATTGTATAATACTACTCGACAATGTTCTGTAATAATTTCCAAAAATAGTTTCAATTCATTCACGTTTAAAAGTACTTACAAAATATCTACTTATTAAACAAGAAAGATCAATCATGCATAAGCATTGATTATGAAACACTTTCCAACTGAAATGTAATTTCATTTAAAAATTTCTAAAATGTGATTCATTCAGTGGTAATATCTTTTACATTATCACAGTACTACAGTAATTTATTATACTTAAATATTTAAAACTGTATCGAAATATAAATCATCTGATTCTTTATGCAAAATCAATGAATATTTCATTCATATAACTTGTATTCCAGACTCCAGAGCTAAATAATTTTGTGTGAAAAAAATTCAGCAATTCTTATGTAATTCATCTTACAATCGCTTGAGATATTTGCATTCTGCATATGTTAAAATTAGGCTTCCTTGAAGAAATAATAAAAGTTTAGGGATCATTTAAAATCACAACTATTGTAATTGCATAGGCACGGAATTTAGATACACAGATAATACACAGATAATATATATGTGTATGTGTATGTACTCAAAGTATTGGAATCGTGCCGAAGATCGGAACTCGAATTTTCAAAGTATCTACACGTTTTGGGACTTCTAGAACACGAAAAAACTACTTTTAGGAAGACGTCTGTGTGTGTAAGGGTGTATCTGTGTGTCTGTGTGGATATTACATCCACTCTAATTGAAAAACTAATGGACCGAATTTCATACAATTTGGTAGGTATGTTTTTTGTGGGAAATCCTGATGTTCATTAGATTATAGTACGATTCGTAATAAAAGAATCTGCCTTCTTTGCGAAATGGCCGCAGAAATTGCCTTTATCCACTCTAGCTAAAAACTAATGAACCAAATTTAACAAAATTTGGAGTATAATATTTCAATAACCAACAAGTGATTTATATACCAAATTTAACAAAATTTTGTATATAAGTCATTTGTAGGTTATTCTACTACGATTCGGGAAAAAGGAACGGGCTATTTTTGCGAAATGGCCAGCAAAAATCGTTATATATAAAAATAAAAGACTACGTGTGCTCAATTATATCAATTAAATTCCTATTTTATATGTGATTTTTGACAACAAAAAGAATAAGACTAACCCCATTACTCTAGGACTAGCCGTTCTTGAGATATTATATTTTTTTCGCGTTTTCGCTACGCCACCTTTGACAATAAGTCCAGCTATCAAATGAGAACCAAATTTAAGTTTAACGTGTAAATTCAATGTCATTTAAAATACTTATGTTGTGCAGATAAACTCAAATTATCATTGAATAAATAAAGAGAACGAATATGAGTCTGCAGGGAAGGACATGTGCTGTCCACATCAGAATTTTTAACAATATTACACCAATGATTTATAGAAGTGAACGGGGATTATTTTCAGGCCATTTCGAAAAAAATGTATGATCTATATTTAAAGATCCATCAAATTTTTGTCGAATAAAATGTTCAACAAATTCAAGCTGTGTACCAAATTTTAACTCTCTAGGACGTAGGAAAGTGCATTTAAAATGCCATCAATTAAATTTATCATGAAGAGTTATATAAAATTTAAAAAATGAAAAATTGTTATCTACCAAATTTATTTTAAAATATGAAGCCACTCCCATATGCAAAACGTTTAAACAAATGGAGAGATATTTATTATATAATATCTCTCTTTTCTTTCTGGAAGATATCCCAAAGTCAGAATTTAATTGAATTTGTTTTTTTCCCTATATTAAATAATTTTTTTAATTAAAAAACTACTTAACATATTTTACTGAATTTTTTTTTATATATTCTATGGGATAATGTGAATATTTCCTAAAAATTTCGAAGCAATTCGTGAATTTTAAATTTACTTAAAAAATGTTTGAAAAATTAGGTCCCATAGGGTTCAATGTATTTCATTTTTTCAACCCGGGTTCAATAAAAAACTAATTGGGTGATATTATTTATTTATATTCCCATAGGTCCTACAGACCGTCTGAACAACATACTAAAATTTCATTTTGATAAACTCATTTTTACGGCAGTTATCGTGCTAACGGACAGACAGACAGACAGACAGACAGACAGACAGACAGACAGACAGACAGAATGAACAAAGTCATAAACACTTTTCAACTTTGTTGTAAAGTGTTAAAAAATCTGAACTGGGCAGCATGTAACTTTACTTATATGATGCAATTAATTTACTAGTTTAACAGTAAACAAAAATTAAATTATTTTTATAGTAGATATTTATATTCTTTCCAAGATATTGAATTTTCATGGACGCTGCAGACAGACTGCCGACCTTGCACAAGGCATTGGTGTAGGCAACATATAAGTCCGCTGCGTGTTTTCAAAAAGTTAGGAATATCAGATCGAGAAAACACGCGCAGGTGCTTGACAGTGCATATTGATTAAGGTGTACGCAGACACCTGGCCGATTAAAATATTATTGTTTTTGAGTTCTTTGAGTTTTTTACTTTCCCTGCAATACATGGTAATGTATAGGGAAAGTATTGGAATCATGCCGAAAATCACAACTCGAGTTTTCGACGGATCTACACGTTTCGAGACCTCTAGAATACGAAAAAACTATTTTTAGCGTGACGTCTGCGTGTGTGTCTGTCTGTTTGTCTGTGCAGATTTTGTATCCACTCTAACTAAAAAACTAATGGACCGAATTTCACAAAATTTGGTAGGTAAGTTACTTGTGAGCGAGTCTGATGCTGACTAGTTTTGAGTACGATTCGGAATAAAAGAACCCGCCTCTTTTTTCGAAATGGCCTGCAAAAGCTTGTATCCACTCTAATTGAAAAACTGACGGACCGAATTTCACAAAATTCGGTAGATGAGTCACTTGTGGATTACCTTGGTGCTGATTAGATTTTAGTACGATTCGGAAAAAAATGACCTGCCTTTTTTTGCAAAATGGCCCGCAAAAATCGTTCAAATCTAAACTAAAGAACTGGGTATACTCAAATATATCCATTAAATGCTGATTTAATACGCAATTTTTAACGACGAAAAGAATAAGACTAACCCCATTACACTTGGACTAGCCGTTCTGGAGATATTTTAGTTTTTCGTACTTTCCCTACGCCACCTTTGAAAATAAGCCCGGTTACCGCATGAGAACGAAAATTGAATTAAAAGTGAAATAAATTTAGTTAAAATAAAGATAACGTTAATATAAGTCTACAGGGAAAGTCATGTGCTGCCCACATCAGATTATTTTATAAGTTTGTATAGTTAAAATATCCGTCCAATAATAATTTTCCTCTATGTACACAATACTTTATCTATTTTTATCTATATACACACATTGTCACTATCTAGTTCTATCTATACTCACTATCACTTCATCTATTTTTATTTATGTACATTATCACTGAATCTATTTTTTTTCTACGTGCACAATCACTGTAACTATATTTATCTATGTACAAAATCACTGCAAATTGGAGTGTGTGTGTTGTGTGGTGCTGTACCCATGATATAAACTTCGTTAACTTACAGGTAATGGATGACTTTTTAATTCTGGCCTGTGTTGATGATTTCCTTGGAACTCCGTCAGTCCAGAGGGCCATATTGTCAGTTGCTGGTGCTCTAGCATGGTATCTGTGCGTCAGTGGACAGTATGACATTGAGTCGTTATTTTCATTAATTTAACGCCATTTTTATCCATTTGGCGAGTTTTTCGTTAATTAGCAACATTTAAAAAAGTTGTCAAGTTGGCGACATTCCACCAAATTCTTCGCCAAAATCACGCCTAGCGTTATGGACGGAGAAATAAGTTATTCTGACAGCAGATAAATGACTATTGGCGTTAAAATATAAAAGTATTACTCAAAGTATGTTTTTTCATGAATGAAACGAGATAGATCCACGAGAATGATGTCACCCAATTGATCGCATGGTATTACATATGAAAAGTGAACATGTTTCTCAATAGGAATTTTTTTTATATGATTTTTTGATATTTTTAAAAATATGTGCAATATCTTGAGAACTGTTCATGTTAGCATTCTAAAATTTATGTCAATCGTTTTCTAATGAAAAATTACATAAGAAATGTCTATTTACGTAACTTTATTAGAGGTTTTTATTTTTTGACGATTTTTTCAAAATTTCACTAGAAAATTCAGGAGGGTTCTGACCATTCGAGTGCGTATAAAAACAATAGGCTTCCAGTGTTTACGGATTGTAAGTTTTGTACCAAATTTCATTCGAATCGGTCCATTAGTTCGTCAATTATCGTCTTCACATACACACACACACACACACACACACACACATCATACACACTTTCACACACACACACACTGACATCACCTCAAAAATGTTCACTTCTTGATCAGGGATGCTTGAAACGTGCTTTGCTGTCGAAAACTCGAATTCGAATTTACGACCCCGTCACAATACTTTCCTTACACATTATTGTATATAAGGAAAGTAAAAATAATGATCCTATTTAAAATTTTGTGATTTATTATATTTTAGATGAGAGCACATATACACCCTGAATACTCCGAAAATATTGGAATGGAGTAAAAAATGTAGGTTTGAGTTTTTTATGAATGTACATAATTTTAGGCATTTTAGAACAAGACTATAATACACTTTAAGACAAAAAAAATCGACGCACCCCTCAAAATAATCCGATGATAATGAAACTTTACATGCAAACACCTTTCGACCGAATATACAAATGATCAAAAATTCGCAGCCAATGAACGAATAGTCGGAACAACAGCGCATTGAAATTGAGCATCAAGGTGGTGTATGTAAGGAGCGAACATTGCGTTCAGTAACAAAAAGTGCAGTGGATTTCGATTGCGCTTACGTACCTTAATTGTAATAATGCGTCGCCGGCGAATTCGCGACCACTACGAGCACATGAAGGAGTTTGGAAGAGGACGTGCTTTTGAACTGTATGAGGCTGGACGGGCACACCGGCGAATCGCTCGGCATCTGGGTAGGAGCGATGCATCAATTAGACAATTTTAGCAGGAATGAGTCCGGAATGGCAGATTTCAGCGGCAAATAGACAGCGGATGGCCAAGAGTGACGAAAGAACGGGAAGATAGAGCGATTGACAGAGCAGCTGTGACAGCACGAGATTCGTCGTTATCAACCATCCAACGTGTGACAAAGACCGAAGTGACCACCCCGACCATTAATAGAAGACTACGGAAGCGGAATCTGTACTCGCGGAGCCCATTACGCTGCCTACCACTGACCTGTATGTACCGTCAACAGCGAATGCAATGATGCCGGACCCGATCAACGTGGAATTGTTCGAATTGGGAACGGATTGTCTTCAGTGATGATTCATGTTTCGAATTGAGTCCCGACGACAAGCGCAGACGTGTCTGGAGTTTGCCTGGATATAATCAGGATCTTGCTCTTACTGTCACACGCCACACGGCCCGACAACAGGGAGTTATGGTTTGGGGTGCCATTTCGTTAGATTTCCTCCGTGGCACCATCACAGCACAGTGGTACGTTGCCGATATTCTACGACCCGTTGTATTGCCATTCCTTTCGCGACACAAGAGCTAACTTTTCAGCAAGATAATGCCAGGCCACACAAGGCGTACCTCTCTATTGATTGTATGCGTGCTCAAGACACACTTCCTTGGCCAGCCAGATCCCCAGATATCTCGCATATGGAGCACATTTGGGCTGAGATGTGATTGTCGCCTGCGATCATCCCAGAGAATGGACGAATTAACTCTTCAATTTGAGACCATTTGGTACTACATCCGTCAGAACATCATCCTGCAACTTTATGCATCAATGCCATGTCGGGGAACAGCTTGTAACAAGGTCAGAAGGGGACCAACGTCATATTGACGTGCTCAATTTGTGTAGATCTTTCAGTTGAGTGTTGAGTGTTGAAAACCCAGACCACACGACCAACCCGAAGGCTTATGGTAGCAAGATGTGTGGCCGGGAACTTTATTTTTGATTCAATAGATTACAGAACATATATTAAAATGAATCAAATCACAGGAACACAGAAAACTGCACAGATACTTATAACACATAGAACAACACAATTAAAACGCAGAGTACACAAAAATACAGGAGTAATAAATTCAGGTATAACAAGAATGGGAAAAGGATGAAAGTTTTCCCTGGAATTAAATAAGATGATGAAGAATATTTTGATGGCAGTTTATCCAAAAATTTACATATGATGATGAAGTACGATATGATGATGATAATTATACCAAATGAAAGGTGAATGTGGATGAAAATGGTTGGCAATGATTGAACAGAAGGTGTACTAACATTTTGAAGAGATTTACAATGATTATTCTGGATGAAAATTGGAATTTACCGAAGGGATTTACAATGATTTTTCAGAATGAGTAAATTGGAATTTACAGAAGTATACAATTGTTTACAGGTATTTTCAGCAACATCCCCAAAGAACCAAGGAAAAGAGGAGCAGTGCAAAGTCAGGGACCAGAAGGGGCCAGGTAGATCTTTCAGTGCAATAAATCATCCAATTGTTCTAAAATTCTAATCATTTCTTTTTCTGTACATCCCCATTATATGTACCAAATTTTATCTCATTTGGATAATTATTTTCTTGGTGCGTCGATTCTTTTAGTCTTAGAGTGTATTTTATCGTAACGACTGGGTATGCATCTATAGAATAGCAAGGGAGGTCAGATTGGACATCTGTTCCCTCGGGGTCTGTGTTGAGCAGAATATTAAAGACAATCATTTTTAAAAAGAAGGGTACTTGCATTTTAATAAATTTTATTTTGCTGTTGAAATTTCAATAAGTTTTATTTCTGTAAAAATAGATAAAAAGGCAAACATTTATTAAAATCAGAAAATAAAACAATAAAAGATACAATTACTAATTTCATTTAATACATCTTTCCAACCTAAATTTTTCTGTTATCTTTTTTTTTTATCTTGTTTTGTTGTTGGACAACTACATTGGAAAGACAAATTTGAATGTTGTTCTATTGATAGTGCAAATTTATATTAAGGGGAAAGGATTAAAAGTGGAGCCAATGGAATATTTGTGGCTCCTCCTATGCCACTCGTTATTTTGCAACAAATTGATCTTTTTTTATCATGAACTATTATTCGGCCTAACCGATATGCAATGCATCCTTTTCCCCTTTGGTCACAGACGAACAAAGACAGTCGTTAAGGGGGGGTCCTGTTTTTTTACTACAGAACACTAAAAAAATATTTTTTTATGTGAAGCTAATGAAACACACACACACACACACACATATATATATATATATATATATATATATATATATATTATATATATACCACAAATAGACAGACACACACTCACACGCACACAGTGAACGGTAGCCCAGTGATTAGAGTGCGGGAGTTGCCTCGGTAGGTCCGGGTTCGATTCCCTTCGCTGCCAAAACTTTTGCCGTGTTCACACGAAGTACGATTACGTTAAACATGTGGGTTCGTAAGTCCTTCTCAGAAGTTTGTTGTAGGGGAAGGAGGGTACGGTCCCTGTGGATGCCTCCCCTACTGGGTTCCGGTCTAAATTGGGTGGCTCTTCCCGGCCATCCATTTAGTGACCTTACACCTTTCTGGTCGGTCGGACAGTCTGGGTTTCAACAACAACAACACGCACACATACACACACACACAAAGAGGTTACGTTAAAAATAATATCTTGTGGTACTATAGTGGTTCAAACATCTAGATATATAAAAAACTCGAGTTCTGATTTTCGACACGATACCAATATTTTTTCTATACATTACAATGTATTGTAGAGAAAGTAAAATGTCTATGAATGACAGGGAAACTAAAATTACATTTAAGGAACGGAAAAATGCAATTCAATTAATTATATTCAGCTACTTCATTTCAAAGTTATATTCAGCTACTATACTTCAAAGCCATATTTAGCTACTATAGTTATATTAATCAGTTATCTATTGATTGGTTATCTTGATTGGTCATCTATTGATCAGTTATCTATTGATCTATCTATTATCACTGTCACAATTAGACACACATAGAGCTGTTTTATAACATTAACCCAATCTTGCTGAGTCCAAACCTGACATTCTTGGCAATGATCTATACTTCTTTCTTACAGCTATTATTTTAAGACTCTGTACAGACCAGGCAGTGGAGCTAACATCCTATTTTATAACCTTGTCTTCTTTTAGAACTTTATTAGAGCATTGTCTTCTTTTAGAGCTTGATTAGAGCATTTTCTTCTTTTAGAGCTTGATTACAGCATTGTCTTCTTTTAGAGCTTGGTTAGAGCATTATCTTCTTTTAGAGCTTGATTAGAACATTCTGTACATTTCTCTTTTCTTTGCTTCGGTGGTTTCTTGGATTTAGTGGAAGCAGTTTTCCTGCATTTCTCTTCAACTGTAGTTTTTCCTTCTCGTATGTATTGTTCATGCTCTACTTTTCATTTCACACGAATGTCCGTAAGAATAGCTGTTTCACATTTTCGGTTATTATTTTGGTTCATTTTATTTTAAGTAGTTGCATTAGAAATTTGCTCAAACATTTGAGAGCCAACTTAAGATGTGGCAGTTAGACTCTCGTGATATGAGACAGCAATTCCCTTCACACCATTTTAGACTAAACATTTTTTATCTGAACTTGCCGTTAATGAACATTGGGAAGCAATACAGTAAACAATTCATAAAGACATAAGCTTAAACGAGCTATAACAAATAATACGTCAGCGAGCACATTAAAGGGTGCAGATAAACATAGTAAGACTCAAAATATTTATTTCCAGTTTCGAAAATTAACTTCTCCTTGTCAAAGGTCGAAAACGAAATGCCAGCCGCTCTTCAGCTAGATCCAACAAACAACAATGCCGGGGTCGTTTAAACACATGAAGTACGACTGCATATGCAATGTAGCGACAGAAAAATAAGCGTTGTGGCAACTTACACGTTGGACAACAAAACCTACTTCGCCCTGCTCACCAAATGCTTGCGTTATACGTAATTATTTTATTACACACCGGATAAAAACAATCCCATTCCTATAAAATAAATTGTCCTCGAGGAAATAATATTTTTCAGACATTTTGGAGACTTGACAATTTAAGTAAAATACAGTTTATGCAAAAGGGCAAGAAAAACCTGAGCAGAGTATATAAGCACAAATGAAATAATAATACAGCATACAGCTATTTCAAGAATATGTTGAATCCCCTTCGTCAGTGCAAGAGAACCAACAAACCTAAAGTTCCAAAAAGGAATATCCAAGGTATTTTCATTTCGAGGCACCTGTGAAAAAACTCACATATCCCCACATCGAAACTACAGATTTTATTTAACAAATGCCAAACCATTGACCACTTGGTCATTAGGCCACGAGCTCTCCAATACTTTTTAACAATACAGTCCAAACTATTTAGTGCAAAACACTCGTCCAGATGACCAGCAGTCATGGGTTGTCCAGAGGTACACAAAACGCAGTCAGCCGAAGTAGTTAAATTAAAACGATACAAATAGGCACCAAAACAGTCATGTCCGGTCAAAAGTTTAAACAGTGCCACTGCTGAAGCATGATCGAAACTATAGATATGTTGTTTAGTTTGGGATTATTGTTAAGTGTAAAGATTTCCCTTGTCAGGATGCTTGATGATGATATGTAGCCTTTTGATGGCTTAGGCTGCAGTCAAATGTACCTTGGACGATGGATAATAGTAGCTGAAGGATAGACAAAAAGGAAGAATTTGTAGAAGGGGCGAGTTTACTGGGGGCGAGCTCCCTAGAAGAAGATAGGTTCCAAGTGGGAAAATCGCGGGGCTCATCCTAGCTGTAACATAATCAGTGGTTACGAGCAAAAAATGAATAGGTGCAAAGGGAAATACAAAGAGGATTATATCCAAGACCTGTAGTAAGAGAGAGCCAGTCAGAAAACAGCATGAAGAACAGCTCAGTTACTCCGAAAAGAGAAACAACTCAAGAGATTGACGTGTGCCAAGTCACAAAAATAATATCTCGTCTTCCTTAAGACGAGGCAAGTCCGATCAGGAAAAAATAAGACTCAGAAAAATGAAATAAAGGTTAAAACGATGCATAAGATCCCCAAAGGAATGTAACGAAGATAGGAGGATTTTAATATGCACACCCCTAGACGGCGGACAAAAAATGAGTACTGGACAAGTCATTTACTAAATGTCTTTTTTTCTTTGACTTTAGGTAGCTTGATGATACTCACTACATTAGAACATAATATTTTTACAACTGCCAATGTAACGTAATTCAAAATCAATGCTCATTTTGAGAGTTATTTTGGGCTTTATAGAGATATTAATAATAAAAATCAAACTAATATGTACATTGACATAGACAAGGGCGATAATACCTCCTCCCACTCATCAGTGAAAGCATTTCATTATTTCTCAATATGGTCTCTATTGAACAAACAGACAAAATTTATCGCAGTAAATCTCTTTCGATTTCCAGTTCCTGATTGCGCCTATGCATTGAAAAACAAAAGTAAAGAGAAATAAAGCCTCTGGGCACAGTCATGGGCTTCTTTCATCATATTTTTCTATTAATTCGTTAGAAAAAACAAAATATCCAGACACAGAAACCTTAGATAAACGGATATAAATCTCTTCAGAATCCATTCTACATAAAGTAATAAGTAGCTTTAGACTTCCAAACGGTTGTTTACCAATCTATAAATGTCTATATACGCCCACTCTTTTTTATCCTAGAATTTATATACTGTGAAAGGTCAGAAGCCACTATTGCAATTGCTTGGAGAATCGCCAATCCTTGTCTACGTGTGTGTTGTACAGTGATTTTTAATCTTTTATCGATAAATTGTTTAAGTGATAACTTACAATAGATTTCTAATCCTGTAACTTAACATATGTTCTTAATTATAATATATATATATATATATATATATATATATATATATATATATATATATATATATATATATATATATATGTTTTTACTCTTATCGGCTGTTTTTACTCTTATTTTCTGTTCTTTACTCTTATCGGCATTATGGCCGTGAATTTGCTTCTATGGTGATGTTAATATTACTTGAATTGTATTTTTATTTTTTATTTTTACATAATTCTTATTATTACATATTTCAAATATATATTATATATATATATATATATATATATATATAAATTTTCACGATTTCATGCCATTTATTAAATATCTTCAACTTTTACTTTTCCATTATCTCTTACCCTTTATTTTATTAAATTGTCAATTGAACTGATTTATGTATAATTAATTCATATCAGTTATTTTCTATATTCATTCCTTTCTGGTGACTTTCCTGACGGAAATTCACTCCAGATGCCTTAACATAAAGTGTGTTGTTCGGTAATGTAACAATTTTGATTTTATATTTTTTATTTCATTTAATTATGTTGCTTCATTGCTTTGTTGGTCGGAATGTTAAACAATGTTATGTCTGATTATGCATAATTCGCAAAACACAGTGACAATTATGGATTCAGTGATAATTGTCGATGATGAAATCTTAACTATGTTATTATACTTCCTCTGTGAAATCTGAATTCTATTATTGCGTCTCTCTTAAGTCTTAATTCTGTGATTGTAAAAATCCCGATTTTGTGATTATACTGGAATTTCATACTTTGGTCCATTGCCCAATTTGTATTTTGCGTTCCTAATCCTAATTCAGCTTACAATATTCAATTATAAGTTATTTTTACTTTCTTTATAGACTTACAGTCGAACACATTTGAAGTATCCCTGATCACGAATCAAATGTTTTTGAGGTGATGTCTGTGTGTGTGCGTGAATGAGTCTGTGAAGATGATATCTTACGAACGATTGGAGCGTTTCGAAAGAAATTTGGCACACAAATTACAATCCGTAAATAATGGAAGCTTATTGTTTGTAAACACAAACAAATGTTCAGACTCCCCTTCCACACACACACACACACATATATACACACATTTTCGGATGCAATTATAAAAAATCGTCAATAAAGTTAGGCAAATAATCATTTCTTATTTAATTTTTCATTATAAAACGATTGACTTAAATTTCAGAACGCTAGCATGAACCGTTCTCTAGACAGATATTGCTTATTTTTCAAATAAATTTATCAGAAATCACATAAAATTATTAAAAATTCTTAACTAATGTGAAATATGTTCACTTTTTATATGTAATATTATGCAATAAATTTGGTAACTTCAGTCTCGTGGATCTAACTCATTCCATTCACGAGAGTAGATACTTTGGGTAATAGTTTAGTATTTTGACGCCGCTTGTTATGTATCTACCATAGAGATAGCCTATTTATCCACCCATAACGATTTGCAAAATTATGGCGACGAATTTGGCGAAATATCACCAAATTTGGTAACATATCCGTTAATTTCGTTAAATTGGAGGATATGTCGCCAAATTCATAGCAATATGGCCAAATTGTTAAAAATGTCGCCCAATTGATAAAAATGACGCTCAATCAATGAACATGATAACTGATGAAAATTCAAAATCTTGGAAAGAATATAAGCGTATGAATAACCTATTTTTTCGTCCGTAACGCCTGACTAAATTTTTGCGGAATATTGTCAACTTGGCAAATAATTTTTAAATATTGTCAAATTCAATATGTAACCAAATTTAATAAAATTGTCACCAGTTTAATAGTGTAGACAAATTGGTAAAATTTTCGCCAAATTGATAAAAATAAAGCTACATTAATGAAAATGAGGACAAATTGCTGAAATATATGGGGAAAAAATGTGGAGCTGTCACAAATCTGGTTCACAATAGCGAAAAAATGTTATATTCCTAATGTCTTATTTATTGAAGGAAAAATTAATAGTTATGAATCGAAAAATTATTTATATTTATTATTTTCCGGTTTCTTATACTTTATTTCTTATAACTTGAACATCTTATACCTTACATTATCCCTAAAATATACCAACTACTGTAAAACTAAGATATCTGCGAAAGAAAATTGAAAATATGGCCTAAGAAAAGTAAGGGCTGTACCTATCCGGGCACGGATTATCTCCACGGCCCTGCTTCTCGTATAATTACTAGTTTAATAACTCACTAAATAAATTCATGATAATTAATTTACTCCTTATTTTTAATTATTACAGGAAATGTACAACAAATCTGACAAAAATAATGTCTTAGAATTAATTACAAAAGTTGTATTAGAATAATTCTAGCGATTCACTTTTGAGATACATTTTTCTCTTGGAACTAATTTTCCAAACGAAAAAAGAAAAAAAGAACAGTCCCACAAAATCCGTTTTGCTGCGTGCATTTGAACTTCCGATAGCAAATAAATAAATAAAGAATCAACCACTTTTGCTAAAGAATAAACAACAAACATCAAAGGAAAAGCACGGTAATGAATAAAATTTATGCGAACTAATCTACAACGAATAAAATCTATAAAATCGTGTGTTTTTATCAAAGATGATTGTTTTCATCTTCTTATATCAAATTAATTACGGCCACTAAGTAGCTAACGATCTAGAAAGATGCAAATGGCAAGAGTTTGAAAAAATTATAACTGGGATAAAATTAAGCATCAATACGTGGAAGAAATATAGTAATCCTCTTAAAAACGACGTTTGCAGCTTTATGTAAAATAAAATGGAATAGCTTCAAATTGTAATATAATGTGAAAGTAAATAAATTCTGATACAATAATTTTGAAAAATTTCCATGCGCGGTTTTCCTGCAAAAATATAATTTTAATGTATTCCACAAACACTTCAATTACTAGAAAAATACTGTAATACAGAAATAAGAATTTGGAAATTCCTGAGTTTTGAAATTAAATATTCTGACAGTGTTGCCATTTGGCAAAAAGTAGCAGATTAGTACTTTTCAATATTGTTTGCTACTTTATATTGATTGCATCTACCAGGTTATTTTAAAGTTACCTTTCTTCTTACCGATGTGATTATCTGCTACTAGCTCCATGATATTTATAACAGTTTTGTATCTGAAATATTAATTTTGCTTTCCTGCAGCAATATTTTGTATTTTTGAATTCGTTCAATATTATTGCTCCATTTAAACCCAAGTAGATGAAATGGGGAAGAATCTGCTCATTTTTTATTTGCCAGCACCCCCTGCTATCGTGTAATCAAATCCTCAGAGAAAATATAATTTTTCAAAACTGTTTAGTAGAGGAGCTGCACTACATCAAAAGGTTCGAAAAGTTAAATGGGAAAAAATCATACAGAGACTTCACATTTTGTGTGTATAGGTAGATAGTTCGAAAGGAAGAAAGTGTGCACTTTTAGTTTTCCGATATTTTCTATTTTAGGGGGGTGCCGCACATCTAAACGTTTGATTTGTCGAATAAATGTAAAATATTTCCTTTAAAAATTGATAGAGCCTTGACATTTGGTATATGGACTAAGCATTTGATAAGAAAACCAGGAAAATAGTTTTTTAAAGAATGTTAATTTGAAGGGGGGTCTTACAGAAAAGCGTTCGAAAGTTGAAATCATAAAAAAGCATGCTTCGGGGTCATATAGAGACTTCATGTTTGGTATGCGGGTAGATAAGTAAGTAAGTAAGTGTAAAATAAGTAAGTGTACAATTTCATTTTTTCGCTGGGCTGACGAGAGGAACCTTGAGATCGTAGCTCCGGGTGATCCAACCCACTTGGATAATGTGATTGACTTTGCGGTCACCAGCAATATGCCTTATACCTATTGCATGGAGGCCTTCAATGAGCTTCCTTCCGATCATCTCCCTGTTGTTTACACCCGGGAAATGGATAGTTAAAGCCTGAGGAATTCTGCCAAACTTTATACTGATTGGAACAAGTTTAAAGATCTCCTCGCTGAGGAGCTCCCTCCCCCCCCCCCCCCGTTGCCAATACCACGGACCAACTGGATGCAGAGGTGGAAAATCTCGAGATAATGATTCGAAATGCCTACTCTGCATCCTCTAGGCCCAAGAGCAACAGGGTGGACCACTTCAAACTTCCTCAGGACATCAGGGAGATGATTAAAGTCCGCAACCAGCTGCGTAGAGACTGGCAGGCCAGCAGGGACCCTGCCATCAAGAGAGAACTGAACTTTGCCAGATCTCTGGTGAGATCCAGGATCAAAGCCTTCACTTGTGCACGATGGAACACCTATGTTGAGTCCCTAACGACTGATGACAACACCATTTGGAGGGCAACCTCACGTTATTGTAGGCACAAAACACACATTCCGACCCTTGAAGGTCCCAACTTCAGGGCAACTTCTCACACACAAAAGGCTGAGCTGCTTACAGACAGTCTTAGAAGTCAGTTTGAACCACACCACGACGTAATCGATCCTAGGACGGTTGCGATCGTGGATGCCAAGGTTGAACAGTTCATCACAACACCTATTCCTTATACACTGACTGATGTCACCTTCGACGAACTTCGGCCCCGTATTCAAAATCTCAAGAAGAACAAAGCTGCTGGGAAGGACCTCATCACCTCGACGATGCTGAAGAACTTACCTTCTTTGCGCTACAGCTACATCGTCAAGCTTTTCAATCTTCTCCTTCGTCATAATTATTTTCCTGGGGCTTGGAAGGTGGCCATTGTCGCCCCCCTCTTGTCTCTCTTGACCATTCTCTTCCGGTCAATTACCGTCCGATCTCTCTCCTCTCTGGTTTCTCGAAGCTCTTCGAGTTTGTTCTACTGCGTCGCATGGACGAGTTCTGCGACCTGAGGAAAATAGTTATTCCTGAACAATATGGGTTCAGGGAGAAGCATTCCACTCAGCACCAGTTGCTGCGGGTCGTAGAGCTCGCTCATGAGGCGCGTAGCAAGCGCGAGAGCTCTTCCATAGTTTTCCTTGATCTGCAGAAAGCGTTTGATAAGGTGTGGATAAATGGACTCCTGTTCAAACTTATCAAACGCTCCGTCCCTCCAAATCTTATTCGCATTTTCACTCATATCTAACTGGTCGAAGTTTTGCCGTCCGTGTTTCCGACATCATATCCTCTCCCATTAATGTTCTCAGCGGGGTCCCGCAAGGTTCTCTTGTTGGGCCCAAACTCTTTAACATTTACAATAATGATCTTCCACGTTCCCCCGGTGTCTCCCTTGGTCTCTATGCCGATGACACTGCCCTGTTCACACATCACAAACAGACACAAGTCGTGCACGACACTCTGCAAAGTTACTTGAACGAGCTGACGCAATGGCTGATCAAATGGCGAATCAAAGTCAACGTTGGTAAGTGTGCTGCTATCACCTCCCCCCCCCCGGTAAACCCCTTCCACTAATCTCATCTTAAATAATTACCCCATTCCCTGGCAAGATAGTTACAAGTACCTTGGTGTGTACCTTGATTCCAAATTTACGTGGAAACTTCACATTTCTGAAACTAGTAAGAAAGTGAAGTCTACACTCGCCCAGCTTCGTCCCCTTTTGGCTAGGAATAGCCGCCTGTCTATTCATAACAAGTTATTGCTATACAAGTCCTGTATACGTCCCATTATGACGTACGGTGTCCCTATTTGGGGTACTGCAGCGGAGACTCACCTTAAGAAGCTTCAAGTCATCCAGAATAACGCACTACGTATGTTTGCTAATCTGCCGAACTACGTCCAACTAGAAGTCCTGCACAGAGACCTCAGAATTAGGCCCGTTTCGGAACATGTCAAAAAACTTTCTCTAAATTTTCACAGAGGTCTGAGAAGCGTAAATAACCCTACGTTGGACAATATCCCGCACTATCGGCAGGGTAGACCGGGCTCGCGCAAGCGTCCCCGGTCGTTACCTGCTCGATCGGTGCGAGATATCTTCTTTCGCCCTAAAAAGCGATTCCGTCCAACATAGTCTTATGTGCTCTCCTTTTTAGTTGCAGACTCTAGCAGCTGTACTCCTCCCTTGCTTTTGGGAATTCGCGAATCGTTGGTAAGCCCTTCCCTCTTCTGCTACTAGGCACTGCTCAAGCTCAAGGCTCTGCGCCCCTCGGGACGCACCTAGTCTATCCCCCTCTTTCACCTTCTCTGTTGGGAACCCGCTTGGGCCCCAACTCCGTCGTTTTCTGAAGACTTGGGGAAGGGCATGACTTCGGTCCTGCCCCCCCCCCCCCCAAGCATCTCTTAGTTCTCAGCTACCTCTTAGTTGATTAAATCACCTGTTACTACTTCCTTTTTATCTCTTTTTTCTTTTCGTCTGGAGTTTAAAGGGAGGAATTCTTCCTCTCCTGGGCACTCCGCTAATCCCGTCCTTGAGTCCTTGAGATTTCAGTTTTCAAATATTTACTACTTTATAAAATATTTGATTTGACGATAATATGAAAAACTATTTCTTGTGAGTGAGATAGAAACTTGAAATTAGGCATACGAGTTAATCGTTCGATAAAATTCTCAGTAAAAATCCAATATTAAAAGAGTACACACTAAAACGTACGAGAAATGGAACGATAGAAAACACAAACTTTGTGATAAGAAAGTGTGGTGTAAGGGTAGATATTTAGAAAAGAAGACGCCAAAATGTTTTATTTGCCGGAACTTCAGTATATGGGTCAATCGTTCGATAATACCCACATAACTATTTTTTTAAATATTTATTAAGGGATGTGGGAGGTGGGGAGGCTGAATTCCACAGTGTTCGAAATGTAAAATAACAGAAAAACGTACTTCGTGGTGAGATGGAAGTTTTGAATTTGATGTAAGGGTATATAGTTCGAAAGGAAGAAAGTGTATAATTTCAGTTTTCTAATATTATCTATTTTAGAGGTTCCGTGCACCAAAATGCTCGATTTGTAGAAAACATGGGAAAAACCTTATTTTAAATAATATAGAGATTTTAAATTTGGTACATAGATTCAAAGTTGGAAGAAACGCGATCCACCTCGAACTTTTCGTAAAATTTTTCGTAAAAGTTTATTTTAGGGATATCCTACTCCAACACATTCAAAATAATAAATGAGAGGTAGACATGGAGTTTGATGCATGTGTCAATCGTTCAATAAAATACCCGGATAAAAATCGAATTTTTCAAAAATGTTCATTCAAAACTGAACTGTGCACCAAGAAATTCGAAATCTGAAATGAAGTGAAATGTACCTGGCGATGAGATAGAGACTTAAAAATTGGTGCAAGGGATAAAGAGAAGAAAGTGAACACTTTCAGTTTTCCAATATTTACTACTCCGCACACCAAAATGTTCAATTTGACGAATAGTTTAAAACACTGCTTTTAAAATTTGATAATAATAATATGGAATTTTGTTCTCTGGTCAATAATTAAGTAAGCAATTAAGATTGTAACATGAAATTTTGAGCAAGTAGGGTAAATCTGGCAAGGCATTCTATAATTTTAATTATTTAATAACAAAATAAGATACATTTAGATTTTCACAATTATATATAACCGTGTATATTACTACTCGCGACATGTTTATTGTGACATATTTGATTTTAAACCGGTATTCGGCTAGTAAATATATAGTTTTCTTGTAAAAATTCTACACAAAAATGTGTGACCGTAATTTGATTGGATGTTACTCCCTGGAGATATATACGCCCCAAGCCCTTAAATTTCAAAACGTTTTTTCATTACAACCAAAATTTCACAGAAATCATTTTGCATGTAATTTTTCATTACTAAATATGTTCATTTTAGAAAACTGAACCGGTTTCAAGACATGGAATATATTCGACAAAATTTATGAAAAATCTAACATAAAACTAAGAGTAAATATTAAGTATTGTTATGTGATAAATCTATTTACATAATTCTAGTGAATCTAGCAAATTCTATTCACGAAAATACACTTTTTAACACTTTACAACATAGTTAAAAAGTGTTTATGACTTTGTTCATTCTGTCTGTCTGTATGTCTGTCTGCCTGTCTGTCTGTCCGTTAGCACGATAACTGCCGTAAAATCGACTTTATCAAAATGAAATTTTAATATGTTTTCAGACGGTATGTGGGACCTATAGGAATATAAATGAATAATATCACCCAATTAGTATTGGATTGAACCCGGGTTGAAGAAATGAAATACATTGAATCCTATGAGACCTAATTTTTCAAACATTTTTTAAGCACATTTAAAATTCACAAACTGCTTTGAAAATTTTAAGACATATTCAAATTATCCCATAAAATGTATAAAAACAAATTCAATAAAATATGTTAAATAGTTTTTTAAATAAAAATTATTTAATATAGGGAGAAAAACAAATTCAATTAAATTCTTACTCTTACTATATACTCTAGAAAGAAAGAAATATATATATTATATAATAACTATGTTTCCAAGAGTTGAATTATTTATATATAAGAGAGGTTTGACATTTTAAAATAAATATGGTAGATACCAATTTTTCAAAATTTTAAATGAAATAAATTATTATAGTATGGTGATGAATGAAATGTTGCTTTTATAGAGAGACGATTTATATTTCAATGACGACATTTGAATAAAGTTCATTTGTTTTCGATGAAGTTTTCAAATATAATAAATTATTGTAGTATTATGATAATTTTAAAAATATTGCCGAGGAATGTAGCGCATTTTAGATATGTTTAAACCAGGCAATTTATATTTCAATGCCGTCATTTGAATGAAGTTCATTTTCTTCGATGAAGTTTTCAAATATAATAAATTAATGTAGTATTGGGATAATTTAAAAAATATTACCGAGAAATTTATCGCATTTCAGAGATGTTTATATAAAATTGCATTGAAGTTGGAAAGTGGTTCATAATCAATGCTTTATGTATGATTGATCTTTCTTGTTTATATTTTATACCAACAAAATCGCAAACTGTCGGCCCATAGTGTGTATCTGGAATTTCATTTCCAATAGATAAACGGTTAACTGGTTAGGTTTGATTTCACTTAGAATCGTTCAGAAAGTTTATTGTGCGGATGATTATGATCACCCTGTTTCGTATGAAGCAATTTGATATGCTCGATCATTTCAATCAAAATTCAGTCAATTACTTTTTATCCTAGGAGGAAAAGAAAAACGTTTTAGAATATTTTTGAAATAGAAAAAAAACTGTAAAGAAATATGGTTGAATAAAGAAAAAGTAAAAAATGTGATTCATATGCAAAATAACAACAATTAAGACTGTTACATCGTCCACTGACGTCTTATTGTTATTGACGTCATTTGATAATATATGAAATTCCAGTAATGCAAAAAAGAGATAAAATTAAAATATGTCTTATTGATGGACAGAGATGGAGATGTAAAGACTGAAACATGTAAAACGAAGACCTTAGTATTTGCAACAGTTCGTTTCTAACCATATCATTGCCACAGACTATGTATGAGTGAGATAATAGGACTAGATATGCTAAAGGAGGATGTTGATATATCATCACAGAGACATATTAAAAGTTAAATAAATTTAGATTTATTAGAGACATTATTATTGATATTAATTTAAAAGATAAAGATATTCAGCAGTCGATATTGATGGATCTCTGCTAGTAAGAAGAAAATACAGTGTGTGGAGGTTAAAAAAGCAGACGTGATTGTTTGGTGAGTTTAATAAGGCAACAAGAGCATTTTTATGCAGATTAAGGAAGATAGAATTGAAAATACACCGCTGGATATATTGGAAAACGTTGCTGAAAAGGATACTTTCATTTTATCCGATATATGAAGAGGATATTCTAACATTAAAAATAACAAATGGTACCACGATACTATAAACCACTCCAAAATGTATTTAAATCCCGAAAATAAATCAATAAATTCCCTTAAAATTGAAACAACCTGGGGATTACAAAAAGATTCGGTCGTACTAAGGGAACACACCGTAATATATATATGTGAAAAATTTATTTTAAAAAAATATTCAAAAAATGTATTTATGGATATAATTAACGATATAATGTTGAAATACATATTTAATTAAAAATTATTTTACTTTGTGTCTACCTTTAATATTCATTTTTATGGGTGGGGGTAATATTCTTCACTTTAGCTAAATATTATTTCTTTAAATTTTAAGTTCATATTATGTCTAATGCCACTTTCAATACACAAAAGTGTTAAGACGGTAGGAGGTCCTGGCTCATAGTAGAGCGCATATATTGCACAGCTCAAAGTGAAATTACTACGAGTACTGAAAGCCAGCCCTGCATAAAGGTCGCCAAATTTATTGTCACGTGTGATGGATAGACAAATTAATAAATCTTGATTATTTTACAATCCTCTAGTTACCTCCTAATAATTAGAATACTCTAAATCTCCCTCAACAAAACGTACCCGTAGAACAAAATTACGAACAATAAAACTTACTATATTTTGAATTTCGAATCAAAACACGCCAAGTGGGCGATATTGCATAAAATATCCCATGAAGGTCTCCAAAATTATTGCTAAGCGGGTCAAACAAGACGGATTGTCTTGTTTCTCTATATATAAGAGGTTTTTATTCGGTAATAAAAAGTATTTGTCTGTTACATTTACTTTTTTTCATACATTTCATAACATGTAATATATCAGACAGTCAAGTTACGAAATTTCAATATACATTTCAGCATATGACAAAATGAAAATTATTAGTGAAAAATGGTCTATATTTAGAAAGTAATTATCAATCATATATTTACAGACATATACATCAATTATATATTTACAGACATATACATCAATCATATATTTACAGACATATACATCAATCCTATATTTACAGGCATATATATCAACGATATATTTACAGACATATACATCAATCATATATTTGCAGACATATACATCAATCATATATTTTAGAGTAAAACTGTTATAACCTATATAGAAAATTTTCCGAAAGGTGTTAATTTCAGGTTCTTATTTTTATAATTACTTTTCCCGCATTTCAAATAAAAAACATCTACCTAAAAAATCGAACATTGTAAAGCAGCTTTATCACTTCCATGCATCATTATTGAAATATTTATAATATTGCCACCATGCAGAAAAAGAAACTGTAAAAAGTATGAATAACAGAAGATTTTTCGCTATCTTCGCAAATTATTTTTCTTTTCTTTGAAATGAAAAGCGATTGTTAATAATGAGGAAATTGCTGAAAACTTCCATCTCTCCTATACCATTTTTAAATTTCCAGACATTGATGAATGGAATACACTCAGACGATAATTACCTGTTCTTTTATTCCAGAGAAAGATACACAATTTTAACAAGGAGATTTAAGCTGCAAAAAGTATTGAATATTTTTTATTCTTTGCAAACACAAGTTGTTATAAATATTGATTATCCCTCTGAACCACTTTTATATTCATTAAAATTGTCAACATTTATTAAGGATCTTTCGAGTTTCTCGAAAGTTTTTAAAATATATTTTGCAACAAAAGATTTGTGATTAGCACTATCAATTTAGCTTAATTCTAAACATTGGGCGCGAAAATAATCTGTAGAAGGTTTTGAAACTGCTCTTTAAATTTAATCACTTGAGTAAGTTTTATACTTAATTTGATCGCTTCATAAATACAGTTTTACATTTTCTACCAAATATAGTGACGTAAGCAGAAAGTATTGCGTGGGATCGAAAATTCGATTATCGCATTGAAATGGATTTACATGTTTTAGAGGTTCTAAATATGATCAACCAATGTGTGTGATGATGGTGTTATGGACATGGATGGTGATGATGAACAAAAAACCAACACCATCGCCAACTCACCATGGTACGCCAACTCTGTCGTCTTTGTGTATTCTAACCTGTTAACTCGGATTCTAACCTGTTAACACGTATCATGTCTGTTTAGTGTATAGAAGTGTAAAGATATATTTTTAATTAGAATTTCTATGAATCGTATAATAGTATTAATTAGTTTAGTTGTGAATATTGAAATATAATTTAAAGCTCTACTAACTGTTTCTTGAATTTAATTTGAGTTTAATTGATTCCTTATTTTAAGCCAAGCGAATATATTTAATGGATGCACTCTAACCGACGGAATTCTAATAGTTTGATTTATGAGTTATATCTCTATAGATGGGACTGTGGTGATAGAAAATAAATAAAACTAATCAAACAAATTTTTAAAGGATAATTCCATGAAAGTAATAGACATATGGATTTGTACAGAAATTAGAATTCCTCTCTAATCAAGCACTTTTTTCGAAAATTATAGAACATTATAAAATTCATCAAATATGTTTAAATGCATAGTTATTTTATAGGTAATTTTCAACTTAAAAACGAATGCAAGATTTATAAGATCCCACACAATTTCAAAGTATTGCATGTTTTGATTCAAAACGAAAATTATATACAAAATTTCATACGAGCATTACTATCGAATGAGATAACACTTTTTAAAAACTTTTTAAAAAAATGATTAAAACTGTTTTTGAGAATTATCACGAGCCATTTATGGGATATTAGAAATTTCAAATACCAAACATGACACTCACTATGAATATTTTGATCTGTAACAACGATAAGTCGATTCAATTTTAGCGCGAATTGAGACATAAAAGATCTCTAACTTTGTTCTGAGACCAGAATATCAACTTTAGTTATTTTGACTTGATATTTATTTCAATAGTTACCTCAAAAATTATAATTTAGAATTAATCCATGCAATATTAAGGGCACAATATACAGGGTGTCCCAAAAAGATTGAAATGCGCTTTAATTCTTCACCTTTTGGAGATAAGTGGGCAATGTAAATTGCAAAAATGTTCAAAGTAAGGTAGGAAATTAGACTACGTTAATGGAATAGTCCTCTCTTTCATTTTCAAAAAGTTACACTTTTTAAATTTTTATTCGACCCCCTTAGACAAATTGGGTCAATCAGAAAATTTTTATTTTTAATGCAACGAGGTCATTAAAAAACCTGCATATATGTATCATTAAAATTGAGCGAGTTATAATTAATTGAAAATTTAACATTGTGAATGGGGACCCTATATCAAATTAGAAATGTAAATTTGTGACATATCACGAAAAAGATAAAACTGGATGCTTTATTTGATCTCTCTCTCCCTGTGTAATGCTTTATTTAGATGCATTTGTGATAAACATTTTTGACACATATTAACGTATTTTTGATCTAAACAATTTTCATCATCAATTTGTTTATGATCCCTATTTTCACTGATGAAACAGCCTTTCAGATGGTACCGAAATGTGGCATAAGTCAGATTTTCTACGATTCCACGATTAAAGCAATTGTGGTGGTAATGACTTTTTTTTATCATAAATTTAACTGGACCGGGTTAGACCTGCGGGAACCAGACGGGAAGATCGCATGCTGTATTTCTGTGCTTAATACTCGACAACGCCCAAAAATATTCCTGTGTTTACGAAAAGTGTGTACCTGATAAATCTGTAGATCTAAAAGATGATGGGTTAGGAGAAGGATAGTACGGTCTCTGTGTTTGCCACCTCCATTGGGGTATTCCAGTAAAAATGTGCCGCACTTTCCTGCTCCAAGCCTTCCGCGATGGCCTTTATGCAATGAATCTATCTGCAGGCCTGCTTAGACAGAAAATCCAAGTGTAAAACATAGATACGCAGCTAACATCAATTAATAAGATATATTACAGTCCGAAGTTGCTCTGTTTAGTACAAAATGAAAACAAATTTATTTTAGTGCAAAGACGAATTTTATTGCAAAATGCAAAAAATATTGTAATTTGTATATTTGTACCCCAGGATTTCAAAAAAGTTAAAAGTCTATTATACCGAGAAAAATATTTTATAAAGTTCCTCTAACTTCTAATGTTGGTTCAATTTATTTATTGTAATCCCTTCGTCTGTTTTCCATCAACTATGCAAAATATTAATACTCCATGTAAAATAATCTATGTAAAATAATAATTATTTGTATTCGAACATACTTTGTGTAGATTTTAGTGCAAAATGAAAAAAAATATATATAATGTGCATATGTGTAGCCCAGTATTTCAAAAAGATTAAAAATAATAAGCACGAAACATATTTAACTTTATAAAATAAGTAATGTGTGAAATATCTCTTGATGGAAAATCTTTTAAGACTATCACAAAGATAGTTTCTTAATACACAAAAAAGTTACCATTTTATACACACATTAATGTTTTACCACGTAATTTTTACCCATAAATCACCACTGCCATTTATGATTCTACTACCCCAACTTTCAACGAAAAATCGAATATTATAGAAAAACCTCATGCTTTGATAATATATTTAGATGCTTTAACATTTTTGATATACCTATTTTGCCATTTTACATAAAATTGAGCAAATAACGTTGCTGCTTATAAGCTCCTTAAAAGTTCTATTTTTCATTAGTGTGCGATGTAAGAGATACAGTATAATAGCTATCTCAAGAGAATAAAGCAGTATATACTTAGCCTTGAATTTCATAAAAGGAAGACGGTATTTTAAAGTATAAATGCAAGTAACATAATTATTTTGCTCAAAAATAAAGTGCTCTATACAGAGAAAAATATTCTAGAAAGTGACTTGTAACTTTTAAAGTTGGTACAGTTTATCTATAGTAATCTCTTGGTCTGTTTTCTCTCAACTTGTAAGCAAAAGCAGTTGAGTTTCCCTAAATAAAAGATAAATATAAAATAATAATAATTTGGAGATATTTTAGTGCAAAATGAAAAAAAATATATAATGAGCTTATTTGAAGCTCAGGATTTCAAAAAAGTTAAAACTAATAAAAAAAACGCATATTTAACATTATAAAGTAAGTGTGAGGCCAGAATATGTCCTCACATGAGACATTTTTATTTCAATATTTATGGTGCCTAGAACGGCTAACAAAGCTCGAGTCTGGCTGGCGCCGGTGTTTACAACAACGTGAACTGTTAGGTCAAATACCATAAATTTGGGTGTCCCAGGCCAAAGGGGCTGAGAGGGGCCTTGATAAATGCCAAGTGATGCCATTGGGTTCAGAAGAACCAATGAGCGCCAAGGAGAAGAAGGGCGGAGCAACCCCCCCCCCCCCCCCGCCGAAGGAACCACAAATGACTTTGATACGAAATGTTGCAGAAGTAAGTCTGACACGAAATGTGGTTGCGAGAAGTTTCCTACGAAGTGTTGGTGAAAAGAGTTTGACAAAAGGAGCGAAGCGAACATGACCTAGCAGAGATGACGTAAGAGTTGCATTTATAGTATGCAGATATAAAGTATCAGTCGAAGTGAGATATACGAGGAGGAGCCACACACCATAGAGTTATGGTTGTACTTCAGCACTAAGACCGATGAAAGCGAGATGATGATCCCAAGTCTAAACTGGAAGGTATGTGCTCTGATGTTACCGGTCCTAGACACCTTCGTAAAATTAATACTTCTGGTCGTATCTCCTCTAGCTAAAATAGTTAAATGAAAATTGATAATAAATGAGAAATTATATAAATGATAAATTGTTGTTGATGATAAACTGATGTGGTTAATAAATTATATTGTTTAAGTTTTAAATAGTCTAATCTTTTAATATTAATTAAAAATTCTTTTCAGGACTTACACAAAAGGTAAAAATAATTGGAGGGTTATTGCGGCACAACAACGAGCGATGTACGATTTAAATGTTAATTCCATTTTATGAGATCAACGGCCATGTTTTCAATGATTAATAAGCAATATTAATATTAATATAATCTTTAAACATTACTCATTCCAAAAACCTCGTCCCACAGTAAGTAATGTGTGAAATAGCACTAGGTGACAAATCTTTTAAGATTATTACAAAGATAGTTTCATAATACATAAAGAAGTTACCATTTTATAAATACATTAATGTTTTACCATGTATTTTTTACCCATAAATCACCGCTGTCATTTATGATTCTACTATATCTAAACTTTCTACGAAAAATTCAATATTGCTGAAATAACTCGTATTTTACTCAAATATTTAGATGCTTCAACATTCTTGATATACCCACTTTGCCACTTTCATAAAATTGAGCAAATAATATAGATAAGTTCTTGTAAGCCACTTAAAAGTTCCTTATTTCATTAGTGTACAATATTGGATATACAGTGCATATACTTTTCATAAAATACAGTATATACGCTTTTCATAAAATTGAGCAAATAATATAGATACGTTGTTGCTTGTAAGCAAAATACTTAAAAGCTCCATATTTCATCATTGTGCTATATTGGTGAGACAGTATAGTCGCAATCTCAAAAGGATAAAACAAAAAACGTATCCTTGAATTTTATTAAAGGAAAACATTATTTTAGAGCATAAATGAAAGTGACATAATTATTTAGCTCAAAAATAGTTTTATACCGAGAAACATATTTTATAAAGTGACTTTAACTTCTAATGCTGTAATAAGTTTTTACAGCAATCTCTTGGTCTGTTTTCTATCAACGTATATACTTAAGGAATTCAGTTTCGCAAAATAAAAAATAAATGTAAAATAATAATACTTTATGTATTTGAAAATTATATATCACTAATTTTCCGTGGTCTGTAACTTACCAGATACAAAGGTAAACGTGAAATTGAAAGGTTACCAGGATTTCTTTCTACCCCTTTATAAAAACCCACATTGTGTTAAAAAATGCTGATAAAATTAGGCGATGCAAAATATACATCCTTTTAGCCAAAAATTTGCATCCAATTAAGTCTAAAAAATCAGACAAAAATATATGTAAATCGGGTGAGTTGTTTTAGAAATAGAATCGGTCATTAGAGACAGATAAATTAGGTATTATAATTTCAGTTATTGCTTCAAATATTTCTTTGATATAGGTTACGTATTTTAAGAGCTATTCAACTTGAAGGTTGTAAAGACCTTTACCGTCTTTTGACTCCTTTGATACATTTATAAAGGATTTTTACTTAATCTGTCAAAGCGATTTAACTCAAACTTAGAGTACTTGATATTTCGACCTTTCGTTCCAAGGGCAATAACACAAAACGGCACTGTTTAAATATAACCCAGTTTATTGACGACTTTAAAGAAATTACAGAAGCTTGCTGTTTAAAGCAATAGACAACATTTATATTAATTGTTATTGCACACGCCCAGAATAAATAACAAATATAGCAGCTACTACAATGTACAAAGCTGGTGGTAATGCTTACATGACTAAACATTTACAAAGCTTAAGTGCTTACCCCGGCATTCGGTTGCTTCGCCCCGTATTGCAGCTACACCCCGAATACTAGACACTTCCTAGTCATCAATGTATCGAATGGGATTTCCTTTCACTCACTACTCGAATCCTTCATCATCTATTCAAGAATCCTCCTTTCATTCCAAGAACCTTCAACTCAAGAACCCTATTTGATTCCAAGAACACTGAAAACCTCACGATGTGAAACATATTCCTATTCTACCATAGGAACGCAGAAAATGCTGATTAGGTCGGTTATTCGTCTAATAAAGGAACCAGTTAGGATGGTTAGTTTAAAGAAACTTAAATTATAAAGCAAACTGAGGGATATAATAATCGAAAGGTAATTTAGACCCCACAAAAGGTCTTTTGGAACCTCCACTTTTATATACAGGATTACTAGGGAATTCCTCAGGATCCTCCCCAATAACTTTGTAAAAAAAGGTCCATGAGCATGCATGTTAGGTCTATCTATAATGAAGCGACCATGCCTGATCGAATGAAAGTAATTGAAGCGCTCTTAGCGGAGAATTTAAAAAAAAGAGACAATGAGCTCAGGAATAGAGAGAGATAGAAGGAAAATGTAATTTACAAAGTTAGGAGGGTTATTTAGACAGTAGAAATAGTCATCGGGAGCACTCATAACGAGTATGGGGAATTCAATAAATACCTGTGAAGAAAGGTGTGTCATCTAGACCTCTTACATGGTGACACCTGCAATGCTGTTGTAAGTACACGGTTATGATATTTCTGTGCAAGTACACATGCTGTTGAAAGTACACGGTTGTAAGTACACTTTCTCAAATTTAAATGCGCATTGTGGTTGGTGTAAGATATTTTGAACAGATTGTACATGATATTTCTGTGCACGAAAGTGTTTATTTTAGCATTCTGAAATAGTACTTGCATTATCCAATAACCTTTGTGTGAAATGAATATCTTGATTTTATAATCGATTCTTGCTCATAAAAGAATGCTATACAACTTTACATTGATATTTCGGTCTATCTTACTGTGTTGTCAAGTTCATTCTCATAACCTTTTAATTGCATATACACGTTGCATGCTGAAACTTGTATTCGATCCGGCATAATAACCACGGCTGATACTTTTTTAATATGTACAAAGAGCTGTTTATCTCAATGGAAAATTTTCTTGTAGCAATAGGTTTAACTTAGCTTTAATGCATGATCTGTCTGCTCCTTCTACCTATAACAGGCGTTAAATACAAGCATGGAATAGCTCGATTGGCCAAAGCTGACCAATTGAAGACTTTCTTGCTTATATGTAATACCTTTATTATAGGATTGAAGCCGCTTCACTGCACTCTTGGCACTTATAAATTTGTCAACGGTATGTGGGAATTACGAAAATGCTTTGAAATAAGTGCATATACCAATAAAGTTATAAAATTTCTTGTTTTAAGATTATTATCGCTTGCCCTTTAATGACAATTAGAAATGACTGTAAAATCATATTTCACAGACGATAAGAAGTATGCGTTCCTGCCTTAAAATATGCACAGTACAATCTTAATCATCCGGCTATATTGAATGTTAGCTAGTTGTTTCGAATTTCTGAATTTGTCAGATTATTGTAAATTAGGGATATAAATTAAATAAATTATTTAATACTTAAAGTTGGCATAATATATATGCAATTAAACTTACTATAGTGTGACATGTATATGTTTGACAGATACAAAACAAATCTAGATTAAGGTAAAAAATATTTCTGCATTAAAATCTTATACGTATTGAAATTTTGTAGGCTACTATGTGGTAAAAGATGTTGTTTAGAGAAATAATTTTCAAAAATTTTTGTCTTATGTAAAGCGTCCTAAATCATAAAGTTTTGAGATTTTACACTTGTTTTCACCACTATCTAATTGTAAAATTTCTATCTTGCTCTGTAATGTTGAAGTATTATGTTTTCTTTTGCTGAATATTTTAAAACTGGTTCAAGTAGACTGCAGCTACAATGTAAATAAATATGTAATTGCATTCAATATATGCAAAGAGTAACTGTAATATGGATGAAAACAATGGGCACACAATGACGCCAGTGTTTGACCAAAATGGGTTTGAAAACGGAAACAAACATTACATGAATGGAAACAAACATTACATGAATGGAAACAAACATCATATGTCAGGAAACAACCCGTTCGACACCTCCTGCGCTATGGTGCCGGATTATTGGACATGCAGCAGCATTCAAGTATCGGATTCCTGAAATAGTATTTAATTGATCCCAAACTAATATTTCTAATTGAATTTTTTTATTTAATGATATTGGGAATGACTCGTGAAAAGTACGTTAACAATAACATATCAATATTTTTACAAAATTTTATTATATGTTTTATAAAACCTTAAATATATATTGTCGTTGAATTTGTTACATAACTTAATTATTTGTATTTAAAAAAGTGCCTTCATTTTTCATTGAATTCTTGTATTCACATCTCACAAACACACACACAAAGGGACAGAGGGAACAGGTTTGGCATGTAATCTACGCGCAGTCAACATATGTTCCGTTTAGAATACACTTGGAAAAATATAGTAATATTCGTTGTAAATATAGTTATCCATTGTAATAAAAATTTTTCATGAAATAAGCATTCACTTTAAAGAAGGATCAATGAAAATATTTTAAAAACATTTAACATTTAATGTGGGCAGCGCATGAATTTCTTCATAGATTTAAAATCATTTTTTCTTTTGTAATCCATGAAATTTAGTTTAATTACTAAAATAATGTACGCAGTTATTTGGTATTATATCCAATTTACAGTTTTAATACAACTATATTTTCCATTTGGTAACTTAGTGCAATATAAAATGCATCAGTTTTTGAAAATTCCAAAAGGACTTCAATTTCTCGAGAACGCTTCAGCTAAGAGTAACGATGTTGTTTGTATTCGCTTTGTCGTAAAAAAATACGGATAAAACAAACATTTAATCAATAAATTTGGGTATATTTAATTTTGCGTTTCGGATTTTAACGATTTTTGAGGGTCATTTTGATACAGGTTCGCTAAGGCTGGTTCAAATATTTCGAACCATATCAAAATTTAATCGGCATCAGGGTAACCCACACGTGACTTACCTACTAAAGTTTGTGAAATTCTGTAAATAAATTTTGTGCTAGACTGAATAAGTATATTGTACAGGCATACACACACATTACATACATAGCTCACACAAACGTCACGTTAAAAATGGCGAATTCGTGTTCTAAAGTACTCGAAACGTCGAAAACTCCAATTTAAATTTTCGACCATAATCCAAAACTTTCCCGCTACATTACTCTGCATTGTAAGTAAAAATGTGTCTGATATTTAGCAAACACCTTAACATTTTACTCATGTATTAAAAGCTTTATCAGGTCTGTTTATTTTCGCATAAATCAAGACATATCCTTTATTATACCGTTAATGTTTGAAACAAAATATTAGAAAAATGCAGCTATTCTACTAAAAAATTTACAAATTCCTCCACAGAGAGTGTATTCTCAATTTACTTCTTTTCATAAAATAGAAAAATATATAGACAAGTTGTTATTAAGCTTTTTAAAATCCCAAATTTATTAGTGTATGCAATATTTTGGACATACTATATTTATTTTTTAGAAACTTCCATTCCGGAAATAAGATTATTTTTATAAAAAAAAAGTCATATTTTATGCAACTTTTTCACTTTATAAAAATTTTTTCCATAGTGATGTCATCACATATTAAAGACTCGAAAACAAAATCTTTCTAAGGATAAAAGAAATTATAATAAAAGCAGCACTATCCATTTTTATTGCTATGAATTTATTTATTTGACAATTAAAAATTATATTTAAGAAATATTTTCTTTTAATGGCCAATCATTTGATCATCCAATCATTCGCTTATACATTTAAGAAACATTAAAAGGGCAAAAACGCTGAATAACTATATCTTTTGTATTTAAATTGGGCGAAACATCGCCAACATAGTGACTTTTGGTAAATATCATGCCGCCAAATTGGCGAAAATTCAATATATTGGAAAATTAAGTTTAATCTTTGTCACTTAGTAGAAATGTCTCTATTGCAGGAATTGATTTCATTCAAAACGTAACGAGTTGGCAGTTTGTGGTAAAAGTACGTTTTGTTAAAGATCTTGGGGGTCATGAATTGTGTTTAGATAGAGGGTGATATATTAATTAACAATAGTGATAAAAATGTACTTAGTCCCTATGTATTTGTAGATATTAGGATCGTTAGGACTCCATATACGCAGATAAGGAAATTTTTACATAACTTATACATCCTGCAACATGACGAAGGCATCTAAAAAGAAATCTGATGTGGGCAGCACTTGATTTTCTTTATATAATGCAATGAATTTATTACTTTTACAGTAATTTTCACCTACTACTTTTACAGTAATACAATTACAGAATTTTCGTCAACGAGTCGTCATTTTCATTGATATAGCGTCATTTTTATCCATTTGGCGATATTTTCATTAATTTAGCAACGTTAAAGAAAGTCGCCAAGTTGGCGATATCCCTCAAAATTCGTCGCCCAAATCTCACCAAGCGTATGGACGGAGAAATAAGTTATTCTTATAGCAGATAAATGACTATTGGCGGTCAAATACAAAAGTATTACTCAAAGTATCTTTTTTCATGAATGAAACGAGCTAGATTCACGAGAATGATGTCACAAATTTACCGCATAGTATTACATATGAAAAGTGAACATTTTTATCAATAGGAAATATATTGTTTTTATTTAATATAATATTTTGTTATTTTTTTTAAATGTGCAATATCTCGAGAACGGCTCATGTTAGCATTCTAAAATTTAAATCAATCATTTTCTAATGAAAAATTACATAAGAAATGTCTATTTGCGTAACTTTATTAAAGGTTTTGATTTTTGGACGATTTTTTCAAAATTTCACTCGAAAATTTAGGGGGGTTCTGAACATTCCATTGCGTATAAAAACAATAGGCTTCCAGTATTTACGGATTGTAATTTTTGTACCAAGTTTTATTTGAATCAGTCCATTCGTTCGTCAGTTATCGTCTCCACAGCCTCACTGACACACACACACACACACACACACACGCATACTTTCACACACACACAGAGACATCACTTCAGAAATGTTTGATTCGTGATCAGGGATGTTTGAAACGTGCTCTCCAGTCGAAAACTCGAATTCGCCACAATACTTTCCTTATACATTATTGTATACAAGGAAAGTAATGTAGTGTTTCAAGGAAAGTGTTTGAAAGAAATATAAAATCTACAGTTGGTTGCAGAAGTAAAGTAAAATTCGAAAGATAATTAGCAAAATAGAGAAAATCTTAGCTATGATAGTTCCACACCCCATAATTTCAATGATAATTTCATGAAAAATGCAAAATTTAATTTTTATGCGTTCCCCCAATAAAGAAAATCTCAATTGGTAACATTTTTTACCACGCTCCATTAAGCCAAAAGAAATTTACTCGATATATTTTGATGAAAAATTAATTCACATACGAGTAGATATCGATAATTGACTCTCTTATTCCATTTTATCTGGACTGCAAATGAGAATAGTTTACTTTCCACAAAGTAAATATAGAGGCATTTGCAAATCTCTTTAAAAATTCGAGCATTAAAATTCTCTACTATTTATTTTGAATAATGTGTGTATTACTGGTCTCTTTCAATGAAACGAAAGATACCTAATTACAAAGAAATGGAATATCCCGGCGAATGTGTACCGGATAAATTTTATTTGTCCTAATTAAGCGAAGCAAAGATGTTATTAATGGACAATTTTATTAGTGGGCAGTGTAAACATTAAATTTTGCATTGTTTCAAAATTACCAGATTTAATTTGTGTGTTCTTACTTTCCTTATATACATAATGTATAAGGAAGGTATTGTGACGGGGTCGATAAATCGAATTCGAGTTTTCAACAGGAGAGCACGTTTCAAGCATCCCTGATCACGAATCAAACATTTTTGAAGTGATGTCTGTGTGTGTGTATGTGTGTGTGTGTGTGTGTGTGTGTGTGTGTGTGTGTGTGTGTGTGAAAGTATGTGTGTGGGTGTGTGTGTCAGTGAGTCTGTGGAGACGATAACTGACGAACGAATGGATCGATTCGAACCAAATTTGGTACAAAAATCACAATCCGTATACACTGGAAGCCCATTGTTTATACACGAAATCGAATGCTCAGAACCCCCCTAAATTTTCGAGTGAAATTTTGAAAAAAATCGTTAAAAAATCAAAACCGCTACTAAAGTTACGCAAATAGATATTTCTTATGTAATTTTTCATTAGAAAACGAAGGACATAAACTTTAGAACGCTTGCATGAACCATTCTCAAGATATTGCACATTTTTCAAATAATAAGTCATATAAAATAAATAAAAAATATTTCCTATTGAGAAACATGTTCACTTTTCATATGCAATACCATGCGATAAATTTGGTGACATCATTCTCGAGGATCTAGCTCGTTCCATTCATATAAAAAGATACTTTGTGTAATACTTTTGTATTTGAACGCCAATAGTCATTTATCTATAAGAATATCTTATTTCTTCGCCATAATGCCTGGTGAGATTTTAGCGACGAATTTGGTGGAATGTCGTCAACTTGGCGACTTTTAAAATGTTGCTAAATTAACGAAAAACTCGCCAAATGGATAAAAATGACGCTATATAAATGACGACTCATTGATGATGACGACACGGAAGATGACGACTCATTGACGAAAATTCAATATCTTGGAAAGAATATAAATAACTACCATAAAATAGAAAGAATATAAATAATAGAAATAGTATAAATAACCCCCTGTAAAAGTAGTAAATTCATTGTATTATATAAGGAAATATCATGCGCTGCCCACATCAGATTTTTTTCATTTGGGGGATGGGTCATCTATCATAGCTAATGTCTTCTCCATTTAGATGGTTAATATTTAACTTTACTTCTAAAAGAAACCGTTGAATTTAATTACATTTCGGGCACTTCTCATAAAACACCTGGTATAACCAATTATGTACACATCGCTGCAAATCACTTTGTGAAAGCAAAACGTTAGTTTGCTTTCACAAAATCTAAGCAAAACTTGCTTTAAAAGTCTTAAAATTTACTCTCTGGAAAATAAAACGGTTAATCTTTTTCAATCAAGCTTAATGATAGAGCCCTTATATTGGTCTTGAACATTACATGCACCGATGACAAAGCGGGGCTTCTAAAGCTTACAAACAAGAGTATCGATATAACATTTTGTTTTCTATTAGCAGTATCGTAAGCGTATCGAAACTTTTACGGTATATCTACATTTTCAAGCAGAATTGAAGCTTCTGTCTACAGTATCGGCTCTTCTGTTGAAAATTTTCGATAACTCCCGAATAAATGTCTCATAGTGATTTATGTGAAAATAAACAAACTGATAAATTATTTATGCCTGCAAAAAACTTTAATAAACAGTGTATGATTACTTTCCTTATATACCTAATGTATAAGGAAACTATTGTGACGGGGTCGAAAATTCGAATTCGAGTTTTCGACGGGAGAGCACGTTTCAAGCATCCCTCATCACGAATCTAACATTTTTGAGGGGATGTCTGTGTGTGTGTATGTGTGTGTGTGTGTGTGCGAAAGCGTGTGTGTGTGTGTGTGTGTGTGTGTCAGTGAGCCTGAGGAGACGATAACTGACGAACAAATGGACCGATTTCAACGAAATTTGGTACAATGATCACAATCCGTGAATACTGGAAGCCTATTGTTTTTAAACGTAATCGAATGTTCCGAAACCCCCCCCCCCCCTAAATTTTCGAGTGAAATTTTGAAAAAATGATCAAAAAATCAAAATCTTTAATAAAGCTACGAAAATAGACATTTCTGACGTAATTTTTCTTTAGAAAACGATTGGCATAAACTAGAACGCTAGCATGAACCGTTCTCGAGATAATGCACATTTTAAAAATAAATTTGTCAAAAAATCCCATAAATTAAAAAAATATATACTACCTGTTGAGAAACATGTTCACTTTCATATGTAATATCATCCGATAAATTGGGTGACATTATTCTCTTGGATCTAGCTCGTTCCATTCATGAGAAAAAATACTTTATGTAATACATTTGCATTTGAAGGCCAATAGTTATTTATCTGCTATAAGAATAACTTATTTCTCCTTCCATAATGCTTGGCGAAATTTTGGCGCCAAATTTGGCGACTTTTTAGATGTTGCCTAATTAACTGAAATCTCTCCAAATGGATAAAAATGACACTAAATCAGTGAAAATGACGACTAATTGATGAAAATTAAATTTCTTGGAAAGAATAAAATTAGCTACTATAAGAAAAACCTATTTTTTATTGTAAAAATGGTAACTTCATTGCATTATATAAGGAAAGTCATGTGTTGCCCGCATCAGATTTTTTTATGCTTCTGCTGTTACCTTCACTGAGAATTTCCATCTTAGGTACTTATTTCACAAAGTATTTATTCGTAAATACTTTTTAGTAAAGACTACAAATTTATAGTAAACTGATTTTATATTAAAACACTATAAATGACGTACACGAAGTTACAAGAATTAAGGCTCTTTCAGACTCCATAATGTACTTCATAAGTGGCTATGTATACATTGACACTGTTGCCAATGATGTATACATTGTCATGTTAAAAAGTCCTTCATCAATAGCTATGTACATGTCACGGTTAAAGTAAAAATCCGGTTAGTATTAATAATAACCACGTCTTTTGGTAAATGTGATAAATATTGCATATTAATCACATTTACTGGTAAATATTAATAATTACCAATGGAGTTTGGTCATTGTGATTAATTAATCATAATTTATTGAAACCCCAACTCTAACATAATTTTTATGACATGCGATATGAATTGAATGATATTACATACATGAACAATTTAGTTGGCAATGAAATTTGGCCAATGTAAAATATGTTTTATAATAATGATTACTGTTATTTATAAGATGCATTCATTATTTATTACAACAAACAAATTAAATTACACGCAAACACCTTAAGGCGTCAAAAAATTACAAACAAATTACAAATACAATACATTACAAATTACAATACATTACAAATACAATACATTACAAATACAATAAATAGAAATCTCAAACTAAACGCATTGAGAATTACTACATTGGCCAAACTTTAATGGTAATTATTAATAACAACCGGTTCATATGCTAACTTCTCATACATTATTCACATTAAGCGGTTTATTTGGTTAGTATTAATAATAGGTTAGGATTAATCGAATTGACCGTAGCAAATACATTGCCAATGATGCCAATGATGTATGCATTGTCATAACATCCTTCATCAGTGGCTATGTACACACTACCACTGATTCCAATGATGTATACATTGTCATAAATTTCTTTATCAGTGGCTATGTATACGCTGCCACTGATTCCAATGATGTATACATTGTCATAACGTCCTTCCTCAGTGGTTATATATACACTGCCACTGATTCTAATGATGTATGCTTTGTCATAACGTCCTTCATCAGTGGTTATGTATACACTTATTCAAATGATGTATACATTGTCATAACGTCCTTCATCAGTGGCTATGTACACACTGCCACTGATTCCAATGATGTATGCATTGTCAAACCATCCTTCAGCAGTGGTTATGTATACACTTTCACTGATTCAAATGATGTATACATTGTCATAACGTCCTTCATCAGTGGCTATGTACACACTGCCACTGATTCCAATGATGTATACATTGTCATAACGTTCTTTATTAGTGGTTATGTATACACTGCCACTGATTCCAATGATGTATACAGTGTCATAACGTCCTTCATCAGTGGTTATATATACACTTCCACTGATTCTTATGATGTATGCATTGTCATAACGTCCTTCATCAGTGGTTATGTATACACTTTCACTGATTCAAATGATGTATACATTGTCATAACGTCCTTCATCAGTGGCTATGTACACACTGCCACTGATTCCAATGATGCATGCATTGTCAAAACATCCTTCAGCAGTGGTTATGTATACACTTTCACTGATTCAAATGATGTATACATTGTCATAATGTCCTTCATCAGTAGCTATGTACACACTGCCACTGATTCCAGTGATGCATGCATTGTCAAAACATCCTTCAGCAGTGGCTATGCATACAGTACCACTTGTGAAGGACGTTATGTGTGCCCGTTGTGTTTGTTGCTCACAGAAAAGACACATGTCGAAGTGCAATGAAAGAAACAATTTTTTGGATACACATTTCATTTAACAGAACTTCATTAAATCAATCTATACCTTGCAGCTGATTAAGTCTGTGCAGGGGTTCACAAAATTTGGCCCGCTGCCCGATTCTTGATTGATGTAAAATACGGAAATTAAATCAATGCAACATTTATCATAAGTTTAGAGTCTCGCATTCCACGTGAATTAGGGTCTACTCTTTTCACTCTTTTCATATGAAATATGCTGTTTTTGTCGAAAATTTAAAATCAAAATACTGTATTATTATGGTGCAACAACTACAGCGTATATACTGCTAGCTTCTCATTTTAACTTTTTTGTCCACCTCTACTCGTGGTCTTTGAAAATCTCGCCTCTGAGGTTTGTAGGAGCCGATTGATAGCACAGTTTTATAACTTTCTTCCAAAATAGATGAATTTCTATAAAATAAAAACCTTGCACAGGGACTTGTATCTGGTTTTAGTGCGGCATATTTATGTAAATTTTATTCCCAAAATTATATTTTAACAAAAAAGATCAACCATGCTTAATGCAATGATTATGAAACACTTTCCAGCTTTAATGCAATTTTATTTAAACATGTCTAAAATGCAATACATTCCTCGGTAATATTTTAAAACTTATCACAATACTGCATTAATTTATTATATTTGAAAACGCCAACCTTCATCGAAAAAAATGAACTTCATTCAAATGACGGCATTGAAATATAAATTGCCTGGTTTAAACATGTCTAAAATGTGATACATTCCTCGGTAACATTTTAAAAACTATCATAATACTACGATAATTTTTTATATTTGAAAACTTCATCGAAAACAACTGAAATTCTTTCAAATGACGTCATAGAAATAATAACACGCCTGGATCTCTCTATAAAAACATCATTTCATTCATAAATAATTTCCCATTCATGTCATTCATCACAATACTATAATAATTTATTTTATTTAGGAATTAAGACCATGGAGCAACAAGTAATTAAACTCTATGCTTAAAACTACACCCAAAAAAATCGTTCTTCTCTTTATAAAATCAATGAATATTTGATTCATATCAGCTATGCAGACTCCATGACCTAAATGATTTTGTGTTAAAGAAATGCAACAAATCTAAAACAACTCATTCTACATAGTTTGCTGTTTACATTTTACATAGGTGAAAAATAGGCTTCGTAGTAGAAATAATCAAATTTGGATGAGCATTTAAACTCAAATATATTGTAATTGCGTTGTATCAGTGTGTAGATGCACAGAATTTATGCAAAAATAAAGTGGTTTTAGGACGGATGCAACACTCAATATGAATTAAAAAGAACTTTAAAAATCACGATTTTGAGACAAGATGGATGCCATATATCATTTTGAAATGGGTCACGTGATCTTTTCATATCATTGTCACGTGATCGCTTCATATAAGAGGTGTTATTATTATTGGAATTTTTATTTAAAAAACTACTGAATATATTTCGTTTTTTTTATATATTTTATGGAACAATTTGAATATTACCTAAAATTTTCGAAGTAATTTGTGAATTTTAAATTCGCTTAAAAAATGTTTGAAAAAATAGGTCCCATAGGGCTCAATGTATTTCATTTTTTCAACCCGGGTTCAATCCAAAACTAATTGGATGATATTATTCATTTATATTCCCATAGGTCCTACAGACCGTCTGAACAACATACTAAAATTTCCTTTTGATTAAGTCATTTTTACGGCAGTTAACTTGCTAACGGGCAGACAGACAGACAGACAGACAGACAGACAGACAGAATGAACAAAGTCATAAACACTTTTCAACTTTGTTGTAAAGTGTGGCAACCGAAATAAAAAAGAAACTTAAAGTTAACATTAATTTCAATTATTAGTAAGCATTGAAGACATGGCCGTTGATCTTATAAAGTGGAATTAACATTAGAACGTACATTGCTCGTTGTTGTGCCGCAATAAACCCTCCAATTATTTTAACTTAAGTGTGAGTCCTGTAAAGGAATTCATTAATCATTATTAAAAGATTAGACTATTTAAACTTAACAATAACATTTATTAATTTTCATAACTACTTATTAACTTCCAATACATTATATTACTCTTAAAATAAACTGGGATGGAGACATGTGAGACTATTTGAACCAATATCTAAATATTCATTAACCGTTGGATTGTTGATGACACATACTTTGAGTTTTGGGCCTTGTTGGGAACCGTGGTCGAATTCGTCTGTAGTTGTTCTCTCCATGTCATGATGATACTCTCACTACTTGAAATCCGCTAATTTTACGATGATACTTGTCGTCATCTTACTTGTTCATGTTGCTAAGTCAGAATGCTGCTGCCTCTAAGTCATGATTTCTCTAATACTCAAATCTTTCTATAACTGCTTCAAAGTCATCTTATTTGTTCATGTTCTACTACTATCTATTACAAAATCCTCATACTAATACTGCCGATAATACTAATACTCTTACAATGCAGATGGTATTGAAAAACTGCCGATTCTCAGATCCAAACTTGAGGTCCACTCGGTGGGTGTGGGGTGGGGGGTTACTCCGCCTTACATCTTCCATGGCACTGATTGGCCACCCCTCATCCAATGGCACGACTGTACTTTCAGTCCGGCCCAACTCTTATATGTCCTCCGAAATTTACTGTCCTTTGACCTAAAAGTTCAAGCTCTCATAAAATTCGGCGCCAGCCAGACTCATGCTTTGTTTGCCTTTAAGGACTCCATAAATCTACATATAATCTTGTCTCACTACATGCGAGAACATATTCTGGTCTTACATAAAGTGTTAAAAATAACTACAGATCAGCACTAACTGATGAGAACCTGCGAACTACTGAGAGATCGCAAATTGAGAACGCAAATTTGGAGACCGCAAATGAGATCGCAATTGAGATTACAAATTTGGAGACTGGGCTAAATGCTTGAGTAAAGTAACACCAGTTCCAAGTTTCCCACTATTTGTGTTCGCAGATAATTTATTTTGAATATGTTTATCACATTTTTTATTCTAAAAAATATATGTTTATTTTATTATTCAATTTGTTACTTTCTGCATTTTATTTTACAAATAATTTTCAGGTATTGCTCTTTAGAAGTTATTTTGAATCACTAAATGTGCAAAGTCCACTTAAACGATAAGAGCTTGCAATTTCGTCCTAGTAGCTGAACGGTATAACGTCGGCTTACCAGTTCGGATTCCCTGTTGGGGCAGTAAAGGTCTTTACAATGACGCCCGAACAAATCATCCTTGTAAGTTAGTGCAAAGATGTCGGAGGTCTGAAGACCTCAGACCACGCGACTCACATAGGGGGTATAGAGTAGCTAGCTGCACCGCCGAGAAAGGATACCTCCTACACTCAGGAAGCACCCAAGGTCTACCATCCCGCCAAACGAACATTTCTTTAAGTCTAAAAAGATAACATTTGATGAAAAATATTGTGGTTAAACAGACAGTTTTAAATTATATTTGAACTTGACAAGTATGTCCATTTTTCAAAAATGGGAAAAGGGTTATTGCGAATATAGGTAAAAAGAGCACTGAAAAATAAAATTTAGGGTGAGGTATATTAACGTAATGGAAAATAGATTAAAATTAAAGAAAATGATAAAATTTTAAAAGTGAAATTTAGAAAATATTTAAGAAAAGAATATATATTGAAAAGGAAAGAAATTTGGTCACATGGGAACCATATGGATGTCGGAGGTCTGAAAGTAGCCATAGTACGGATAGTACGGATTCTGCGGATTCTGGAAGATTGAGAGACGATTTCAAAGTGAAAGGAAAACGACCACGCAGGACACTAACCTGGGTAAAAATAATAGTAGCATGAAGCGAACCAGAATTAAAACTAGCAGGAGGTGGTCAGTCAGATTGTCAATTACCCGCTAATCTGACATTAGTGGATGGAGAATAAAGAGTCCACTTCGACGATAGGAACTTGCAATTTCGTCCCAGTAGCTCAACGGTAGAGCGCCCATTGGCCAGTTCGAAGATCCAGGGTTCGATTCCTGGTTGTGGTAGCAAGTCTCGTTATAAATGTTTGACAAATTTTAATGTCGCCGGCGCGTCGAAGAGTTTGGGGGCCTTTGGACTAAGGTATGAGTTACACAGCTCACACTAGTGAAGGTAATAAATTAAAATTTGCATGCACGTAGGTTGTACAGATGGATTGTTCAAAATTTTTCATACACATTTTCTACTTGACTTATTTCCAAATTGATGCTACTCCGAGCGCAGGTAATAATACCTGGGAGAGTGAATCCATTCTCTCTCTCTTTCTCTTTTCCGTGCGATGTCTGAGCTTAATTTTTAAAATTTTACAGCTCGTAGTTATCTTCGAGGCTTTTTATTTTTAAATATTTAAACTTAGTTATCACATTTCTATTGCTCATGTTAAACATGTTTATTGATTTTTTATTGAGTTAAAATCTGTTCTACTCAAATAATGCCATGATTACAGATATCTGACACATATCGGAACTTAGGAGGAGTTCCTAGACTTAGACTTAGGAAGAGTTCCTAGCTTTCAGCTAGGAACTCCTCCTAAGTCTCACCGGATTGATCACATATAGTCATCTTAATGGAATATTGGTTCGAGTTGGTTTTAGTCCCGTGGTCTGTCTGTACTAAAAGGGAACTAACCTTCAGCCTGCTTTGTCACCAGGGAGTTTCTGGAATGGAAATATTTTTCGAAAACCCCAATTTTTCAAAACTTCCCTGGAGGGAATCGAAGATTTTGCTACTGTTAATTCTTGTTCCGTAGTTGATACTACAAGTGTGCAGAGATTTAGCCTTAAAGGTCACTGGAGAATTTCTGGAGTGCCTGGAAATATTCTGTTAAAATATTCTGTTTTTCTGACCCGGTGTGTGTGTGGGGGGGGGCGGTAAAAAGCTTGATTCGTTAGGTTGTGCCATTTAGTCGGTACTGTAATTTTACAAAGATTCAACCTTTTGGGGCATCAAAGGGTCTGTAAATACCATTTAGAAGCCCTCTAAAGATTTATGTTAGACATCTATTATGTAGATATATTTAACACGATAGACAATTAATATGTAGATATGGTTAATAAGTTGGACAACTATTATGTAGATATATTTCAGAAGTTAGACAATTATTATTTAGATATATTTAATACATTAAAAAATTATTATGTAGATATATTTAATACGTTAGACAAATATTATGTAGGTATATTTAACACGTTAGACAATTATTCTGTAGATATATTTAATACGTTAAACAATTATTATGTAGGTATATTTAATACGTTAGACAAATATTATGTAGATATATTTAATAAGTTAGACAATTATTATTCAGATATATTTAATACATTAAACATTTATTATGTAGATATATTTAATACGCCATTAGACAAATATTATGTAGGTATATTTAATAAGTTAGACAATTATTATTTAGACATATTTAATACGCTATACAATTATTATGTAGATTTATTGATAATATATTCAAGTTTTTCCCATTCTGATACTGATTATGACACAATTGCACGTGAAAGCCATGGGAGATAAGTGTACGAGGAATCCGAGTGACGACATATTTTCAATTGACATTATATATAGAATATAGATGCAGGAAAGTTTTACTTGTGAAACAGATATCTTCGCAGTTGCAAAAAGCCAGCCAACTTGGCGACACTGTCCTCTTCCCACATCGTGCTTATCTCAAGTGCAGCACAGGAGTGTGTCAAAATTTAGGTACGAATCGCACTTTCCGGACACATTTACGAGTCGACTTGGAAGATTTATTGCGTCTGGGTATAACGGTGCATCTGTGTACTATAAGAAAAGAGAAGAGTGTAATAAGAGATAATGGTAAAACCTTGTATCTTGACGAAATTCATATTTATTTCAGACACGAAAAGTAATTTATATTTCCCGCTTATTAAACAAATCGAGAACTGAGAAATCGAATTTTTAACACTTTACAACATAGTTGAAAAGTGTTTATGACTTTGTTCATTCTGTCTGTCTGTCTGTCTGTCTGTCTGTCCGTTAGCACGATAACTGCCGTAAAAATGACTTTATCAAAATGAAATTTTAGTATGTTTTTCAGCCGGTCTGTGGGACCTATAGGAATATAAATTAATAATATCACCCATTTAGTTTTGGATTGAACCTGGTTTCAAAAAATGAAATACACTGAACACTATGGGACCTAATTTTTGAAACATTTTTTAAGCAAATTTAAAATTCACAAATTGCTTCGAAAATTTTAGGAAATATTCAAATTATCCCATAAAATATATAAAAGAAATCAGCAAAATATGTTAGGTAGTTTTTTAAATAAAAATTATTTGATATAGGGAGAAAAACAAATTCAATCAAATTCTGACTCTTGCTGTATCCTCCAGAAAAAAAAATGATATATATTATATAATTAATACCTTTCCAAGAGTTTAATTATTTTATATGTAAGAGAGGTTTCACATTTTAAAATAAATATGGTAGATAACAATTTTTCAAATTTTTTAATAAAATAAATTATTATAATATTGTGATGAATGAAACGATTGGAAAAATGTTTATGAATAAAATGCTGCTTTTATATAGAGGTGATTTATATTTCGATGGCGTAATTTGAACAAAGTTCATTTGTTTTCGATGAAGTTTTCAAATATAATAAATTACTGTAGTATTATGACAATTTTAAAAATATTGCCGAGGAATGTATCGCATTTTAGAGATGTTTATATAAAATTACATTGATGTCGGAAAGTGTTTCATAATCAATGCTTTATGCATGATTAATCTTTCTTGCTATTTTATTTGCAATTAAAAGCTGAATTTATAAAGTAGTTAGAACCATTATCAGATAAGCGTAATTAAATTTTGGAAAATTATTTTCGAAATGCTTCTTGAAAATATTGTCAGTTTGGTAAATTCATTAGTAATTTCCCTACAAAACATGGTAATGTAACCATTATTAGAGAAGGGTAATTATATTTTAGAAAAATTATTTTCAAATGCTTCATGAAAATATTCTCAATTCGGTGAATTCATCAGTACATTTCCTACAAAGCATGATAATGTAATAGTTATGAGACAAGCGTAATTGCATTTTGTAGAATTATTTTCAAATGTTTCTTGAAAATATTGTCAATTTGGCAAATTTATTAGTACTTTCCCTACAAAACATGGTAATGTGTGAGGAAAATATTACAATGAGATCAAAAATTGGACGGATTTTCAACGGATTTTCCGGTTTGAGCCCTTTAGAATACGAAACATCTATTCATAACTTGGCGCTTGTGTAGGTGTGTGTGTGTCTATCTGTCCATGGAATTTATGTATTGTTTGTGAAATTCCTGGTATTTCATGAAAACATAGTTTACTTATAAAATGCAATCATTCCGTTTGTAGAAGATTCAATACTCGTTCAAAGTTGGCTAGATTTTTAAAATTTATCGACAAGGTCAGAAAATTTGTTGCCTACGTCCAGCGACCCGGACCTCCTTTGATCTCAACATGGATACATATAACACAGTGAAAGCCATATGAGGTATAAAAATATAGAATATGAATGCCTGACAGAGTCACTAAAATAAATTGTATACAGTCACTATAGTGGAGACAATATAACCACAATATTTCAAGGAAAGTTAACCTTCAAATTGATATTTCGTGAGCAAATTATTATTTCGTGAATAAATTTATATTTCGTGAACAAATTAATGTTTCGTGAACAAATTAATATTTCATGAACAAATCAATATTTTGTGAACAAATTAATATTTCATGAACAAATTAATATTTCCTGAACAAATTAATATTTCGTGATTAGAAATATAATCTTAATATTTTGACTAAAAATATATTTTATTTAGATAACACATTCCCTTTTATACCAAGAGAGTAATTTAGAACTTCGTTATACTATGGAAACCCATTTTCAATATTTAAAAACTAATTTGATTTTAAAGGATTAGATTAGAGAGGGGGGAGATCTTTTAATAAAACATGATAAGAATGCTAAATTATTTACAGCACCTTAGATAGGGGAAAAAAGGAACTAATAAAAATATAATAGAGAAAACCTAATTTCCTGAGGGGATTTTATTTCTGCTTCGCCTTCCGTTGAAAATACAACTCTGCAATATTTCATTAAAATAATAACAATATGTTTTTTTTTCTTTTGATTTTAAAATTTTTCCCTTTTCTTTTAACAATACATGTAGACTTTTTTTTGTGGTTGTATCAAAAATTAAAATTAGGAGTCTTATACTTTATGCATTCCACTGATTATCTTCTTACATACTAAAAGAAAATGCCTATGTTTGTGTGTGTTTATGTGGTGTTCGTATGTGTCTGTGTGTATGTGTTTGAGTGTATGTATTTGTGAATATGTGTTTGAGTGTATGTGTTTGTGTGTATGTGTTGGTGTGTATGTTTTTGCATGTGCGTGTTTGTTTGTGTTTATGTGGTGTTTGTGTGTGCATTTTTGTATGTGTATGTGTTTGTGCGTTGTATTTGCATGTGTGTATGGATGTGTGTGTTTCTGCTTGTGTTTGCGTGTGTGTGTATGTGTGTGTGTGTGTGTGTGTGTGTGTGTGTGTGTGTGTGTGTGTGTGTTTGCAAGACCTGGAAACTGGGGAAATTCGTATGTTTACACACCAACAAACCGCGGACCACCTTCACACCGCGGACGTCCTCGGTTTGTTTTATTGCGAAAACGTGAATCTGAGGACTAAATTTATAATGTAAAAGTTTTTTTTTATAAATCTGGAGGTAGTCCTCGATTAGTAGGCTTATAGTGTATTGTGTGTATGACGCGCTCATCAGGTGTGTATCCGATAAAATCGAGGTCCCCGCTTTCATGTTATAAAATGGGTTTGGACGGAGGTCCTCGTTTACTCGTAATTTCCACACGTTTGATATTACACAACCGGTTTGGGGTACTTACAAGTCAAAATTATAGGTTTTTTTATTCATCGTATTGATTATTTTATTCTGCGCTTAAAGATTGAATTGTATTTTTACTTTAATGCCGTTTCTAACTGTTTGATATATGCATAATTCCCTTTTCAAGTCCGTAAGCAAGGAGTAGTTTTTTGGGGTTAATCTCTCTTCGGAAAAAATCTATGAAAAGTACGTAAACATAAGATCGTACCAGACCTACCCCCCCCCCCTCTTTATTATTCATATATAGGAGGGGGCTATCACGGAAAAAGTTGTCAGGGTCCCAGCTGGGGATGATGCTGGCCTGATCTGTTATCAACACAGATTATTTTTTGTGAATACTTAAGGATATATTTTTCGGACGTGAAGCTGGGGGGAGGGGGGAGGGGGAAGCCCTCAAATCCGCTATTGTCAGAAACAAGACGTTTCGCTACATTTTTCAATGTGCTGAAATAGAATGAAAAAAAGTGTTCCAATTATTTTTAATCATTCTGATCCTCACTTTAACAAATTTTAATTTTAATTTATAATAAAATTCAGTGTAGTCGAACAGTTATATTTTGTAGTTCAGCATGTAGACTTTATTTCAATAAATCTAATTTTTAGCTGTGCAAAAAGTTAACTTGGCAGAACAGGCTTCATCTATTTTCAAATTTATTGCAATGGAATTAGTAATATTTCATTGCACACACGCATTTATTTTTATGCTATGGTTAGTTATACATAGGCTATAGGTTCTTTCGGAGATCGCGTTAAGGTTGGTCCCGTCTGAGATAGCCAAAGATTTATTTTTGGGACATAAAACTACAAATAAAGCAATAAACAAAACATCAAATCTTACACACTCGGTGAAACGCGGACATTTTTTACACACAGTAAAACGCGGACATTTTTTTACACACAGTAAAACGCGGACATTTTTTACACACAGTAAAACGCTGACATTTTTCACACTCAGTAGAATGCAGACATTTTTTACACACAGTAAAACGCGGACAATTTTTACACACAGTAAAACGCGGACATTTTTAACACACAGTAAAACGCGGACATTTTTTACACACAGTAAAACGCGGACATTTTTAACACTCAGTAGAATGCGGACATTTTTTACACACAGTAAAACGCGGACATTTTTTACACACAGTAAATCACGGACGTTTCTTACACCCAGGAAAGCGCGGACATTATTTATACCAGTAAAAAGCGGACATTTTTATACGCAATAGAACGGGGACAGGAATTATCGATTAGCTAGGCTATTATTATTATTAGGATTCTTAGCAACTTATATACCGAACATCAAACTATTAATATTCCAAATTCAAGAACCTTTGAATCAAAGAAATTCATTACGTACCGTTTATTAGAAAATAGAAAAGCTTACAAAATTATTCTAAAATCCAAATGTTAAAAATTTACGTTCCATGTCCAGTGTGATATATGGCCCGTGTAGGGAACAATGAAAACATTATTTCATTTTATTATATTATTTTTAATAGTTAAGTTATTCTTTACTATATCTTCGTTTTGTATTAATGTTTTCTCTATATGTTATGATTAACTCATGCCTCCATAACATGAGTTTATTGATAATAAAGAAAGTTAAAAACAGTATGAAATGTAAGGAATTGCATATATTAAAAAACAAATAATGGAAATGTATTTTAAAAAATGACGGGTATTTAAAGTTAGTATTACTAAACAAATATCTAATTAGCAAATTATTCAGTTAAGTAGGAAAAAGAACCCAGTAAAATGTTTTCCATATTAAGTACGGAGGAAACATATAGGATTTTATTGGAACTAAATGCATAGTAGGTGCAGGCATGTAATCAGGAGTGATATCGGTGTATATCCCCCATGCCAGAAATTCTAAGTTACTAAAATTTGATTTCATATACCCCCCCCCCCCCCGAAAAAAAAAAACACCTTCTAGCTACGTCCTTGCATAGGTGCACATAAGGGTGCTTATGGGCATGAAGCTCCCGAGGCGCCATTTTAATATACAAAAAGAGTAAAAATAACAAATATTTCTCTAAAAGAAATTCTTAATCCCCCCCCCCAGAGAAAAATCTGGGTGCCCAACTAACTAAATGTATCGATATATATGCACAATTAAGTGCATATATTCCACATTTGGTGCATATTTTGTGCATATTTTGCAATAATTTTGAGCATCAGGAAAAAATATTCATATATAATGTTGAGCATATTTGCATATTATTTGGCCTAAATATTGTGCATGAAAATCCGAAAGGAAGGGGCACCCCTGGAGGGATAAAAAAAACTTTTTTATTTATGTTTATAAATTACTGTGTCATGGGCAAAAAACTTTTCTGAATATTTGGGAATGTTAGATTGTATGTGAATATTTGCGAGCGAAAATTGTTTCTTGTGGAGGGGGGGGGGGAAGGGGCACCCATGGCGGGATAAATACCTTTTTTATTTATGTTTATAAATTATTGTGTCATGGGAAAAAATATTTCTGAATATTTGGGAATGTTAGATTGTATGTGAATATTTGCGCGCGAAAACTTTTTCTTGGGAAGGGGAGGGGCATCCATGGCGGGACAAAAAAAACTTGTTTTATTTATGTTTATACATTATTGTGTCGTGGGAAAAAATATTTCTGAATATTTGGGAATGTTAGATTGTATGCGAATATTTGCGGGCGAAAACTTTTTCTTGGGGAGGGGGGGGGGGCACCCATGGTGGGATAAAAAACCTTTTTTATTTATGTTTATAAATTATTGTGTCATAGGAAAAACATTTCTGAATATTTGGGAATGTTAGATTGTATGTGAATATTTGCAGGCGAAAACTTTTTCTTGGGGAAGGGGGGGGGGGGGGCTGACCATGCAAAAATTATAATACTGAACACTTCAAACAATTGTTTTGAATTTTAGCGATAATTGCATTTCAACAAGAGGGGTGGGGGGTGGGGGGGGCCTTACTTCGCAACCAATGAAAAACGCGGAGTGAAGTGTGACTCTCGTTCCCTCTCAATAGAAAGAAAATGGCGGGAAAAACACGTAAAAAAAGTAACTTTTAATTTAACTGAATTTTCGTTATTTTTCAAAATGAAAAGTAACTAATTAAATTAAAAGTTAACGACAATAAAACTAACTAATTAAATTAAATTTAACGAAAATAAAAGTAACGAGATAAGTTAAAAGTTAACGAAAATAAAAGTAAAGAATAAAGTTAAAAGTTAACGAAAATAAAAGTAACGAAATAAATTAAAATTTAACAAAAAAGTGACGAATTAACTTTAACTTTTTAACGACGTTATTCCCAAGTCTGTGGGGGTCAAGGTGTATTTGGTCAAAGGGGTATTAGCACTGACACGGACGGATTTTGGCGCCTCTTTAAAGTTGTCCGAGTTGGTGTATTCGTATAATGACTCGACTACAAGGTTATTATATCTATCGGGTAGTCAAAATGCATATGCGCTGTAACTATTGACATGGGGACATGGAACAGGGAGGGCATCGCCTCTCAGATTCCAGGTATTATCCAGTTATCCCTTTCAAGAGCATGTCAGACTTTTCTTCCCGGTATGAACGCCTGCCCCCCAGGTTAAAGTGTCTAACAGTAATAGTGTGCCGACCGAGGCGAAAAACAGGTTCCCTAAAAACCCCCTCCCATAGACGACGTTGGTCTTGAAAAAGCGGTCTAAAGCGAAGGAGTTAACATTGAAACTAATGGGAATTTATTGCAAATGAAATGACTGATATCTTTCGAAATAACTGAATAATTTGTGTGAAATTTGGTGTGATTATTGTAAGTGATATACGCAAAAAGTCATTTGATTTTCAGAGAGATTGAGCTAGGGATATATTCGTATTATTGAAATTTTATTTAACTTTATCTGTGGTCGTTCAAACATTTGAGATCCAAAACAATCAAGTTCTTTCATCACAGTAACGTGAAATTCGGTATGACGTTTTCTCTTGTTGTACATTTCAGTTCTTTCGATTTTGAAGATTATCGGGCCAGCTCGTCCTGGGCCCGCCGTAGGACTTCACTTGTTTTTAGAGAATAACTCGAAAATCAGAGAAAGTAGGAAATCTAAATTTAAAATATCGTTTTCGTTTGGGGTATATTTTAATTCTTTCAATTTTGAACCGTATCGGGTTAGCCCTTCTTAGGCCCGCCTTAGAAACTCATCCGTTTTTGCGGTATAACTCGAGAACAGGTGTATCTAAAAATTCGAAGTTTAGCATATCCTTCTCATTTGCTGTATATTTTAACTCTTTGGATTAAAAATCTTATCGGGCTAGTCCGCCCTGAGCCCAACAAGAGGAATATGCCGTTTTTTCCAGAATAACTCAAAATTCGGAGCATCTAGAATGTCTAAATTTTATATATCATTGTCCTTTGGGGTATATTACATTTCATCGCATTTCGAACCTTATCGGGCTAGCCCGTCTTGGCCCACCATAGAAATTTACTCGCTTTTCAAGAATAACTCGATCAATCGGAGTAGCTAAAAATGTAAATTTAGTATATCATTTCCTTTTGGATGGAATTTAATTTAGATTTTAAACCTCATCGGGCTAATCTATCTTGGGTACGCTGAAGAATGCTTTCGTTCTTGAAGAATAACTCGAGAATTGCAATAGCTAAAAATTCCAAGTTCAACATGTCGCTAGCTTTTGTGGTATATTTAAGTTTCTTCGGATTTGAACTTTATCGGGATAGCCCGTCCTGGGAATGGACATTGTTTTTTTAGAATAACTGGAAAATCGGGGCAACTAGAAAATATAAATTTAGTACATCCTTATCTTTCGAGGAATATTTAAATTCCTTCGATTTTGAACCGTATCGGGCGAACCCGTTTTGAGCCCGCCTTAGAAATTCACTTTTTGGGGGGAATAACTCTAGAACGGGAGTATATAAAAGTTCCAAGTTTAGAATGTCGTTGTCATTTGCGGTATATCTTAGCTCATTGGATTTAAAACCTTATCGGGCTAGCCCGTCCTGGACCTAACAAAAAGAATGTACTCATTTTTTTAAGAATACCACCAAAACTATAGCAGCTTGAATGTCTAAATTTAGTATATCATTGTATTTTAGGGAATATTTTATTTCTTTGGATTTTGAACCTTATCAGGCTAGCCCGTCTTGGACCCGACGTAGAAATGTACTAGTTTTTCGAAAATAACTCGAAAATCGAAGCAGATAAATAAATCAAAATTTAGTATATCATTTTCTTTTGGGGTAAAGTTTAATACTTTCGAATTTGAACCCTATCGGGAGAGCCCATCCTGGCCCCGACATAGTAATGCACTCGTTTCTTAAATAACTCAAGCAGAGCAGCTAAAATATTTTATAAATCATTGTTTTTGGGGTATATTTTAATTCTTTAGATTTTGAACCTTATTGTGCTAGCCCGTTTTAGGCCCGTCTTAGGAATGCACTCGTTTTGGGGGAGCAAGTTTAGCACGATCGCATTCTTAAGGCTGACTCAAGACGGGCTAGCCCGATGAGGTTCAAATTATAAATTATTATAAACCCCAAAAGAAATTGATATACTAAATTTATAACTTTTAGCTGCTCCGATTCACGAGTTATTCTCGAAAAACAGTACATTATCACTATGTCGGGCCCAAAGACGGTCGAGCCCGAAAGAATTAAAATCCAAAGAAATAATATATAAGACATATCGCAAATGACAACGACATTCTAAACTTGGAAATTTTAGATACTCCGGTTCTAGAGTTATTCCCCCCAAAAAGTGAATTTCTAAGGCGGGCCCTAAACGGGTTAGCCCAATACGATTCTAAATCGAAGGAATTAAAATATTCCTTAAAATATAAGGATGTACTAAATTTATATTTTCTAGTTTCCCCGATTTTCCAGTTATTCTTAAAAATAGGTCCAATGTCGGGCCCAGGACGAGCTACACCGATAAAGTTCAAATCCTAAGCCTTTTAAATATACCCCAAAAGCCAACGACATGTTAAACTTGGAATTTTAGCTACTTCTCGCGTTATTCTTCAGAAACGAATGCATTCTTCAGCTGATCCAAGACAGGCTAGCCCAATGAGGTTCAAAATCTAGATTAAAATCCATCCAAAAGGAAATGATTTGCATATACCAAAGACTGCAAATACGACCAAGAGTCTTCAATGGCACGAATTTCTGGGACGTTAGCAGGGTTGATGTACTTATCAACAAATTCGACATTTTCTGACCTCAAAGGTTCCAATACGATTTTTGCGAAATGAGTGCTGGCTCGGTCAGGTCAAAAGACATATTCACCCTTTCTATAATTAACACGTACATGAGGAATGAGCCTACGCGTAATACATTCTTTTTGGTAATCCAGATTTGTGGATAAATGATTGGCTGATTCCCTTTGGCATAATCGGTATATAGACCAAAACGTTTTGTTCAAATTTAGCTTTTTTCCAATATTTAATATTAGATGGAGTGGCGGACACGTGGATTAGATGGACACGTCTTTGGTGTAAAACTCACAGTTTCCACAGATGGTAAAATGACAGCGGATAAAACAAAACTCGCTATCTATATAATAAAAGGCAATGTCTATGTGTGTGTGTCTTACACACTATACGTTCAGCGACCGCGCGTCGGAGAGCTACAAAATTTGGCAATCGGAGACCCGGGGGGGGGGGGGGGGCACGTGAAACCCGATTTTTAAAATTTGAATTAATTTTTTAGTTATTTAATGTTTTATGCGATTTCAACCGTTTTTCCCTTTTTTCTCCACCATCCAGACGTCGTAGAAAACAACAAATCACACCACCGGAAAGAGCAGACAAATGCGAATAAAAATATATCAATTTCAAATCTCAGGAACAAATTATAATATTTTTTAAAGATTTTAAAACAAAAGTCATTTTCGGTTAAAAAAAAACGAACTTTGGTTTTTAAATCCTCTCATCTCAAAAAGTACTAATGATTTCGACTATGGAATGGGGATATTTTAAATGATATTAATGAAAAGCTTAAACACTGGAGAAATTAAAAAAAAAAAAAGAAAAAGAAAGTTATGGAGATTGTCGCGGTGCCTTAAAATTTCCTTTTTAGTTTTCACGTCATTAAACTAAACCAAACTTTGTTAACTCCACGGGGTTGAGGGCACGGTAGCCCAGTGGTTAACGCGTTGGAATTGCACTCGGTAGGCCCGGGTTCCATTCCCGCCACTGCCAAAACTGCAGCCGTGTTCACGCGGAGTACGATCACGTAAAACATGTGGGTCCGTAAGTCCATCCGAGAGGTTGGTGATAGGGGAAGGAGGGTACGGTTCCTGTGGATGCCTCCCCCACTGGGTTCCGGTCTAAATTGGGTGAATAAAAAGAAAGTTATGGAAATTGTCGCGGAGGGCGCGGTAGTCCAGTGGTTAGCGCGCGGGAATTGCACTCAGTAGGCCCTGGTTCGATTCTCGCCACTGTCAAAACTGCCGCCGTATTCACGCGGAGTACGATCACGTTAAACATGTGGGTCCGTAAGTCCTTCCGACAGGTTGGTGGTAGGGGAAGGAGGGCACGGTCCCTGTGGATGCCATGAGTTTTGGTCTAAATTGGGGGGGCACTTCCTGGCCATCCAAACAGTTACCTTACACCTTTCTGGTAGGTCGCGCCAGCGAGTTTGAAACGGTCAGAATTTTCAAGGGTAGCGAACAGGCTGGTCGCCAAAAGCGGCTAGTCCAAAATAAATTGTCTGCTGTCGAATTTTCGAAGCAAGTAGCGACATTTGGATTTCGCAAGCTTCATTTAGATATTCGTTCAAGATGGAATGCAAACTTCGACGTTTTCCAAGCTACGGACGTTCCAACTGACACTATAAGCGCTTCAATTACATTGACTTAAATTTGGACATGCTAACATACGGGTGGAAGAATCTCTCAAAGACACGGCTATGGGACAAACCCTATCCCAAACAGGTTGACCCCATTTGCAGCCAGTTGACACCTTTGACACCACCCATCAGAGATAACGTACAATAGATCAGAGGATACGACTCTCCTATTCTGTGACTCTCCTGACCCACAGGAAGAAGCTAAAAGAATTTGAGAGCGGATAATATTAATCCCTCAAACAGGCGAGAAGCAAAGTGACCTCCAGAATAAAATTTGTTAGGAGTTTCTTATTCATCCAATATACTTCCATAGTTTATACATTTTTAACATAAATACTCTATATTATTTATATATATTCACTTTCAATTTCTTTACAATTTTCAAGCTCTCAAAACCTTAAGCCACAAAATAAGTCAGTGAATTCAATCTGGGAACTTTGGATTTCCGTCCTAATTTTTTACTTTTTCTATTGTTCATTCTTATTAGGTCTCAATAAATATGACTGAGTTGATTAAGTATATAACATTCGATTTACAGAATTTATCATTATACTTGCAATGGAGTACAATAGAGAAACATTGTTTTTCCAAATCAGCGTATTTTCTTTCAAAAAGAAAATGAAATATAGATAAGTAACGTATGCAACTCATGATTTCCACTACAGATTAACAGATATTTATTTTGTTGGAAAACAACAACACAAATTAGAGCTTTCTTCAACCAGATCTCACTAAAATGAATAGGCTTATTGCAGTTACCAATTAAAATATGCACAAAAAGTTTAAGTAAATTTGTTCATTATTTCGTGAGATATCGTGTTTCTGCAGAAAAGTAAAATATCTAATATCTAGTAAGTAACTATTAAACATACTATTAAACTAACTATTAAACAATAGTGTCCATTCATTATTGGTTAAATGTACTTAAGTTATTTTGTTATATAATAATTGTGAAAATATTAAATGTTTTAGAATTTTCCCCATTTTGGATCAATAACGACTATATCGCAAGAACGGTGTAGATTATCGTTCTAAAAATTATGTCATTTGCTTTTAAACAGAACTTTACATATTAATTGGCAATTTTCGCAGGCAATTTTTAAATGTAATTACGTTTCAATATAGTTCCGATATTCGGGGAAAATTAACTGCAATGTGGCTCAATTCGACTTTCTCATACCATAATTTATTTTTAATAGTTTCTCTATTTTTTATTTTATTTTGCTTTATTTTACAAAATCTTTTTGAAAAATCGGTATAAAGAACCTAAATGATTACAATTATAGTGTGTTACCCTTCACTTTAAAGAGCATAAAAAATCGATTAAAACCGCACTTCCTAACAGTATACCTAACAGTGGGGGGAGGGGGTAACTTGCCTCCCGGTGGGACTAATGGCATCACGAAAAATAAAATTATATTGCGGTTATCTTTCACAACAATGATTGTAACTATGAAGTCACGTGGTCATTGAGCCATAAATAAACTCTTATCTATGATTATCTCAAATTTTATTCTATGCTGCCATGTTAAAAAAATATGAAATTTAGAATAAATTTCGAACTCGAATTAAAAAAAATTATATCAAGTTCTAGATTATTTATAACAAAGCTGGATATAAGGTTTCATGAAAATCCATTAATATTCGTGGCCGCTATCGGGAATACAAGAAATCGACCACAGACAGACGGAGGGACATCATTCGTAAAAAAGGCAAAATGTGTTCAGGAGGTCTTAAAACATATTGGCATCAAAATCTCGAATTTGAAAAAACGATTATGTATGTAATACTACTACACGAATACCTATGTGATATACACCATATGAATACAAAATATTATAAACAAGAAAGATCAATCATGCATAAAGCATTGATTATGAAACATTTTCCAACTGCAATGCAATTTTATTTAAACATCTCTAAAATGCGATACATTCAGCTGTAGTATTTTTAAAATTATCACAAAACTACAATAATTTATTATATTTGAAAACTTAAACTTCATCGAAAAAAAATGAACTTTACTCAAATGACGTCATCGAATTATAAATGACCTGGCTCTCTATTTAAAAGAAGTTAATATTTCATTATACACATTTATTTTATTCCTTTCATTCATCACAATACTACAATAATTTATTTTGCTTAAAAACTTAAAACCATAGAGGTAAAAGTAACTTGACTCTATGTTTAAAACTTCATCGAAAAAGTCTGCTATAAAATCGTCTGCTTAAAACTTCATCGAAAAATTCGTCTGCTTCTCAATATAAAATCAATGAATGTTTCATTCATATCAGCTATTTTGCAGACTCCATGAGCTAAATAATTTTCCGTTAAAGAAATTCTGCAATTCTTATACACCTCATCTTACAGCTTGGTGTGTTTACATTCTCCATAAATGAAAATTAGGCTTCTTTGTAGAAATAATTAAAGTTTAATGATCATTTAAACTCAAATATATTGTAATTGCGTTGTTTCAGAATATAGGTGAACAGAAATTATGCAAATAAAGCGATTTTAGAACGGATACAACACTAAATATAAATTAAAAATAACATTAAAAATCACGAATTCGACCCAAGGTGGATGGCATTGATTATTTAAACTCAAATATATTGCAATTGCGTTATTTCATAATATAGATGCACAGAAAATAAGCAAAAACAAAGCTGTTTTAGGACGGATACAACACTCAATATAAATTAACAAGATCAACCATGCATATAGCATTGATTATGAAACACTTTCCAACTTCAATGCAATTTTATATAAATATTTCTAAATTTCGATACATTCCTCGGTAATATTTTTAAAATTATCAAAATACTACATTAATTTATTATATTTGGAAACTTAAAACATCATCGAAAAAAATGAACTTCATTTAAATAACGGCATTGAAATATAAAATGCCTGGTTTAAACATCTCTAAAATGCGATACATTCCTAAGTAATATTTTTAAAATTATCATAATACTGCAATAATTTATTATATTTAAAAACTTCATCGAAAACAAATGGAATTTATTCAAATGACGTCATCGAAATATAAATCGCCTCTATAAAAAAGTAGCATTTCATTCATAAACATTTTTCCAATTCTTTCATTCATCACAATACTATAATAATTTATTTGATTTAAAAATTTAAAACCATGGAGATACAAATAATTTAACTCTATGCTTAAAACTTCATTGAAAAAATCGTCTGGGTTCTTTGTGTAAAATCAACGCATGTTTCATTCATATCAGCTGTATTGCAAACTCCATGAGCTAAATAATTTTGCTTTAAAGAAATGCGGCAATTCTTATACAACACATTCTACATCTTTTGGTGTTTGCATTTTCCATAAGTGGAAATGAGGCTTCGTTATAGAAATAATCAAAGTTTGATAATCATTTAAACTCGAATATAATGTAATTGTGTTGTTTCAGTATGTAGATGCACAGAATTTTAGCAAAAATAAAGCGGTTTTAGGACGGATACAACACTAAATATGAATCAAAAGGAACTAACTTTAAAAATCCCGATTTTGAGACAAGATGGATGCCATATTTTATTTTGAAGTGGGTTACGTGATCTCTTCATATAAAAGGTGTAATTATTATTTTAATTTTTATTTAAAAAACTACCGAATATATTTTGCTAATTTTTATTTATATATTTTATGGGATAATATGAATTTTCCTAAAACTTTCGAAGCAATTTGTGAATTTCAAATTCGCTTAAAAAATGTTTTAAAAATTAGGTCCCATTGGGTTCAATGTATTTCATTTTTTCAATCCGGGTTCAATCCAAAACTAATTGTGTGATGTTATTCATTTATATTCCCACAGGTCCCACTGACCGACTGAACAACTAAAATTTTGATAAAGTCATTTTTACAGCAGTTATTGTGCTAACGGACAGGCAGACAGACAGACAGACAGAATGATCAAAGTCATAAACATTTTTCAACAATGTTGTAAAATGTTATAAAGAACTTTAAAAATCAAGATTTTGACACAAGATGGATGCCATATTTTATTTTGAAGTGGGTCACATGATCTCTTCATATAATATAATTAATAAAAAATAAATAATATTAAATATTATTTAAAATTATTAAATATTATTTAAAATTTGTAAATATTATTTAAAATTTTATTTTAAAATCTACTGAATATATTTTGCGGAATTTTTTTCATGTTTTGATGGGATAATTTGAATATTTCCTAGAACTTTCGGAGTAATTTGTGAATTTCAAATTCTCTTAAAAAATGTTTGAAATATTAGGTTCCATAGGATTCAATGCATATCATTTTTTCAACCCGGGTTCAATCCAAAACTAATTGTTTGATATTATTCATTTATTTTCCCATATGCGACACCTACTGTCTGAACAATACAGTAAAATTTCATTTTAATAAAATCATTTTTATGGCAGTTATCGTGCGAACGGACAGACAGACAGACAAAATGAACAAAGTCATATGCACTTTTCAACTATGCTGTAAAATGTTAAAAATATGTAAATACTCGTGTCATTTTAGCTTGAATTAAATGTTGAAATATCGTACAAACGATATCCAGAAAATGCCTGTTTCATTGCAGAAATAATATAATTTCAACATAATATAAAATGTTTATGTACATGTACGCGTATGCGTAAAAAATATTATATGCAACAACAAAGCTAGAGTATGCGTTTTATATAAAGAATTAAAGTTTTCAGCAAAAGCAATGGACACAGGTTTTGGTGAAAATCAGAAGAATGCCCCTTGCTCTAAGTTTCCCACGGTAGAGAAGAATTTTTCAGGGAAGAATGTATTTCACCCCTCATTTGGGACTCCAAGGGGACAATGATTGACACTAATCTTTCTTTGCGGCTAATGGCCAAAGAGTGTAGGTAGGTATTCGAACGTCTTGAGGGAGAGTTTATACAGAGTCTTTACAATTAAAGTTCCACTTTGAAATGGCCATAAAAGAAAAACTACTGGACAGAATGCTATCAAACTTAGTAATAGTTTACATGAGGTCATGGAATTTTATTTTCCGCAAGAAAAAAAAAAGTTCAAAAACTCCCGTCCGAAAGAACTTAATGGACAAAATAGACCTTCATGTACCTTAAAATGTTCGATTTTCCAAATAAATGAGAAACGGCTCCTTTAAAATTTGATAGAGGCTTAAAATTTTGCACATGGACTAATTATGTGATGAAAACACTCAATACGAGTACAGTTTTTTTTAAATGTTCGTTTAAGGGGTGCTCCAGAGAAAAGCGTTCGAAAGATGAATTTATGAAAAAAAAAAACATGCTTCGGGATGAGATAGAGATGTCAAATGTGTTGTGCGGATAGATAGTTTGGAAGGCAGAGAGTGTACAGTTTCAATTTTCCAATATTTTCTACTGTAGGGATGCCGCACATCAAAATGTTCGATTTTCGGAACAAATGAGAACGTCAATTTTGAAATGTGATAGATGCTTGGAATTTGATATATGGGCTAATAATCTGATAGAAAACCCAAGAAAAACGGAATTTTTAAAAAATGTTTATATAAGGGGGTGATTACTCTACACAGAAACATTTGAAAGGTGAAATGATAGAAAAAGCATGCTTTGTGATGACACAGAGACTTCAAATTTAGTGTACAGGTAGATAGTTGGAAAGGATGAAAGTGTGCACTTTCAGTTTTCCCACATTTGCTAAAGCAAGGGGGTGCCGCACAATAAAATATTCGATTTGACAAACAAATGAAAATCGCCTCCTTTTCAACGGCTTGAAATTTGGTATATGGACAAATCATTTGATAAAAAAACCCAAAATGAATACAATTTTCCAGCAATGTTCATAGGGGGGTGCTACACAGGGAAAGTTTGAAAGGTGAAATGAAAGAAAAAGCATGCTTCGTGATAGAATAGTTCAAATTTGGTATATGGGTAAATAGTTTGAAGAAAAGAAAGTGTGCAATTTCAGATTTCCAATATTTGTTACTTTAGGTGTTACCGCACACCAAAACGTTCGATTTTCCGAATAAATGAGACACACTTCCATTTAAATGTGATTGAGGCTTGATATTTGGTATATGAACCAATTATCTGATAAAAGACGAACTATTTCAAAAATGTTCATTTATGGGTGTGCAGTATAGAAAAAAACGTTCGAAATGTGAAATGATAAAATAGCATGCTCCGGGAAGACATTGAGACTTTAATTTGGTGTACGGGTAGATTGTTTGAAAGAAAGAATTGTGCAATTTAAGTTTTCCAATAGTTTCTTTTTGGGGGGAGGGGGGGGTATGCACACCAAAATATTCGATTTGACGAATAAATGTGAAACGCGAATTAATCAAACATTTACATTATTCGAGAGTTGCTTATTGCGACACAGTATATTTTCAATTGGTATTCGGCTTGTATTTATTTTAATTATCCTTAATGGATGTATAAGAATATTTATTCTCGCTATACAAAATTATCTTCACAGGCAGCTCTGAAGGTAAAAACATTCTGGTCCTGTGTGTAAACAAATTTACAAAAACTATTTTCTAATTACCACAGGGCGACAGGGATTTTCAAGGAAATTGAACTTAATTTTTCAAAAGATTGAATTTTCATTAATTGGGTGTATAATTGTCATTAATTTAGTATCATGTTATCAATTCGGCAGCATTTTCAGTAATTTGACAGCATATTAAAAAGTAGTCAAATTTGTCGGAATGTGGGATAGTTAGACTAAGAGACAAGTGCTACAGAAAATCATTACAATAATATTATCTTTCAAAACGCAACAAGACAAGTCATTTCAAAAGGACAAATTTTAAATTCGTATTATATTTTTTAAACCAACAATAGGAAAGTACACGTTACAGCTCGAGAACCCTAAACGTTCAAATTTAGTTCAAATTTAGCATATCGTTGCTTTTTAACACTTTACAGCATAGTTAAAAAGTGTTTATGACTTTGCTCATTGTGTATGTCTGTCTGTCCGTTCGCACGATAACTGCCGTAAAAATGACTTTATCAAAAGGAAATTTTAGTATGTTGCTGAGACGGGCTGTGGGACATACGGGAATGTAAACAAATATGGATTGGACCCAGATTGAAATAATTAAATACAATGAACTCTAAGGGACCTAATTATTCAAACATTATTTAAGCGAAATTAATTCAGAAATTGCTTCGAAAATTTTAGGAAATAGTCGAATTATCTCATATAGTATATAAAAAGAAATCAGCAAAATATGTTCGGAATATTTTGAAGTAAAAATTAAAATAATAATTGCATCCATATTATATGAAGGGATCACGTGACACATTTCAAAATAAAATATGCCAACCACTTTTTTTCACAGTGTAATCGTGATTTTTAATTCTTTTTTATTTATATTTAGTGTTGTATCCGTTTTAAAACCGCTTTATTTTTTATCTTTTCTGTGCATCTATATACTGCGCCAACTCAATTACAATATTTTGAGTTTAAATGATCATCAAACTTTGATTATTTCTACAATGAAGCCTAATTGTCACGCATGTAGAATGTAAACACATAAAGCTGTAAGAGAAGTTGTATAAGAATTGCTGAATTTCTTTAACGCAAAATGATTTAACTTTTAGTCTGCAGTATAGTTGATAGGAATGAAACATTCAATAATTTCACATAGAAAAGCAGACGATTCTATTGTATTGATTTATCGATGAAGTTTTAAGCATGGAATTATAAAGTACTTTTATCTCCATGGTTTTAGGTTTTTAAGTAAAATAAATTATTGTAGTATTTTAATAATATTAGAAATATCGCCTCTGAAAAAAAGGAATGAAAAAAAGTTTATGAATGAAATATCCACTGCTTTTATATAGAGAGCCAGGCGATTTATATTTCGATGACGTTATTTGAACACAGTTAATTTGTTTTCGATGAAGTTTTTAAATATAATAAATTATTGTAGAATTGTGATAATTTTAAAAATATCACTTCTGAATGTATCGCATTTCAGAAATGTTTAAATAAAATTACATTGCAGTTGGAAAGTGTTTCATAACCAATGTTTTATATATGACTGATCTTCCTTCTTGTGATATATTTTTACTTTCGCTGCAATACAGGCTAATGTATAGATAAAGTATTGGAATAATGCCGAGAATCACATCTGGAGTTTTCTACGGATCTACACGTTTCGGGACCTGTAGAACACGAATGAACTATTTTTAGCGTGACGTCTGTGTGTGTGTCTGTCTGTCTGTGTGTTGTATGTATCCACTGAAGCTCAAAAACTAATGGACCAAATTTCATAAAATTTGGTTGGTAAGTCACTTGTGCGTGACCCTGGTGCTTATTACTTTTCGGTATGATTCAGTATAAAAGAAACCGCCTTTATTTGCGAAATGACCCTCAAAAATCCCATGTATCCACTCTAGCTAAAAAACTAATTGATCAAATTTCACAAAATTCGGTAGATACCGAATCACTTGTGGGTTACCCTCGTACTGCGATTCGAATAAAGAATATCGAGGAGCTGATGAAGTCTTTAAAGCGCAGTTGCTGAATGAAACTAAGGTACATTAAAAATGCAAATTCGATATAATATCAGAAAAGTGTCCATGTATTTTTCTGCAATTAAACTCAATTTAACGCAGCATGAAATACAAAATAAGAAAATATATTTGAGTCTGTAGGAAAAGTCATGTCCTGCCCACGTCAGATTACTTTTAATATATATTTTTTTCTATTTATAAGTGAATTAAATGCGATTTGCAAAATGCGCAATTCTCAATATGTTTTATTTAAAGTAAACAGTAAGAAATTTGAAATACATTCATTATTAACAAATGTGGTGATGGCTTTGCAAGTTACTTTAACAGAATAGTGGTAGACCCTATTATTAAGAGAGGTTTTCGAGATATTGGGAATTTTACTTTTTGCTATGGAGCATGATATCCCAGATATATTAAATACATCGAATAAAATATAGTACGATAAATTACGTGTGGAAGCTAATAAAATGTTAGCATTTTTTTAATCAAAAAATCATTATAAAAGATAAATATGCTTTAAAATGTATTGCCTAAATTGTTTTTATAGGTAATTTATTATTTAAAAATTTTAAATATTTTTTATTTAAAAAATCCGATCTTTTGTAAAAGGTTCGATCTCTTTTAAAATCTTTGATAACAAATGATAGCTTAGATGATAAATGATAGGGCTTCAGCATCCAATTTAAGAAGAGGTATAGGGTAGTAGGTCACTAAAGATTTCCATTTACGGTATATTTTCTAATTTTGTTTCAAAAATTTTACATAAAACATTTATTTATCGGGAACTGTTATAGATATAGATAGCTCAGATAATGACTGATACCGATTCAGTATTATTGAATTTTGAAAATTATCATCCCAGTCCATCCTGGGGCCGCGCAATAGGAATGTACACGTGAATTTTTAGAATAATAACTTGAATACCGGAGAAGTTAGAAATCTCACATTTGACATATATTTGCCTTTCGTATCATATTTTCATTCCTTGGATTTTGAACCTAATGTGTCTAAAGAAGTAAAAAACTAGCAAACAAAAACAAATTTTATAGGATCAACACCTTTATTTTAGTTTTTATAAGATCTAGACCTTTATTTATGCAATTAAAATGTATAGCTCACATTTTCATATCATACAATAGAAGTGGTGACTATAAATTTTGTAAAACTAATATTTCATTATAAATCGGAATACGCTAAAATATTACCAATGGGTTCAATCATTGATTAAATATATGGAATTACTAGCAGGTATATCTGTTATTCGTACGGAATATATAATATAAAACTTTAAATTCACAATTATTTGCAAATTCTTTGTATTTTAAATGATATTGTTATTCAAAGCACTCTATTAAACCATTTAATTCTCCCAAATTAAGTATCAGAATATCTGTTTCTGCTATATAAAATTATCTTTAGAGGGAGATCGGAAGAATAAAATATCCTGATCCAGGGTGTAAACAAATTTACAAAAATGGCATTATCTCTATTTGGGGCAAAGCTAAAAATAAAGGTCCCCTCATTTACAATTAAATTTTTCAGCGGCCATTTATTTCCTCTGCCATTTTTTCCACGGCTATATTTTCCCTCGGCCATTTTTTCTTAGATTCCTTTGAAACTGTGCTAAGGGCCCCTAAGCTTATAGTTACGCCACTGGTTGGAACCAGGCGGGGATTGAGAGGAGAGCCGGGAGACCTAGTGCCCCCCCCCTTTATGATGAAGACTAACATTAGTTCTATGCGTATGGGAACAAAGTTGAAATTGAATTTTGGGCCCTCCTTTTGAATGGTTCCCTCCACCTTTTGCAAAGTCTGTATCTGCCCATGGTTGTAAAACATGTACATACCTATAAAGCTCTAAGCTATTCAGGTTATACTGTAAACCTTTAAATAATACAATGAAGTTGTGTTTGCAGTTAAAGCAGTCTGTTTCGATGGACAACTGGGCATTATCCAAACGTGACCAGGATTTTGTTTACATCACACCCAACCTTTTACTCTACAACGGGGGAAAATGAAAAAGGGTTCGACTCTCACCAGCAGCAAATTACCTAAGGGAATTCAGGACCACCACCCCTTTCTACCTAGTACCTGCCGCCAAATTGCTCCTTTTGCCGTCCTGCCTTGGTGTCTACGCAAAAAGACGATTTTGTCAACTCGACAAATAAAGAGCTATAAAGTTTGACATTCTCGTAACAATGGTCAAAGTGAAAATGCCGCTAAAGCTGTCAATTGCTGCTACTCTTCCAGAGATGCACTATTTAAAAATGGACAATAGAGACTTACTTATCTGCTTCTGGGAAGGGGGGGGGGGGGGGAGGGGGAGCTTCAATGGGTTCGTGTTTTTTGTTTCCTTATCAAAACTGTTTTTGTAGTATTTATCATAGTTCTGGATTTATAAATAAAATGAATTAAATTAAAATGTAATGCAATTTTATTTTTATTTCATGTTTACACTACTGATCAGTAAGCAGTTAAATTATCATCGCTTCAGGCTGAAATGTTCCATATCCACATATAAGATCACCCCGCTTATAGGGTCAGTTTTTTCAAATACGTAAGGGTGACCTTATACCTTATATCGAGGTTTGACTGTGTAACGTATGTTCAGCATAACGATTCTAACGAAATTATTTGAATTTCTATAGACCAATTTTATGAATTTCCATATTTTAAGAGAGCGAAAAGTGTCTTCCTCCCACCCTCTTACTCCATTTTGCATTCAATCAATACTTATTTTAGATTTAACTATCAATTCTTTCAGATACGCTTCTGGATTGGAGTCGTTCACCAAGTACGTTGGCGCTTTGAGGTGGGGGGGGGGGGGTCGCTTTAATGCGGATCGTCCGCATTTATTGTTTTTTCTTCTAATAAATGTTGTGAAAACTTTGGGGAAGTGCAGTTTCATTTTTAATTGCATGTCTATTTCATATGACAGTTTGGAACCGTATCAGCAAATATAACTCTCTCAAAGTTAAAAAATGTTGAAATTTTTAAAAAAAATTTATTATATAGAAAATCGAAAACTGAAAGGGGGGGGGGACATGGCTCTCCCATGCCGGTGCCCGTGTTTGCTTGTATAAACATAAATAGCAGCTATGCCTTGATAATTTTCCATGTTAACATGCGGAAATTTATTATTTTAAATCAGTATTTATGAAATTTTTATTTAAAAATCCTCCTTTTATGCCAATTTTTGATCGTGGATTTTTAATTCATGATATGCTCGAAAATTTTCAATTATTTTTGCTTTTGTTAAGTTTTTGAAGCTTTTTAAATTCCTACAAAAAATTATAAGTATATAAATAGTTACACAGCAAAGTATGTACCTCTCCTATTGCAATAAAATGTAAATGTATTATCATTATTAATACTATCATGTTAGTTTAATAAAAAATCCTATTAAAGTTTTACCCGAAAAGGGGAAAACAGTTTTGTTTTCAAAACGTACATGCATAAGAAATATGAAATTAAACAATACAACTTGTTAAATGTATTTGAAACCTGTAAATTCATAATAAAAGATAAGTGATAACTCTGATATTGAACTGAGTGACTATTGCAAAATGAGGTTTTCAGAAAATAATTAATAATATATCAATGCACCATGCTCGAAAATTTAGGAAAATATATGTTTTATATTAATTTCAAAATAAAATAATAAAAACTTTCTCTATCAATGTTCATAAACAGTTATGCAATTCTGTCAATTTAGGATAATTTATTTTATAAAATAACAATTGATTTACAGCAGGACAAAAATGAGAAAAAGTGGTTTGAAATTTTCGTTTAATAAAAAGCAATTTCAATTTTTCAGACTATTTAAAACCTTCTTAAATCAAAAGCCTATCCTATTTCCGACGATACCTAATTACACCTTATAGACTATGCCATTTGTTAATCATAGGTGCCGGAGATTGGGGGCCGGAGACGAGCATTTGCCGCCTCCTGTTATGTGGATTTTACAGATTTCATTGTATATTTTATGCATGTATGTGCGTGCGTGTGTGCAATGCATCTTTTGCCTAATCCTAGAAAAAATCCTTCAGGCGCCTATAATGTCAATGGTTCAGACCGAGATTGATTTTTTGGGGGGGAGGGCGGACGCTTCCTCACACACATTATGTGGGAGGGGCTTGCGCCCTCCCCAAAAAGGCCTAGCGATGCTTCGAATCCATGTTAAACAAAAATCAAACTAAGCGGGAGATTTGACACCCAAAAACTATTTTTGTATATACGTCTCTGGATGTATCTATGAGACAGGTCCCCTGTCTGTAGATGTATAAACAGGTCCGCGATTTACTGTGTGTGAAACAAGTCCACGATTTACTGTGTGTGAAATAGGTCTGCAATTTACGGTGTGTGAAACAGGTCCGCTATTTACGGTGTGTGACACGGGTCCGCAATTTACGGTGTGTGACACGGGTCCGCAATTTACGGTGTGTGACACGGGTCCGCAATTTACGGTGTGTGACACGGGTCCGCAATTTACGGTGTGTGATACAGGTCATCGATTTGCGGGGTGTAAAACGGGTCCGCAATTTACGGTGTGTATATTTACTGTGTGTAACACCAGGTCCCGATTTTGGTTGAAAAAAACATACTTTGAAATAATTAATTTTTTTTAAATTACGAAGTAGATATGAAAAGTATACTGTATTTTGACTGGAAAATCATTAACGTTTTCACCAAAAATATATTCCTTAATAGGGTTCTCGGTTTGATAGGATACACACAGCGTCCTCGTTTTACAGGTCTTGCCCACCTGTGTGTGTGTGTGTGTGTGTTTGTGTCATCTGCAGAGGAAAACTTAAACTAAATACTACCACGAAATTCAGTACCAGGTTAGGTGAGTTCCCGGTAAATTATACCTCAGAGCGATTTTTTTAAATGTAAATTAGGTGTTTAGGTATTTTATGTAGAAGCCCGAATTGAGTACTTTTTGCACAAATCGAATTTTTAGCGATGAAAAATATTATCACAGTTTCCATCGGAAAGATATAAAAATGTCCTTTTCAAAGATCTTTGAAACAAATCAGTAAAACATTTTTTTCATATTTCTTTACTTATTCATTTCGATACATTTAAGTGATTTCGATACATTTTTTCGATACATTTCGATACATTAAGATATAAAATTTTGAAGTTGTCTTATTTCTATTTCGTCGGCTCCAAAAATGGAAGATTTGCTCAATTCTATACTTTTGCAAATGTATGAGCGTATATCTTCACATTTTAACAAAAATTAAATTACATTATATGATTCTCTGAAAGTTTTCAAGCAAATGCATAAAATTTGAAATATTAGATTTCGTTTATGAATTGCGTTTCATTTTCCTCCCATTCCTTGTCACTAAGCACTAAGCTGGGCGCTGCTAAGAGAGAAAATTCCTTCTGCGCATGCGTTGTGAAAAACAGGCGATTTTCAAATTGAGTGTTGTTATATCTGTGTCTGTATTATTTAAGTAGCGCGTGCTTATTTAGGACCTGGGCAGTGATAGTAAATACATTCTAGTTATATGTAAAACTGTTTGGAGATATACAGAGGGTGTTTGTTCACACATTTTTGTAACGATTTTGAAAAAAATATATATAAGCAAAGATAAGAATTTATTTTCTAATATGTTTAATCTGATAGCCCTTTTGTTGAACTATCATTTTACTTTTTGATTTCCAAGATAAAAGAGCTTTTCTTAAAATATCAGGGTTGATTTTGTTCCACTCTACCACCACAATCTTCCTGAGTCCATCCAATGTTTTGGGATGCCGCTTATAAAGAGCTTGTTTTAAAAGTTCAAATGCACAGTAATCTATAAGAGACAGGTCGAAGGACTTGAGTGGGATGCATTTAAATGGAATAGCTTCAATTTCGGTTTAATTTCTCATTTTTCAAAAAATATAGCAGTAGATTTAGATGTACGGCGGTAGGCTTATTCTGATGGAACTTTGAAGAGTGTTTGGGTAAAGTGATGGAATGTCTTTTTTGAAAACAGGTGTTAAAACATATTTCTGATAGTAATCCGAGTTAATTTTGACATTTTTTCTACTTTCCTTATTTTAAATTTTCCGTTATGAGAGAATCTAACAATAACCATAAAACCGTTAGTAAAACTTTCCTTGTTTTCTCTGAACCAACATTTAAGGTCTTTTTCTCCTCTTTTTCAGTAGTAAATTGATCTTTTTCTATTGTAATCAGATAAATATATGCAAACCTCATCAATTGTAACTACATATTTCCATTTTTCATCTGTCAAATAATTTTCATACAACAATCTGCATATAGTCTTAAGCTGAGAAACATGTTTTGGCATTAGACGATGAACATCATGTTTTTTTGTTTTGTTTAGCTTTAAATCAGATTTTATAATTTTGTTTACAGTTTCTATAGAGATGTTTAAAGATTTTGCGATAGTTTTTTGTGGGGTTGGATTTTCTTTTAAAAAATGAGATGCGGCTTTACATATAATAAGAGGTGTACGTACCTTTGTTGAGTATGCATTTTTTATTTTTTTCCCAGTCAAATGTAAACCTTAACGTTTCTTTCCTATTTTATTAATTATGCCACTTATTTTACGTGTAGAAATATTAAAACCATGCTTTTTACATCTTTTTAATAATCGAATAAGAATATCTCTCTGTATTTCTATTCATAAAGCTCAAAAATATAGCCTTCGATCCATTGTTTATTTTCCAACGACATTTTAAAGCAAATAATATCTTTAATGATGCAGACGGTAATTAAACCCTATTCCGACTTGATGCCATGTTTTTTCTCTTCATTTAAATCTAATTCATGGAGAAAGCCAAAATCGTTACAAAAATGTGTGAACACCCTCTGCATAATTAGTTCTACATTTCTGTGTTAAAAAAAGAAAAATAAATAATATCCAAAATGATCTCGTAAAATCTAAATCCAATAAGATTACAATATATTTTTCCAGAAGATTTTCAAATAGACAATCGCATAGAATTTTTAACGGGATGAAGGGGTGATATTACCGTTATATAGATGTGAAAACTAAGTCAAATTTAATAGGATTACCCTGTAATGTATTTTGTAAAAGTAAATATGTTCAAAATTACTCAAGTTGTATGGACTTAGAGCAACTGTAAGATGTAAAAATGAGTAACATTCGCATGTGGCGTAATTTCATGTATCATTAGCAGGAGTGTGGCTCAACTCGGCTTTCTTATACCAGAATCCATTTTTAGTAGCTTTTTATTTTATTTATTTTTTCAAATTTTACAAGAAAATTTTTTGAAAAATCGGTATCATGACTCCAAATGATGAGAATTATAGCGTGTCACCCTTCACTTTAAAGGGCTTGAAAAATATTTTGATTGATACCAAATTTAACAAGCTACTCCCCGGGGGAAGCGAAACTTGCCCCCCCCCCCAAGAGGGGCTAATGGTATCACGAGCAAAAAAATTGCATCACGACAATTTTTCACAACAATGATTGAAACTACTATGTGTCGTGGTCATTAAGCAATAAATGAACCATTTTAATCATGATTATATCACATTGTGCCCTATACTGCCATGTAAAAAACATAAAATTTCGTACAAATTTCAAAATTTTCGCTCAAATTTAAAAACAAATTATATTTAGCTCTAGATCATTTGATATCAAAGCCGGATATAAAGTTTCGTGAAAATCCATTAATATTTGTGGCAGCTATAGTGTACACAAGAAATCGACCACAGATATGCAGACATACAGACGAACATCCCTCAAAAAATAGTTAAACCATGTTCGGGGATCTCAAAACCTATATCGGTATCAAAATCTTGAATTCGAAAATCTTCGTGAAAACAATATTTTCTCAAAACTATATTACATAGTATGAGAAAGTTAAAAGTGACAAGTATGACGACACCCACATTTCTGAACGTAGCTAATCACCATTTAATGCAAATGTCAATATTCAGTTCAACCTGCATTAGCACATTTGTACGGGCCCTAACTTTTGAACGCGTACTCCAACCCACACCAAACTTTACTAAAATATCGTGATTCATAAGTAATTTATTCAGATTTAATCAGATTATAATAAATATCTGTTCATTTTTATAATATTTTAAAAAACGTATAAGATGTCGATTTTTTTTAAATATATATTTCAAACATATGCATGCTCTTTCACTTTACTATGTGTAGCTAAACGTATATCTACTTCAATTAAATTATATATTTCTGAAATTCATTTGATTGTAATAAATATTATTCTTTCCATAACAAGACTGGAAACAAAACAAGTAAAAGCAAAAAACAGTTTTTTAAAATACAGCCTTTCATCATTTGCATAAAACTTAAATTTGTGAAAAATGTATGCAAATTAAATGTTTAAAAGACAAAGGCATACCAAATTTAGACTTTCTAGTTGCTACTATTCTCAAGTTATTTTCAAAGAACAAGCACATCACCATGGAGGTCCCGAAACAGGCTGTGCTAGTAATGTTCAAAATCGAAAAAATTAAATATACCATAAAATACAGTAAACTAAATTGGCATTTTACAGTTGCTCAAGTTTGTGAGTCATTCATCCAGAACAAGCACATTCCTATGATGCACTTAAAACAGGCTATCCCTATAAGGTTCAAAATTCAAAAGTTAAAATATAACACAAAAGGTAATGGAATACTATATTTAAACTTCCTAGCTCATCTGGTTTTTGAAATATTTCCCAAAAACGAGTATATTCTTATGGAAGGCCTAGAATAGGATAATCCGATATGGTTCAACGTCTAAAGAATTGAAATATACTACAAAAGATAACGATATTCTAAATTTGAACTTCTACACACAACGGCTGGGGAATAAAGAACCGAGGTTGAATGTTTTGTTGGACCGCCTATAATCCTAATTACAGCACGTTTGCGGCTACGCACGGATTCTACAAGTGCATTTAAGTCAAGAGAATACCAGGAGTGCATTTAAGTCAAGAGAATACCAGGAGTGCATTAAAGTCAAGAGAATACCAGGAGTGCATTTAAGTCATAAGAATACCAGGAGTGCATTTAAGTCAAGAGAATACCAGCAGTGCATTTAAGTCAAGAGAATACCAGGAGTGCATTTAAGTCAAGAGAATATCAGGACTGCATTTAAGTCAAGAGAATACCAGGCGTTGGACAAGCAGATCGTAAGCTCCTCGTCTTTCCAACATGTCTTAAATGTTCTCGATATGGTTTTAATTTGGACTTCGAGGTGGTCAGGGTATATAAAGATTCCAGACTGCTATACGGTTCCTACGTAGTGGATTGTAGCATTATCGTCCATGAAAGACCCGTCGTATATGGGGAAAAAATGCCACATTGCAGGGTGGATCTGATTGTCAAGAATTTTTAAGTACTCCATTTATGACACCCGACCATTCGGAAACATCAGGGGACCAGTATCAAACTAGCAGAACATACCCCACCCCATGATACCCCCACCACAACCTTAAAATGTGCGAACAAGGCAAGTTCGTGGCTTTGTGGTGTTCTCACCAACCTCTCCGCCTGCCGGTGGTACAAAATAAAGTGTAGTGGGATTTGTTCGACCACATAACCTTCTTCCAGTCATTTGATGTCCATTGACGCCGTTTCAGGCAGCACTAAACACATTTTCAGGTCCTTCGCTGAAATGAGAGGTTTCTGCACAGACATGCGACTAGCTACACCAATTCGCTGCCTTTCCTTGCTCATTGTTGTGGTCGAGATCGATAAATTAGTGGTCGAGGTCGATAAATTTTCATTGAAGTCTTCCGTCAATTGCTGCACAGTAGATCCTTTACATGTCGTTTCAGACGCCTCCGATCACGGGCTTAAGTGGTGGTTTTCGATCCACAGTTTCGACTTTTTGACATCGCCTGGGGGTGCTGTTTTCAACTGTAATGTACACTTTGAATATTTCACCTTTCAAGAAGAAGATAGTGAGTGGTTTGTTCTGTTCCTTTCTCCAGCTAAACGGGCCCCCGAATCACATTAACAAACATCAGATCAATTTAAATAAAAGATGGTTAAAAGTAAGGATCAATTTTGAAAATAATTTCCTTTTTAATTTTGTGTCAGTGATAAAAAAATACCCCACAACTTTAATTACAGAGAATACAATCAAAATGTTAAGATTCCACAAGTCAACTTAAAATACAGAAAAGACAGCCTCCCAAAGAAACAGCGGACTTCTGCTAAATTACCATTCTTTTAAATTCGTGTCAATTGGGAGCGTGCTTGTTAATTAGAGGCATGGTTGGAAACTTTTTATCTTAGTAGAAATTCATTTCGTGGCTTCTTTGTATTTTAATATCACAAAAAACATTTTCAAAATCCACGTTTCTTCAAAAGAAATAATCCTATGCAGCATCGGTATATATAAAGTACAAATAATGCCTATTTATCTGTTCCACATAAAAATCCGCAAATTTTAATTACCGTTATTTTTCATACACCGTAAGATTATTTTTATTTCATGCACGTCCATTCACGTCCATATTTCAACCTTTGTGTAAAAATTTAAAAAACGTAATTTGAACTTTCAAATTAAAAAGACAATTTTTCCTTAAAAAGTATTTATGGAAAATAAACTCGTGTTGCTTGCAGAAATAAAATATTTTTGACCTGTAAAAAGATGAACTTGAAATCATAAAGGAGATTATATTAAGTTTCTTCAATCGCAAAAATAAAGAAAATGCTAGATAAATATATTTAATAAATGCACATTATTTATGGCATTTTGCCGGTTGTGAAGAACTAAAATCCGAACCGAGATTCAAATCGCAAATCATTAAATTCTCGGTATTAAGCTCTAACCGTAGAGCATCATGGATGAAATTCGCATTTCTTATAGTGGAAATATTTTAACTTACCCCGTCTTCAGATTTCAGAACGAAATGAAACTTCCGACTTTAAGGAACCTCCTAAATTTATTTCTTTTTTTTTTAAATAGAGACCAGCATTCTGTCCTAACCAGTTTTATCACTTTACGAGACAGTTGAAAAGTGTTTATGACTTTGTTCATTCTGTATGTCTGTCTGTCCGATCGCACGATAACTGCAGTAAAAACGACTTTATCAAAATGAAATTTCTGTATGTTGTTTATGCAGTCTATGAGGGAATATAGATGAGTAATATCACCCAATTAGTTTTGAATTGAATCCGGGTTGATAAAATGAAATACATTAAATCCTGAAAAAAATTTCAGTAAAATATATTCGGTAGTTATTTAAATAAAAATTAAAATAATAATTACACCTATATTAAATGAAGAGATCACTTGACCGACTTCACAATAAAATATGGCATCCATCTTGCGTCAAAATCGTGATTTTTTAAGTTCTTTTTAATTTATATTTAGTGCTGCGTCCGTCCTAAAACCGCTTTAATGTTTATATTTTTTCTGTGCCTCTATATACTGCGACGACGCAATTACAATATGTTTTAGTTAAATGATCATCAAACTTTATTTGTTTCTACAACGAAGCCTGATTTTCACGTATGAAGAATGTAAACATATCAAGATGCAAGATGAATTGTATATTCTTTATCTCTGGAGTCTGCAATATAGCTGATATGGATGAAACATTCATTCATTTTGCACAGAGAAGCAAACGATTCTATTGCCTTTTTCGATGAAGATTTAAGCATGGAGTTATACAGTACTTTTACCTTCATGGTTTTTAAGTTTTTAAGTAAAATAAATTATGGTAGTATTGTGATAATTTAAAAAAATATCGCTGCTGAGTGAAAGAAATGGAAAAAAAATATGGATGAATTTTTGTTTATGAACGGCTTTTATATAGAGAGCCTGCCGATTTATATTTCGATGACGTTATTTAAATAAAGCTCAATTAGTTTTTATGAAGTTTTCAAATATAATAAATTGTAGTATTGTGATAATTTTAAAAATATCACCGCTGAATGTATCGCATTTTAGAGATGTCTAAATAAAATTGCATTGCAGTTGGAAAGTGCTTCACAATCAATGGTTCATGCATGATTGATCTTTCTTGTGTACTCTTGATGTGACTAACATCTATGCTTAAGGCTTCTGTGGCGGAAATCGTAACGTTACGAAACAATTTGGACGCTTATAGCTCCAAACATAAAAAATGTCGATTCGGTGGTCCAGCGGTCAGGGGCATGCGTTTCCGTCTGATCGTTGCATTGCCGGGTTGCGGGTTCGAATCCCGCCAGAGGGCATGGATGTTGTCATGTCGAGGCCAAGTCAGACTTCCGCCCTTCGGGGAGCCTCTATAAAAGTGAAGCTGCAAATCTCCTGCCCTTCGCCAAGGGAGGCCCTGTGGGGTCTTGTGGCCGTGGTGCGTAGACGCTCCTTTACCACGCAAGAATTAGTAACGAACGAACGAACATAAAAGATATAAATGTAAATAATTTTCTTATTTTGCCGGAAATAGGGTGCAAATTATAAATTATATAAAATATACAAAAATAATTTCAGTTTGTAAATATGTTGAATATCTTTTTTTCGAAAAATATCTGTCCGAGCGGATTTTTTTTAAACTTTCTTTATTTTAACTCGAAATATCTTTGGAACTAAAAAAGATAAATACAAACATTAAACGACAAAAATGGACATTAGGAAATTTAAATTCTTATTCTATGTTTTTCTTTTTAAAAAAAGCTCTTCTAGTTTTCGTGTAATCGCCTTGTTAAAATGCTGAAAATCCGTTCTTTAAGTTTATCGTGCTTATATCTAACACGAAAGATCAATCATGCATAAAGCATTGATTATGAAACACTTTCCAACTGCAATGCAATTTTATTGAAACATCTCTAAAATGCGATACATTCAGGGGTAATATTTTTAAAATTATCACAATACTATATTTGACAACTTCAAACTTCATCGAAAAAAATGTATTTTATTCAAATGATGCCATTGAAATATAAATCGCCTAGTTTAAACTTCTCTAAAATGCGATACATTCAGGAGTACTATTTTTAAAATTATCACAATGCTACAATAATTTTATTATATTTGAAAACTTAAAACTTCATCGAAAAAATTGAACTTTATTCAAATTATGACATTGAAATATAAAATAATATAATTGAAATCTTGAAATAAGGAAATTCAGCAATTTTCATGCAATTCATCCTATATTTTTATTTGTTTATATTCTCCATAGGTGAAAATAAGACTTCGTTGCAGAAATTACCAAAGTTTGATGATCATTTAAACTCAGATATATTGTAATTGTGTTGTTTCAGAATGCAGATGCACATAAATTATTCAAAAATAAAACGGTTTTAGGATGTATACGACACTAAATATAAATTAAAAATAAATTTAAAAATCACTATTTTGACACAAGATGGATAGCATTGATCATTTAAACTGAAATATATTGCAAATGCGTTGTTTTAGAATATGGATGCACAGAAATTAAACAAAAATAAAGCGATTTTGGGACGGATACAACACTAAATCAAAATTAAAAAGAACTTTAAAAATCACGATTTTGACACAAAATGGATGTCATTATATTTCGAAGTGGGTCACATTCAAAAACTACCGAATATTTTTTGCTGAAATTTTTTCCACATTTTATCTGCACATTATTACATCTGCACAGACAGACAGACACACAGACAGACACACAGACGCACAGACAGACACACAGACGCACAGACACACACACACAGACGTCACGCTAAAAATAGTTTTTTCGTATTCTAGAGGTCTCAAAACGCGTAGATCCGTCGAAAACTCAAGTTGCGATTTTCAACATGATTCCAATACTTTCCCTATACATTACCATGTACTACAGGGAAAGTAATACTTGTTTCATACGTAATTTGTAAAAATGTAGTAATTTGTTGCTGAAAAGAATAAGACCAAACCTATTATTCTAGGCCTAGCCGTTCTCGAGATGTTTCAATTTTTGCTACGCCGCCTTTGAAAATACATTCAGTTACCAAATTTAAACGAACATTGAATTAAAAGTACAAATTTGGTGGCATTTGAAATAATTATTAGTGCTATTTTGTGCCATTAAACTCAATTTTATGAACCATTAAAAAAATGAAGAGGAAATGAATTTGAACCTGCAGAGAAAGTCATGTGCTACACATATCATATTTTTTTTTATTATTATGTACGAGTTTTTGCGAAATGTATATTACTTTAGTACATCAAAATAGTTTTATACGTCATCATCTAGAAATATTCCAATTTTTATAGTACAATTTAATGTTAAAAACATTGTGCCGTAGATTACCTTACATCATAATTTCGGTGCATGAGAAGTTAAATTACTGTATTATGTAGATAAATCATGTTCTGTCTGCCCCAGATTGTTTGTGGTCATTGTTTAGTTATATTTGTATATAACCATATATCTTGATCATATTTTGATTATATTTTGGTTACATATATATATCATACCTCAATACTTAAATTCCTTAGTTTTACATCAGTCAAAGAGCAAAGGAAATAGATATTTCTAACCAGGGAAGAACATTCGATCTGTTTCTTGATTCTAAAAGCCGCTCACTGGTCTTTCAGGAGTGACACTCAATCCATCACTTCCCCTGCCCCGATTTTTCCCCCGTAGATTGATTTCCGTCTATATGTCATATGCAATAGGTTCTATCCTTGTCGGTCTGAAATTTCTAATTATTGTTATTCCTGGTATGGCAAAGGATAATAATTTTTTTTTACAAGCATTTTAAGACAGTTTGTCAGCAAACGTTTGCACTTCAAATTTGCATCAAAATTTCATTCGAGAGCGCAGAATTTCATCTTCAAACATTTTTATGTAGATTCCTGCTGTTCTAAACTTAGCTGACTAGGACGGATTGATTGAAGTTTTAATTGTACATGTTTAATTGCTAAAGGTAGAACTTGAAATTGTGCATGTACGTAATACTTGATCTATAAATATGTAATGAGGAAAATCTGTAATCTTGGGATATATATATATATATATATATATATATATATATATATATATATATATATATATATATATATATATATATATATATATATATATGTGATATATATATATATATATATATATATATATATATATATATGTGATATATATATATATATATATATATATATATATATATATGTGATATATATATATATATATATATATATATATATATGTGATATATATATATATATATATATATATATATATATATGTGATATATATATATATATATATATATATATATATATATATATATATGTGATATATATATATATATATATGTGATATATATATATATATATATATATATATATATATATATATATATATATATATATATATATATATATATATATATATATATATATATATATATATATATATATATATATGTGATATATATATATATATATATATATATATATATATATATATATATATATATATATATATATATATATATATATATGTGATATATATATATATATATATATATATATATATATATATATATATATATGTGATATATATATATATATATATATATATATATATATATATATATATATATATATATATATATATATATATATATATATATATATATATATATATATATATATGTGATATATATATATATATATATATATATATATATGTGATATATATATATATATATATATATATATATATATATATATATATATATATATATATATATATATATATATATATATATATATATATATATATATATATGATATATATATATATATATATATATATATATATATATGTGATATATATATATATATATATATATATATATATATATATATATATATATATGTGATATATATATATATATATATATATATATATATATATATATATATATATGTGATATATAAAAATAAGCATAAATGAATGATTGAATCTCCCTTTAAAGGTGCGACGCAACACTTCCAAGAAGATTTAAATACATAGCCCAAAATGGAAACATACAAAGAAAGGAAGGTACCACAAGATTGGCCGTGTGTATCATGGGGTACCTTTCTTTGGTACCACTTCGTTGTGGTACCTTCCTTTCTTTGTATGTTTTCATTTCGGATTAGGTATATATATATATATTCTCTTTTTAAAAAAAATTATGAATTGTAGACAATACTGTAAGCCTTCACTAATATATATAGTCGATCTAGTATAATTAGAAACCGGCATTTTTACATTTAAAACCATTAGTTTTATTGTTAATCACTAATCAGTCAATTACTATAATAAATATTCAGAATTCTATTCCTCTTCTTTTACATTCCAATGAAAGTATTCTTAATTACAAAATAGATCTTAATTACGAAATAGATAGCATGAATTATGATACTGTAGAAACCATTTAGTCAGTGTACGTATAATGGGCGTATGATGTCAGAACTGAATAAAATAGACGATCACATTACTTTCAAGTTAACATAGTCCGAGTATAATTACATTTTTTTAAAGAAAATTTTACGGGCTACCAATTTTCAATTGAATCCATATTGAACATATCGCACTCCCATGTCTGAAGTGGCATTATCCTACACTACCGTCGCCCTTTATTCAATTTTTTAATTGTTTCGCGTTTTTGTGGATCTGGAGCTAAAACGGGTCGAAAAAGATCAAAACCGAGTTTCTGACTGGAGTGAAAGCACTCGATCTTTTCAAAACAAGAAATGTCGATCATGCAAAAAGCATTGATAATAAAGTATTTTCCAGTTGAATTGTGAGTTCTATTTAAACATCTTTAAAATGTGATGCATTCAGAGAGGATATTTTTTGAATTACCACAATACTACAGTAATGTGTTATACTTTTATTTTCTTGGGCAATGAAACAGTGTTTGTTTACAGTTAATATAAAAGAGAGGAATGCACTTTTAAGCAAATGGTTGCATTCCAAATCAGCATTTCAGAAACTGCGAGAATGAATAAGGCGAAATACAAAAATTTCTATAACTTTATGACCTGGATTTCATATTGGCACTAATTCTTCTTCTGTATGAATTTCATATTTTATTTACAGCCCAAAAGGTCGTAGGTGCATTCTTTCATCAGCAACCGTTTGTACAGCCTTAGTTAATCCTAAAACGAACATTACTTTACCTACGCATAGGCCAAACTACTGCTAAAGTAATAATGCTGAACAATTTCGTTAAAAGAAGCATACAACAACGACAACAAATTAAAAACCAATAGTGTCCACTGTTTCGAAGGTTGTGCTTTCTGTGAATCCTGATGAAAAAGGCTGCTGCTTTCCTTCGAAGCCTGTCAACATATTTATGTTGTATTGTATAACAATGGCTATTTTAGTGTTAGTATTCTATTTTCCCACAGTGTATGAAATTGTAAAAAATTAAAAGTAGAATATATTTTCGTAACTTCTATATATAGTATTTCTTACCGGTATACTATATATAGAAGAATATTTTATATAATATATTATTTCATTTAAGGAATGTGTAACCATCTTAACAAAAGTAAAATCTTGGAAGCTACTCCCTATACGGCAGCAGCGATTTGACAATACAGATGCTGTTTACGCATTGTATGAACGATTTTCTCTCTATATTAAAAACAAGAAATATCAATCATGCAATAAATATTGATTATGAAACACTTTCCAACTGAATTGCAATGTCATCTAAATATCTTTAAAATGGGATGCATTGATCGTTAATATTTTATAAATTATCACAGTACTACTACTTGAAAGCTTAAAACTTCATTGATAAAGACAATTCTAATTACACAAAATAAATGTTATTCAAACGAAGGAATCGAATACATCGTCTGCCTCTCTATATAAAATCAATGAATATTTCATTCATATCACTTATATTCCAGATTCCAGAGCTAAATTTTTCATGAAAAGAAGTTCAGCAATTCTTATACAAATCATCGTACAATCGCTTGATTTGTTTACATTTTGTATGCTGCATGGCTGTGGTTTAGCAATCAAATCAGGTTCCGTTGTAGAAATAAAGAAAATTTAGTGACCAATTAAAATAAAAAATATTGTAATTCCGTTGGCACAGATACTCAAGTAATACACAAAGATAAAGCTGTTTTATGACGGATGCAACACTAAATATAAATGTAAACGAACTTTACGCATCACATTCTTTACACAATCAAATTTTAATTCGTAATGAGTCACATGATCTCTTCAGATAATATAGCATGTATATATTATTTCAATTTTTATTTTAAAAAATATCCAACATATTTTGCTGAATTTTTTTACACATTTTATGTGAAACACAATTCGTGAATGTGAACTCCGCTTAAAAGATATTTGAAAAATTATGTCCTATAGGGTTCAATGTATTTCAATTTTTCAACCCGGGTCAAATTTAGAACTCTTTCGGTGATATTATTCATTTTCATTCTCAGATATACCACAGACTGCCTCAACAACATAATAAAATTTCATTTTGATAAAATCATTTTACGGCAGTTATCCTGCGAACGGCAGACAGACAGAATGATCAAAGTCATAAAAACTTTTAACCTATGTTGGAAAGTGTTAAAAATGTTTTTTTATCTTTTAATTATTCCTTTGAATCGTCATACCCAATTCTAATTTTTAAAATATTAGACTTTTTCCTTGAGCTGAAAACTGAGACAAATCGAATGAGACCAAAACCCAGACTCTAGCTAAATTGAAAATGATCGATTATTAAGCAAAGTAACTTGTATTTCTTTAACTTTTCCTTTACGCCAACACCTCAAATTTTCGAATTTTTTTCCCCTTAGTCTCAAAGCGGTTGACACCAAAACCAAGATTCTAGCTGTAGTGAAAGTGCTCGATAATATTTATATATACTTCCTCCCTGCTTCACTCAATTAATTAAGTGGATATTATATAAATTTGTAACTTTTGAGTTGTTACCATGTTTTTTTTTCCCAATGGCCAGGCATTGACTCTTTCATCTTCGCTTATACATCGGCCAGAACAGTGAACCTCTTTGCCGTCAAAGACGTTGCCCCAGCGCACCAGTGAGGGTGGGAACATTACACCTAACAACACAAACATCCAAGTCCCGGACTTGAACCCACAACGTGGAGGCCAATCAATCGCTGGAAACGCTCGCCTTGACCGTTTGGCCACCACGTCGACTGAAATAAGCCAACAGTACGAGGTGTTCCAGGTGGTCACCCACCCAAGTACTAACCGCGCCCGATGCTGCTTAACTTCGGTGATCTAAGGGGAACCGGTGTTTCCAGCACGATACAGCCGTTGGCTCAGTTGTTACTATGTTAAAGTCGGAAAAATATTAATCCATTAAATTTCAGTAAAATTTCTAGTTTTCCGCTTTAGAGGTTGCCAGGGAGATGCAGTGATTACGATATAGTAGTTAAGAATATACGGTGAAGTGTTGGTTGGATAAGGAAAGGTTTGTCTTTTATATAATATACAGCTCTAATAAATATTTATAAATTCTAATACCAACACAAATTTGCTCCTGAATGAAAATAGTAACATTTACGTTTCAAGCCATCACCGTCTAGCTGTGAATCAAACCAAATCAATTGTCTGTCGTTAATACATTTTGTTCATTGTCAGAATAACATGCTATTTCCATTTACCCAAAACACTTACATTACAATACGTGGCTAACTTAACGTTTGTAAACAAATGATAAATGGGCAGGTAACTTGCTGAATCAAAAGTACTCTATATTTTTCTGATACGCTCTGCACAAATCATTGACAGACGAATAAATTTAATAGAAATAGTTTCCTAAATATAAATGTAGCGAGACAGAGGATCCAAACGACTTTGATTTTCTTATACTCGGTAATGTATCATTTTGATCCAGTAATATCATCAGTATGAGAATCTTTATTCATACTTTTTCAATCTTCAAGTTATTCTTTCCAAATATTTAAATATATTATTTCCAGAGTTGGTAGCAATGTTCGTCACGCTAATTCATTGGAAGTATTTGTCTGATTTATATGCCATTTACGTACATATATAGCGGGGTACGTACATTCATAGCTGGCTATTACGTATATACATAGCTGGACACTACCAGCATTTTTGTTGACGTAAATATCATCGTTTTTTAAAGAAGATACTGTCCTGAAAATATTAAACTTCATTCTAATTTCTTCTTAATAATGTCGATTTTATTCCTAAATTTCCATACCATAATGTTTTTACATTCATCCGGAAATTTTATGATTAGACTGATTAGTATTAAATTTACGTCTTAAATTCTACGATTAGAATTTTATTCACGGGAACAGACAGACATAATTACCGATGTTATCGAAATGTGTTAAACCATGCATCGTATGTTTTAAAACATGTACCGTAAACGCATATAGTTATATGAGAAAAAAAATAATGTTTCTTTAAATAATGTCTTATTCACAATTTATTTTTAATATATTTACAATCCTCCAGTGGAGATTTCAATCGGTTACCATCGGTTACCGTAAGGTTCGTCTCGGGGTCGATACAATGAGTTGTTGTTGTTGTTGAGACCCAGACCGTCCGACCTACCAGAAAGGTGTAAGGTAATCGTTTGGACGACTGGGAAGTGCCACCCAATTTAGACCGGAACCTAGTGGGGGAGGCATCCACAGGGACCGTACCCTCCTCCTCCTACCACCAACCTCTTGGAAGGACTTACGATACCACATGTTTAACTTGATCGTACTCCGCATGAACACGGCGGCAGTTGTGGCAGAGTGCAAATCCAGCGCGCAAACCACCGGGCTACCGTGCACGAAATATGCCAACAGCACGCGGTGTTCCCAGGTGGTTATCCACCCAAGTACTAACCGCTCCCGATGCTGCTTGACTTCGGTGATCTTACGATAACCGGTGTTTTCAGCACGGTAGGGCCGTTGGCTTCGATACAATGAGTGTATTCAGATTTTCAGTTCATGGGGGGGGCTTCAGAAATGTCTGGAGAAAATCAAACATATTAAACAATCATAATATAAATGAGCATCAAGATTTTTAGTGGCACTTGCCCTAAATATTGGACTATGTTCATACATCACAAACATACGCAATCAGAAGCGCCTACACACTCAGATATAAACTCATACTCACTCAGAAATAAACTCATACACACTAAGCTATAAACTCATACACACTAAGATATAAACTCATACACACTCAGATATAAGGGGCGTGGTAGCCCAGTGGTTAGCGCGCGGCAATTGCACTCTGTAGGCCCGAGTTCGATTCCCTCCGCTGCCCAAACCGCCGCCTTGTTCACTCGGAGTACGATCACGTTAAACATGTCGATCCATAAGTCTATCCGAGAGGCTGGTGGTAAGGGAAGGAGGGTACGGTCCCTGTGGATGCCTCCCCCACTGGGTTCCGGTCTAAATTGGGTGACTCTTCCAGTCCGTTCAAACAGTTACCTTACACCTTTCTGGTAGGGCGGACGGTCTGGGTCTCAACAACGACACTCAAATATAAACGCATATACTGAGATATAAATTCATACACAGACAGCCAAACATCATTACGCGATTGTTCTGAATGTATGCAGGATACCGTCAAACATTTTGTTTCAATCAAAACCGCAATTCAGAAGTTTTCATGAAAGCAATACGTATACCACGGAGTATAGATAAGATTACAAACTAAGAATTGAATGCTAACAATATTTGACGCTTCACTGAATTTATCATTGAATATTTTCTTTAACATACATTTATTTAATTTGAAATACATTTTTCATCATACAAAATAATATATGAACAAAATTAAAAGATGAGGAAAAACAGCGTATGAATATTGTACGTTGGTTTTATACAACATTTTTGCTTTTAATTATTATACGATTTAATACAAAGATATACTTCCTGGCAAAATTTCGCAATTTTTCTTTACTTCAGTATTTGCCTCGAGCATGCATAAATTTAAACATTTTGCAACGTTTTGATCTGTTTCATTTATGTCGAAATAAGTTGAAAGTTTTCGCTTTTTTATCGATTTTGTTTTGCATAACATCAGCAACAAAAGTATAAAATTTTCTTTTACAATTCAACACCAAAACTTTGAATATTGCACAAGCTTGTATACTTCGTTTGAATCATTAACTATACAAATATAAAATCGTAAATTGAAATATGCAATTATTGAAAAAAATCAATCTTTGAATCGTTAAATGCATAATATTAAACTTTTTTAACATATCAAAGGCTGTTTGAGATTCAAATAAAACAAATTAAAGTTAAAATTTAAAAAAACTTACAGTTCAAATTCTCCGAAATGTTTCATTTAAACGTTTATTTATTATAAATACCCAGGCACTTGAAGCAATTCATCATTGCCTATAAATCGTCCAGAATTTGTGAACCATTTAGCCATCACAAGACGTTGATCTCGCGTACGAGTGGGGGCGGAAAACACTGTGCCCAACAACACGACATAAATGCCGCAGGTGGGACTCGAACCCACAATCAGCAGTCGAGCGAGCCTGAGGAAACGCTTTTATTGAAAGCTCAGAGTAACAATTTAAGTTTATATAATCCAAAGTGCCGCGGCTATCTATTAAAGATTTTTACCGGAATATGTAAAAATTTGTTTTGATAAGATTTTCTATAAAACTCCTAACTCTCTTCCCACGCAGTCACAACACGTACCTTTCCTACGAGTAGGAAAATCTCGCTATATTTTAAATCGAAAACATTAAATGAATAATTACATCAAAACAACATGTACTGTCTAATAAATTAAATTTACATTTACATTTGTAAACTTGCTTTAAAGTTTACTAATTTACATCCGTTATATTTTTTCAAAAATCACCAGGTTGGCAATATTACGCTAAATTTGTCGCCAAACGTGGCAGACTGTAATTGGCATATTACATGTGCGGGTATATACTTGTTATGCAACAAGTGCATTCTTAACAAAATACTGGGTTCTAACTTCTAATTACCAAAAAATATCTTCAGAAACCCTTCTATGTTACTCTTAACTCTCTTCTATATTACTCTCTATTAACATAGAAGTTAATGGGAATTTAAAAGGAATAGTATATTGTTTGAAACATACAATATTTCGAATTAACCAATTTCGACTTAATCAAGTCGCAATGTACTAATATTTCCGTTTCCATCTTTTAACATTCAGATTCGAATCGAAACAAATACAGTTGCTGACGCTGATACATTTTGCACTTGTCAGTGAAACATTATATTTCCATTTAGGAAAACCCTTTTATGGGTCGATACATGACCAAACTTATATTTGTAAATGATTGATAAATGATCATATAACATACTGACATGAATGGGGATATTTCGATTCTCCTTAAGGGTGCGCTGCAAACATCATTGCCAAAGGAATGGAATTGATTTGTAAAGAATTCCAAATAGCATTTAACAAAAATATTGAGTTTATTTTGCGTAATAATTCAGAAATGCATCAGCTTGTGATGGATAAATCTAATATGCTTGTAAAATATTTATTCTGTAACAGAATATTTTTTCTACCACGATTACACCTCACAAATACAAATATTTGCACGGAATACTGATTAAAAGAGTGTTTATAAATTTGAAGATGTTCATTACTCAAATCTGATGACTAGAAAAAATTATTTCTATTTCTATCCGATTTTCTTTTCATACCAAGTTTAAAATCAGAAAACAGACGTTAAAGAGCAGTCACAGTTCAAGAAGTGTAAGGAGAAGGATATATAAGGAAAGTATTGTGACAGGGTCGAAAATTCGAATTCGAGTTTTCGACGGGAGAGCGCGTTTCAAGCATCCCTAATCACAAATCGGGCATTTTTGAAGTGATGCCTGTGTGTGTGTGTGTGTGTGTGTGTGCGTGTGTGTGAGTCTGTGGAGACGATAACTGACGAACGAATGGACCGATTCGATCGACATTTGGTACAAAAATCACAATCCACAAACACTGGAAGCGCAGCAAACACTTTTATACGCAGTCGAATGTTCAGAACCCCTCGAAATTTTCGAGTGAAATATTGAAAAAATCGTCAAAAAATGAAAACCTCTAATAAAGTTACGCAATGAGACATTTCTTATGCAATTTTTCATTAGAAAACGATTGACATAAATTTTAGAAAGCTAACATGAACCGTTCTCGAGATATTGCACATTTTTCAAAAAAATTATCAAAAAGTCATAAAATTAAAAAAAAGACATTTCCTATTGAGAAACATGTTCACTTTTCATATGTAATACCATGCGATAAATTTAATGGCAGCATTCTCGTGAATCTAGCTCGTTCCATTCATGAGAAAATATACTTTGAGTAATACTTCTGTATTTGAACGCTAGTATACATTTATCTGCTGTAAGAATAACTTATTTCTTCGTCCATAACGCGTAACGAGATTTTGGTGACGAATTTGGTTGAATGTCGCCAACTTAGCGACTTTTTAAATGTTGCTAAATTAACGAAAAACTCGTCAAATGGATAAAAATGACGCTAAATCAATGACGACTCATTGATGATGACGACATGAAAAATAACGACTTATTGACGAAAATTCAATGTATTGGAAAGAATATAAATAACTACTATAAAAATTATCTATTTTTTACTGTAAAAGTAGTAAATTGATTTAATTATATAAGGAAAGTCATGTGCTGCCCACATCAGATTTTTTTTATATAAGAGTCCCATACGTGAACCCATAATTATCCTTGTAAACTCAGTGATAAGGACAGTAAAGATCAATTCTGTCATATATGTTTATAATAAAAAAACACCTGATGTGTGCAGAGCGTACCTCTTACCCCAAACCGTAATATAAATGTGATTCATATCAATTTAGAAAACAACTAATTGTCACATATGTATGCCCACTTTCAAAATTGATACTGTAAAATTTAAATTTAACATAATTTGCGACATATCAGTTAATTCAAAAACTATTTATGCGCATGTGCACATTCCACATAAAAATGTCATTGATATTATTGCAACGTTTCCTCCAGAATCATGGGTATTGCCTCAACATACAAGAATTAGTGCGAATTTATGTATAATTAACGCTTTATTAAAATCATCAGTAAGCGCTAAACAAAACAATATAGAGTTAATAACTATCTAGCTATCTATCAAGGCAACAACACATTCAGTAACAGCAAAATGAAAATTAGATAATAATCTCAAGAACTAATGTATTCACAATTTTCCTTCACTCGTATTACGGGAACTTCTAACTTAACGAGAAAAAATGATAGAGTATAAAACGTTAGAACTCGAAAAATTCTTAATGTAACTGCCGTGAAAGAACATAGAATTCGGTTTACTTTATAAACAAATTTTATGGAATAAATTATTAATCTTATTTAAAGTGATAGTAAATCGTAACATTTGTACATTGTTATCGTGGCCGCAAAATCCACCATTACTTCTTTGCACCAGTCCCTTAACATAGCCATTAAATCAAAACACTACACATAAAAATCCATATTTTAACCTTTAAAAAATATAGCATTTTTTTACATCTCTATATTATTATAATTACAATTATGTAACAGAATTAACAAACACTTAAGGAGGAAAAATGGACTTTATGGAAGAAAAATGGACCTAATATACATGTAGACTGGCACATACCTCTGTATTTCGAGTCTGTTGCTCAGCATGGCTGTCACCTTTTCCGATTCTTTTTGTGACATTTGAAATCATACTTCGTATTTTTTTAAAAACATTCTCAATACTCAGCTGAATAACGCTTCTCTCTGAATAACAATACCTGAAATCACGGCACACTCTCTTCAAATCTTAAATATTCATTTTAATTCTGTTCATTCACTTTCCTCCTTGCAGCCGCATCATTCATCCTGGAGTTCAAATACGCCCTCCTTGGATACTCCTCAGTGCGATGTCATATCTTTGCATTATTGGCTCTTTCAGTTTCCAATGAAGCTTGGTTTAAGACTTGGTCCTTGGGTATTTTGCCCCAAGTACACCTGCAATTTGCGTAACGTATAATATTGGGGTTATATCTTTTCGGGTCAAGATTGTCGTAGAACGATAACTAAAAACCTGCTCTTTGTTTTGTCATAAATATCAAAATCTACATATGGTACCTCCTGGTCTCACAGTAAATATGAAATTCGAGAAGCTTACAAAATTCGCTAAAATCGTCAATTACGCGATATTTCGCCAAATTTGCCGGCAAGATCAAGCGATTAGGACCTTCAATTAATAGCAATGGCTATCTGTAAAGCTGTCTTTACAGCGATGATAGGACATATGCCGTTAAAATACGTTAGATATTTGCAGCAGTATTTAGTTAATATAACCTAAAATAAGTGAAAATTAGAGGCATTAGTTGACGATGAAGCTTAAAACTATTGTGTTTCAAAGTATCTTTTCATACAAACGTGCCAATTTTGCAAGAAAATTTATATAAATATGGGTTAAATAGCTTTTTATGATTTATTTCAGTTCAGCATTCCACGCATCATCATTTCCAGTACACTTGCACTCTACTAATAGCACATAGCAACGCATGTCCACCAGTTATTTCAGCTTTCAACCATAAAGTTATTAGCTAGTACTTTCTAAATTACTTGAAAAATAAACCCGTTCTATATTGAAATCAGCATAAAACATATATTCAAAAGCTTTTCAAAAAGGACAGAGAGCATTCACGAGAGAAATGTCAGAAAATAGTATACTGTCAACTTCTTGTTTTCTCCCCAATGACAGCTGTCTCGTTTTTCTTGTTGAAGATAATTTTTTACCTCTGAAACGAGTTAATACCATTAAATATTTGTTTAATTTGAATTAAATCACTGAAACGTCTGCAAAAAAAACTGTAAAAGAAAAACTATTTCAAAAATTCAACATATATCATATTGGTAACGGTATAAAACCTATTGGAGATCGAAAACTGGCTCTTTCTTTAGGATAAAAAACCGAAATTACCACACCAGTAAATACATCACATGAAATGCATCACATGACCCAAGATGGAAATCCTTAACAAACGACAGCACGAAAAAGTGAAAAGGAAAAGATAGGTGAAAAGAAATAGAAAACCGAATTCAAAATAATTTATTAGTAAAAATGACTATAAACGTAAGTGCACTATAACAAACTAAATAAAAAAACAACCAATCTAGAACACTAAAGGTGATACATCATAAAATAACTTAAATGAACATGCGCAAAATTTATTTCAAAATTAAATGTGAATAACAGACGGCGATATCATGCGGTGTGTGAAGGAAGGAAAATGAAACAAATAAGCTGTTTGCGAAAATTAAGACAATCACAATAAATAAATTTTAATAAAAAGTTTTTATAAACATCGAAGAGAAACGTTTAACATGGTTTCTGGAATTTTTCTTATGTGTGTGTGTGTGTGTTAGTTTTTTTTTTATTTGGAGAATAAAAATTTTGATTTCGAGAAAGAAAACTAGAGAAAATGATAAAAAGAAAGCCGTTACAAAGTAGATACCAGGATATTGCATTAATCTAATGGAAGGAAGTACATTGTATTTTGTGAAATTATATCGATATTGTGAAATTATATCGATGCATCGCAGTTAGGTGTAAATGTAGAGAACAAAGCATTGTTCTTTTCAAAATAATAAAAGTTGCTATATATTGAATTTAAAGTTTTCATTGGAGGAATGAAAGAACTATGTTTATTTTCAGAACATCTCTACTGCAGAGCGTGCACATAGAAAGTATGGTAACAGAGTATAAATTTAGTAATTAAGTTTTCAAACCTCAGACTTTGAAAAACTCTCAGCATAGAAGATGATTGACCAAATGAGTGAGCTATCGTTTCAAAATCTCTTACTCAGTGTCATATGGGTCATTTTCAGTAAATGGCAGTTTTACATGTTCCAGGTGTTTTAATAAAAGTTTGGATGACATGGATTTTAGACACTGATCGGCCTTATTATATTGTAATACATATTTGTCACCCAATATCTAAAAAATAATTTATATTTTTAATATTTGAAAAAATAGCTTTTTTATTGAATGTCATTCCCCTGTGTGTCCCAACAGCCAAATAACAAAATCACCACTTAAATTTGCAAGCCTTCAGTCTCTAGTTTTCTTTTGATTTGATGTTTTAAATTAAATTAGACAATTTAAAATCAAAACAGTTCATTCATAAAATCAGGAATAACCGCATTCAGAATCTCAGTAACATATCTGTCACCCGTTAACGTACCACCATACAGTATGGGCCCAAGCAAACGGTTTCTGAAAATACTGCACCATACATTCACAGAAAATTGCTTCTGATGATGAATATCCCTTACCACGAATGGATTTGTGCCTGACCAGAAGTGCTCATTTTGAGGATTTATGCATCCATCTTGTTTAAAACAGCATTCAGTCCAAATTACGTTTTTCAGGAAAGAGGAATTTGTATCTTCCTGATTTAGAGCCCAATTAGAAAAATCTAGACGACGTTGATAATCTGTTGGTTCCTGCCTTTGCACACCATGAGTGTTATACGGAAACCATTTATTCAGTCTCAGTATTCTCAAACTATTGCACGTGGTACATTAATCTCTGAAGCAGCGGTACGAACACTACAGAAGTCTGGGTCTACCTCAGTGGCGGTGCGTGCACAGGCATTGCGGCACTGCGGGAGCGACAGTGCTCTCCCTTCCTCGCAACCTGGCGTGCAGCTTCCTACTTACGCATGCGCACAACAGTCAAACACCACGTCGCTGGAATTGTGAAGCATGGTGTTTGAGTGCTGTGCACATGCGCACATAGAACGCTGAACGCAAGGTTGCGAGAGAGAGAGAGAGAGCACTGTCGCTCCCGCAGTGCCTATGCACGCACCGCTACATGTCTACCTAGTCCATCTACGCGATGTACGCTTCCTCGTTCATGCACTCGTTGCACCAATCGGGAAATAAATCTCCCAGAAGGATGTCGAGAATTGGGAAAAGCACGTTGATATTCCCGTGCAGTTTCATTAGCATTGCGATTGCATAAAATGTGCAGCATAAGAATTTCATAAAGTTCTTCGTTGCTATATTGCTACATACTCTCGGTACAGGCTAACTACACTTTAAAAATGCAGCAGAAACGTGAAATACTTGTGGGTCGCTCAGACTGCCGGACTGCACGCATTACGTTTCCGTAAGCGGAGCGATTGATCAATGGCAGAGAAAAAACAACTTTCTCATATGATGATGTGTCTGTTGCGATTGTATGACGCACCGATCAGGGGCAGATATTTGCATATGCATACATTTCTAAGCTGTTTTAATGTTCATTCTGATTGTGTCATTTACAAGTATTATTCTGTAATTAATCATGTAACATTTTAGGGTATTTTACAGGAAGCATATTTTTGAAAAATTGTGAATAAATTCAAAGATGAGAGGCAGATATTATTTGCCTATGATGCATTTCTGCGTTGCGTCATTTACATTCTTGCTGTAAGCATTTACATTTTAATTTGAGATTAATCCTTCACCATCTTTGTTTAAACATATCTCTGAGACTTTTTATAATAAAATGCTGAAACTTTGTACATCACCTTATTAGAGTATGGGGCGCATTGTACTCATTGAAAATGTTTTTTGTACGGGGACCGTATAAAATTTAAATTCTGTATTTCTTCAAAATTAATCCCCTGAAAATTTTTGTCGATTTAATAAAATTCTGTACCTTTTTTACGCTACTTTGTGATTTATTATATATGTCTAAGATCAATATTTAAGGAATAAAATCCGTGGTCAATGTTTTTGGGGCACCCTGTATAACGAAACACAGTTTATATCACCGTGTTCTCTAAATCTTTCGCTACAAGTGTGCTTAATTTTATAATTTTGTATGCTATAGTTTTTGCGATATGGGGCAGAGAACGTCGATGAACGAAAAATTTGTCAAACAGTGGCGACGGAGTCAATTGCTTTGTTTAATATAGAGAAATGCTCAATTAATATCAGTAGATGAGACTTAGTTGTAGCTAACAGCAAAGACAACGAGACTTTGTCGCCCTGGATTATGGATGTTGTGGTATTCATAAGGGCGTAGTGTGTTCTTTCCGCTCTGATACGCCGAGGCAACATCATATGACGGCAAAATGGTTCACGATAAGGCCACTAAAAATAGACGAATGATTGGATGATGAAATGCCAGGCCATTAAAAAATATATAAATACAAACGCGTATGCATACACGTATATTTACAAAAATATTCAAAATGAATATAGGGGTCAAAAGCATGAATTCAAATATTTTATATACTATAATTTAACTGTATAATAGTATGAAACACTAAAAGTAATATAATTGAACATAAGTTGATACCGGACTTAAAATTTACAATAAATATATCCGGTTTTATAAAGAAAAATCCTTCATTACTTTTGGGAGACCAGAAAGTAAGTATGCAGTTTTGAGATTTATGATATATACAACGAAATAAAGCACAGACTTCTAGGAGGTGCCATTTTATGATAGTTTTGACCCGGACGGTCATGATTCCAATAAATTCAGTTCACATAAATTGCAGGTTGGTTGGGGCAAGATCTCCTTGAAGGCCAAGGTTTAAACCAATCATCATTGGATATAAAGTAGCTAACGATGTACTGCTGCTATATCGCACTGAGGAGCAACTAGTAGAGATAAGGAGGGCGTATCTGGACCTCAGGCTACATGATGTGTCAACAAGGAGAGAAGAAGTCAAGATAAATCCATTATATGACCCCCCAAGGGTGCTGTATAGTCAAATTGGAGTTCAGAATGTCCAAAAGCGTGTTTTATAAAAATGAAAGTCCAGAAGAGAGAACAGTCAACAAGAATGACTGTTCAGTAACGTGGATATTCAGCTAATGAAAGTCCAAGTGTGCGTTTCATAATCGATGGTGGTGCAGAAACGTGGAGATATAAGAATGTGTAGTGGTTATGTGAGCAACAGATCTACAAACAGAGGTATGTTCCAATCTGCGTGTATATTAGGCCAAATAAAAATGATTTTGGAATATTAAAATCCTGACCTCACACGTGCTTGTCTCCTTCTTAAGCGTTCATGTAAAAATTAATGTAATTTAATCTTAACAATAATATGTGTTAAATAATAGTTATTTTAAAATTTAAAACGTGGAAATTAATGTGCAGTGTTGTAACTAATGATTATATTTTAGGAACTAGAGCAAAATAGGTAAATAGTAATGTGTGTTGTTGCGGTATTTCCTTACCAAGAGCTTAATGATATGTTTTCTTTCACCGCAACTTTAATAATTGTATGGATCTGTTTGTCGCTTCCGTTCTTTAATGAGGTGCATCTGTACTAAAAGAATTCTTTGGTGGACTTTCTATCAATTACCCTAATCACTCGATCCCTGCTTAGTATCGTCACTTCATCTATCATTCCACCACTCCAAATGTACTTTTTCTAGAGATCGATATTTTATCTCAACTGCCAACATTCCTGAAAAATCTTGAACACTAAATTTTCGCGAAAACAATACATCCTCTACACAAAAGTAAAACAAATGTAGAATTGAAACATAATTATGAAGTCTAACTGAAAAACATTCATAAAACAGAGCTGTGTGAATTGGGATAACCGTCTATTATTTTAGAGACACGATTTGCATCCGAACATTTTGATGTATCCCATGGCGTGATGCAAATACTCAATGCGCACGGCGTACATGTTGGATTCAAATCGCTCCCAGAGATAATGAAATGGTTATTTTCTACTTCTTAGAATAAAATATTAAAGAAAATTCTTCATGGGAAACTGCGGTTTGAAATTCCATTCTCACAGGTGGCACTCGATTCTACAACCAAGCAGCCGAGACAGCATGAGGAAACGCTTGACTTAGATCTCTCAGCCACCAGACCGGCGTGCATAGTATACACGAACCGTATACACGCATAGGTGGGGATAAGTGTACATGTATACGTCTGTAAAATCATGATGTAATGGTATATTCTATTTAGGTTGTATGCTAAAGCAAGAAATACATAAATATATTTGAGGGAATAGACATTATTTGGAATTTAGGATTTTGATGAGATTATATTTCGTACAATAGTACCATTGTAAACTATCAAAGCTAAAGAAATATTTAGAGGAAATGGAAATATTGGATACTTACAATCGTTTATCAATAACCCATCCTTAAATTTGGCAAATTATACACTTGAAAGAGCACAAAATAATATTTAGTGCAGCACCAAATAGATACCATCGATTTGATTTTACCACTTAAAAACAAAATAATAAAAGAGATTTTAAAACTAATTAAATAATAAATGACTTAAAAATCGTTGCTATAAAGATTTAAGTGTTTATTGTTGGCCTTACATTTCATTTCTTCATTTTTTTTAAATTTCATTTCACCTTATATTTAAAAAAAAATTTAAAAATAAAATAAAGTATTATAAATATAACAATGTATTTTTAATTTATTGTAAATACCACTCATTCAATGAATAAGTAAAAATATACACATAATTAAAAACGAAAAGACCTTCACCGGGATATGTACCTGCGAATCCTGAAGCCATTGAATGGCCTAGGATCTCGCGTTTTTCTCCCCAAGGACTTATTCAAAATATTCGAAAAAAATTGATACGTTTTCAAATATTTCCAGGAGGACCTCTAAAATCAAAGTAAAAACAAACGGTACGAGAGACAAATATCTCTTCATTCAAAAATTTTATAAATTTTTATAAATTTTTATAAATTTTATATGCCTTGTTAAATAGGAATTTTACACGCTATAATAGATTTTACATACATTGATAAAATAATCTCTAATTAAGTAGAAGAAATTTTGTGAACTTTTAAAACTATCTAGACCAATAAAACTGAAAAACTACAAAACAATATCTTTAGTTTTACATTAAATTCTTTAAATCTTCACACAAAATATAAAAAACTAACCAATCGCAAAAGACACAATTTTCATTTTCTGTTCATACGCATACAACATAAAAAATCTGATGAGAGCAGCACATGACTTTCCCTGCAGATTTATATTAACGTTCGCTTTATTTTAATTAAATTTATTTCACTTTTAAGTCAATTTTCGTTCTCATTCGGTAACCTGGCTTATTTTCAAATGTGGCGTAGGGAAAGTACGAAAAACTAAAATATCTCGAGAACGGCTAGTCCTAGTGTAATGGGGTTGGTCTTATTCTTTTCGTCTTTAAAAATTACGTATTAAATCAGCATTTAATGGATATATTTGAGTATACCCAGTTCTTTAGTTTAGATTTGGACGATTTTTGCGGGCCATTTTGCAAAAAAAAGCAGGTCATTTTTTTCCGAATCGTATCAAAATCTAATCAGCACCAGAGTAACCGATAAGTGACTCATCTACTAAATTTTGTGTAATTCGGTCTAATAGTTTTTCAGCTACAGTGGATACAAGCTTTTGCGGGCCATTTCACAAAAAGGCGGGTTCTTTTATTCCGAATCGTACCCAAAACTAATCAGCACCAGCCCCGGCCACAAGTGACTTACCTACAAATTTTGTGAAATTCGGTCCATTAGTTTTTTAGTTAGACTGGATAAAAAATCTGCACAGACAGACACACAGACAGACACACAGACAGACACACAGACAGACAGACAGACACACACACAAACGTCACGCTAAAAATGGTTTTTTCGTATTCTAGAGGTCTCGAAACGTGTAGATACGTCGAAAACTCGAGTTGCGATTTTCGGCATGATTCCAATACTTTCCCTATACATTACCATGTATTGCAGGGAAAGTAAAAAGAGTAATTTCAGAAAATTCTTAAACTGAGCAAAGGTTTTTCTGACATTTAAAGGAGTATAGTTTTATAAAAATATTTTTATAAATCTATACTCCTTTTCTTCACTGAAAAAAAAAATTAAAGTTCAATTAAAAGTATCCAGGACAAAAAATGGCGGAAAATATTTTATTTATAAAATCAAGCGCAAAATCATAATTTGCAGTTATCAATAACATTTACTTTTTTCCTTGTGTACATTGATCAGTTTTGATAAACTAATTATGAATGCGAAATATATATAGTTCCATTTCAGAATTTCATTACTGCGAAAGTTTTTATGAGGTGACAGCAACGAAGGGAAAGCAGCGTGTTTTCGAAAATATTTTTTAATTTCTCAATAAATAATTCATTGAAATTTTAAGCTGGGGAATATAGTTTATTGTATAAATTCTATTATTATTAATGCACCACATTCCTAGTATTTTAACAAACACTGTTGTTTTATCAAAATTACTGTTGTTTTGTTAAAATTACTGGTCGCGTGTGTTGTTATAATAACTATGTGTTTATGGCACAGTAAAACAAAAATGGAACTTATAGTTGGTGAATTATATATAGTTATATATTATAGTTAGATGAATTTTACATGGTCATAAATTGCTCTTAGTGGAACTCATTATTTGTAGTACATTGCGATGTTTGCCGCTTTATCTTTCGCGTGAGTTCTGTAAAGGAATATTAATTAATATAGTACTAAATGGATCACACCATTTTAACTTTAACAATAAAACATTTATTAAAAACATAAATACTTAATTATTCAATTACAAATAATTAATCATATTATTTCGGCGGAGGCACTATGTGAGACCACTTAAATTGCCTAAAATATGTATTACACCTAGTTTTCAATGGGCACATACCTTCAAGTCTATCTTGAACTTTGTTAGCAGCACGTACTTGATGTCGTCCTTATTACTAGAATTAACTCGTAGTGTAATGCATCTCCATGTAAATTCGTCGATCATATTGTACTGTTGACTCAAACAAGAAATATCAATAAAAAAAGCAATAAAGAACACTCATGTACTTATTAAGGAACACTTTACAACTAAAACACAATTTTATCTAAACATCTTAAAAGTGTGATGTATAACGCTGACATTTTTGAAATTATCACAGTACTACGACGTGAAAACTTAAAACATCGGTGAAAACGACAATTCTAATTACACAAAACGAAATTTATTCAAATGACGTCATCGAAATATATATCGTCTGCCTCTCTATATATAATCCATGACTATTTAATTCATATTACTTATATTGAAGACTCCTGAGCTAAATTTTATGTGTAAAAATATTCAGCAATTCTTATACAAATCATCGTACAATTGCTTGATTTGTTTATAATCTGTACGCTGTATGGCTGTAGTTTAGCGATCAAATTAAACTCCGTTTTTAAAATAAAGAAATTTTAATGATCACTTAAAGTCAAAAATATTATAATTGCGTGGGCACAGAATTTAGATACACAGATAATACGCAAAAATAAAGCGGTCTTGTGACGGATGCAACACTAAATATGAAATTTAAACGATCTTTAAACATCACAGCAGGAAAAAAATAGATGGCATATTTTATCGTAAAATGATGTCTTCATATACTATGGGTCAAATTATTATTTCAATTTTTATTTAAAAACTACCCAAAATATTTCGCTGATTTTTTTTCATATTTTGTTTGATAACTAGAATATTTCCTGAAATTTTAAAAGTCAATTTGTGGATTTTAACTCCGTTTAAAAAATATTTGAAAAATTATTAATCATAGGTTTCAATGTATTTCATTTTTTCAACCCGGGTTAAATCCAAAAGAAATTGGGTGGAATTACTCATTTACATTCTCAGACATCCATCCCATAGACCGTTTCAACAGCATACTAAAATTTCATTTTAATAAATTCATTTTTACTGCAGTTATCGTGCTAACGGACAGACAGACAGAATGATCAAAGTCATAAAAACTTGTCACTTATGTTGGAAAGTGTTAAAAATGTTTTTTATCTTTTAATTATTCCTTTGCATCGTCATCCTCAAATCTAATTTGTAACATATTAGACTTTTCTCCTTGAGCTTTAAGCTGTGACATATCGAATGAGACTGAAACCCAAGCTCTAGCTAGAGGGGAAATGATCGATAATTAAGCAAAGTAACTTCTACTTATTAATCATTCCTTTACACCTCCACCCCTGAATCAAATTTTTTCCCTCGGTCTATAAGTTAAGATAGATCGAATGACGCCAAACCAAGATTCTAGATGTAGTGGAAGCGCTGGATAATATTTATACATTACACCGTCCCTCACTCAAACAGTTAAGTGCATATTATATAAATTTGTAACTTTTCAGTTGTTAATACGGTAAAGTCGGAAGAGACTAATATATAAAATTTCAGCAAAATTTCACGTTTCCCGCTTTAGAGGTTGACGACGAGATGCAGTAATCAAGATATAGTGGTTAAGAATATAGGATGAAGTGTTGGTGGGATAAGGACGCATTTATCTTTTATATAATATACAGCTTTTATGAATGCTTTTATATTCTACTACCCAATAACTTGCTTCTGATTGAAAATAGTAGCATTTATATTTCAAACCATCACCTTCTAGCTGTAAATCAAGACAAATGAATTGTTTGACTTGATACATTTTGTTCAATATCAGTATAACGTGCTATTGCCATTTACCAGATATACTTACATGGCTGTAAGTGGCTTAATTACTTTCCTTATATACATAACGTATAAGTAAAATATTGTGATGAGATCGAAAATTCGAATTCGAGTTTTCGACGGGAGAGTACTTTTAAAGCATCCCTGATCACGAATCGAACATTTTTGAAGTGATGTCTGCGTGTATGTGCGTGTGTGTGTATGTGTGTGTGTGTGTGTTTGTGTGTGTGTGTGTGTGTGTGTGTGTGTGTGTGCGTGTGTGTGTGCGTGTGTGTGAAAGTATGTGTGTGTCAGTGAGTCTGTGAAGACGATCATTGACGAACGAAGGGACCGATTCGAATGAAATTTGGTACAAAAATTACAATCCGTAAACATTGGAAGCCTATTGTTTCTATACGCAATCAAATGTTCAGAACCCCACTAAATGTTTGAGTGAAATTTTGAAAAAAATCGTCAAAAAATCAAAGATATTGCACATTTTTCCAAAAAACATTATCAAAAAGTCATATAAAATAAAATAAAAAATATTTCCTATTGAGAAACATGTTCACTTTTCATATGAAATACCATGCGATAAATTGGGTGACATCATTCTTGTGGATCTAGCTCGTTCCATTCATGAAAAAAGATACTTTGAGTAATACTTTTCTATTTGAACTAGAATAGTCATTTATCTGCTGAATAACTTATTTCTCCGTCTATAACGCTTGGCGAGATCTTGGCGACGAATTTGGCGGAATGTCGCCAACTTGGCGACATTTTTAATTGTGGCCAAATTGACAAAAATCTCGCCAAACGGATAAAAATGACGCTAAACCTATGAAAATGACGACTTATCGAAGAAAATTCAATATCTTGGAAATAATATAAGTATCTACGAATAACATACTAAGAATAACATTTTTTTAACTGTGAAAGTAGTAAATTCATTGCATTATATAAGGAAAGTCATGTGTTGCGCACATCAGATTTTTTACTTTTGTAAACAAATGATAAATGGACAGGTAACTTGTAGAATAGAAAGTACTCAATATTTTTGTGATGTAAGCTCTGCACAAATCATTGATATACGAATAAATTAAATGGAAATAGTTTTCTAAATATAAGTATAGAGAGGTAGAGAGGGAGAGGCTCCAAGCGACTTCAACAGTCTTATAAATCTTTATTATGTATCGTTTAAATTCACTATTATCATAAATATGATAATCATTATGCATAATTTTCGTTTATCAATGTATTCTTTTAAAAAAACTTAAACATATTATCTTTCGAGTTGGTAACAGTATTCTTCATTCTAATGCATTGGAAATTATTGTCTGATTTATATGCTTTTTACTTTTCTTATATACATAATGTATAAGGAAAGTATTGCGACGGGGTCGAAAATTCGAATTCGTTTTTCGACGAGAAAGCACGTTTCAAGCACCCCTGCTGAGGTGATGTCTGTGTGTGTGTGTGTGTGTGTGTATGTGTGAGTCTGTGGAGACGATATCTCACGAACGAATGGACCGATTCAAACAAAATTTTGTACAAAAATCACAATCCGTGAAAACTGAAAGCCTATTGTTTTTAAACGTAATTGAATGTTCAGAAACCCCCTAAATTTTCGAGTGAAATATTGAAAAAATCATCAAAAAATCAAAACCTTTAATAAAGTAAATAGACATTTCTTATGTAATTTTTCCTTAGAAAACGGTTGACATAAACTTCAGAACGCTAGCATGAACCGTTCTCGAGATATTGCACATTTTTCAAATAAATTTACTAAAAAATCCCTTAAATTAAAAAAAATATACTAACTGTTGAGAAACATGTTCTCTTTTCATATGTAATATCATCCGATAAATTGGTTGACATTATTCTTGTGGATCTAGCTCGTTCCATTCATGAGAAAAAATACTTTAAGTACATGAGAAAAATGTTCATATAAGAGAAACATGTTAAATTCTCATATGTAATATCTGTGAGACCAGAAACAGTTCTCACATTTTAAGAGACACTTTTATGTGTGGAATTTATGGTGGCCGAAACGGCAAACAAAGCTTGTAGTCTGGCTGGCAACAAAGTTTATTGCGACGTGAACCTAAATGTCAAAAGACTATAAATTTAGGGGTGCCATAGCAGAGGGGCTGAGCTGGGCCTTGCTAAATATTGAATGATGCCATTGGGTAAAGAAGAACCAATGAGCGCCAAAAAGAAGTAAAGGCGGAGTTACCCCCTCCCCCCCCCCCCCCACCGAGGGAATCACAGCCTGTGACCCGAGAACGAGAATAAGAAAGATATGAGATTTTGACTTAAGAGCATACCACAAGAGACGATGATTTAATTTTGACTTAGAAGCATGCCAGCATAAAATAATCACGATATTGACTTAAGAGCACGAGTAGAGAAGAATGGAAAAACCAACAGATTTGTAGAGTGTCCCGTAGCGGTTCCAAATTAATGGAGATAGATCAATTTGCGAGTGCATTCAGAGTACGAGGAGGAGCCACACACCCAAGAGTTACGGCAGTACTAAGACTGATGCAAGCCGTTGAGATATGATAAAGCCCAAGACTAATTGGAAGGTATGTGCCCAACGATTATCATAGGTCCTAGACACGATAGTAATTTTAATAATTCTGGTCGCATATGTCCCCTCCGCTTGCAATAAGTAATGAAAATAAATGTTGTTAATAAATGTTATTAAGTTTAAATGGTGTGATCAATTTAGCATTTTATTTAATTAATTATTCCTTTACAGGACTCGCACGAAAGGAAAATAGTTGAAGGGTTTACAGCGGCACAACAAGTAATGTACATCAAATATAATTCCACTATATGAGAATAACGGCCGTGTCATCTTAATGAATTTAATATTAAAATAATAATTCCTTAAATGTATTCAATATGTAAAAAGTGTAACTTTAACTCTATTTTAATTCGATTGCCACAATATCATGTGATAAATTTGGTGACATCATTTTCGTGGATTTAGCTCGTTCCATTCATGAGAAAAGATGAAAAGATATTTTGAGTAATACTTTTGTATTTGAATACCAATAGTCATTTATCTGCTATAAGAATAAATTATTTTTCCGTCCATAACGCTTGACGAGATTTTGTCGAAGAATTTGGCGGAATGTCGCCAACTTGACGACTTTTTGAAATGTTGTCAAATTAACTAGAATCTCGCCAAATGGATAAAAATGACGCTAAATCAATGAAAATGACGACAAATTGTCGAAAATTCAATATCTTGGAAAGAATATAAGTATCTTCAATAAGAAAAACAATAAGAATTTTTTTTACTGTAAAAGTAGTAAATTCATTGCAGTTTATAAGGAAAGTCATGTGTTGCCCACATCAGATTTTTACATATATAGTGGGTTTAAATCCATCGTTTTCCACTACCAGCATTGTTAAAGTAAATAACGTTTTATTACGACGATCACATCTTGAAAATATTAAATTTCATTATAATTTCTTTCTAATCATGGACATTTCTTTCATAAATTTCAGGGTTGAATGTTTTTACATTCATCCTGAAATTTCATGATTAGACTGCACCTTCTTAAATTTTCATCTTAAATTTTCATCTTAAATATTAGATGTACTTATCTAATTCTTGTGCTATTTACATACATAGTGTGATCCAAATCGTAATTTTACATCACTAGCATTAATGGGGAGAAACATCATGTTTTTTAAAAGAAAATAATACCCTCAAAATATTAAATTACATTGTAATATGTTTTCTGATCATAGAAATGTTATTCTTTAATTATAAGATTAGAATATTTTTACATTCATCCTAAAATTTCATGATAAGACTATTCATGCTTAAATTTAATTTTTAAATTTCATTATTAGAATAGTATTTTGTTAATTATGAAATTTCATTCTTAAATTTCGTTATAATCATGGAAATTATATTTTAATCAAAAAATCTACGCAGTTCAAATTTTTTACATAATATATCACCATATCAAATTTCTTAACAGTACTTACAGACATGCTTAAGTTATCGTGTTCATACAGTTACAGGAACATACAGGCATAATTCCCAATGTTATCGAAATGTGTTCATGATGTTCTAAATATACTTATTTTTTTTCAAATTCTCAAAATTAAAATTTTCGGGAATCATACTGTTATATGAGAAAATAGTGTTTCTTTAAATAATCTCTCATTTGCAAGTTGTTTTTAATAAATTTTCCTCTTTCCGTTGGAGATCTCAATCCGTCACCGGTAAAGTGTGTTCTGGGGTCGATACAATAAGCGTGAACATAGTCTGACTTTCCGTTCATAAGGGGGCTTCTGAAGATTCTGGGAAAACACAAATATACAAGATAGGATCAAAAAGTTCGGAGACTGTGCTGATATCTCCGACCTTGATTGGAGGAGAGGGGGAACTATTTTACCGCGGCGTAGAGACACATGTGATGCGAGATATGAAAAAAAAGCATGTCCGCAGTGCATGGTTTTTCTAGACAATGCGTGTCAGTGAACTGTAGTCGTTCGCGTTCGTCGAAAACAGAACTGTCGTTTGAAGAACAACGTGTGAATATCAAATTCTGCCAGCGTTTGGGGAAATAGTCGACCTGAGTGCAATGCTTCTGTTGGCGAATCTATATCCCGCCTAAAAATATCCCGCCTAACGCTCTCTATAAAAGCAGCATTTCATTCATAAATAATTTCCCATTCATGTCATTCATCACAATACTATAATAATTTATTTTATTTAAAAATTAAGACCATGGAGCTACAGGTAATTAAACTCCATGCGTAAAACTTCATCGAAAAAAATCGTCCTTCTCTTTGTAAAATCAGTGAATATTTCATTCATACCAGCTATGCAGACTCAATGAACTAAATGATTTTGTGTTAAAGAAATACAGCAATTCTAATACAACTCATTCTACATATTTTGCTGTTTACATTTTACAAAGATGGAAAATAGGCTTCGTTGTAGAAATAATCAAATTTGGATGAGCATTTAAACTCAAATATATTGTAATTGTGTTGTTTCAGCAAAAAGATGCACAGAATTTAAGCAAAAATAAAGTGGTTTTAGGACGGATACAACACTCAATATGAATTAAAAAGAACTTTAAAAATCAAGATTTTGAGACAAGAAGGATACCATATATCCTTTTGAAGTGGGTCACGTGATATTTTCATATCATGGTCACGTGATCACTTCATATAAGAGGTGTTATTATTATTTTAATTTTTATTTAAGAAACTACTGAATATATTTCGCTGAATTATTTTTTTATATTTTTTATGGAACAATTTGAATATTACCGAAAACTTTCGAAGCGATTTGTGAATTTTAAATCCGCTTGAAGCATGTTTGAAAAATTAGGTCCCATAGGGCTCAATGAAATTAATTTTTTCAACCCGGGTTCAATCCAAAACTAATTGGGTGATATTATTCATTTATAGTCCCATAGGTCCTACAGACCGTCTGAACAACATACTAAAATTTCATTTTGAATCTTCCATTTATAAAAAAAAAATTCATTAAATTCTTTAAATCTTCAGACAAATGTGCAAAAACTAATCACTCTCAAAAGTACATTTCTCATTTTCCATTCATACACACACAACAGAAGAAAAATCTAATTTCAGAAAATTCTTAAACTATGAGAATTCATTTCTGACTTAAATGAAAAATATTTTTATAAAACTAAACTCTTTTTTTTTCACTGAAAAAAATAATTTAAAGTTCAATTAAAAATATCCAGAACAAGAAATGGGAAAAATATTTTATTCATAAAATCAAGCATCAAACCATAATTTGCAGTTATCAGTTAAATTTACTTTTATTCATGCGTAGATTGATAGGTTTTGATTATATAAATTATTAATGCAAAAAATATAGTTCCGTTTCAGTGAAAGTTAATAATGCAAGTAAAGTAATGAAAGTCCCATTACTGTAAAATTTTTTATGAGGCGACAATAAAGAACGGAAAGCAGCGTTTTTAAGTACTTTATATTTCTCAATGAATAATTCATTAAATTTTGCAGTTTGGGAATTCAGTTTATTGTATAAATACTTGCTTTATTGATGTACCTCTATTTTCTAGTATTTTATAAAACACTGATGTCTTATCAAAACTTCAAATTTTAATTAGTGGTGCCGTGTGTTATAATAACAACTATGTGTTATAATAACAACTATGTGTTATAATAACAACTATGTGCAACATCAAAGTTTTAATGGAATTACTGTGAAATGCATAATTTTGAAGAAAGTTCAAATAAATACTTATTTGCCAGGAATAGTGTAAGTATTAGCATATTTTGGCGATATCCATTACGACATTTCTAACAGCTTGCTTTTAAAAAATAAGATAGTGCATTCTGTCACTACAGATACATTTTGTATATATTCATTTCATTACAATTCATACTTTATTTATAATTTTTCGTTTTTATTTTTCTACTTAAAATATAACATGCATTTTTTTTAATTAAGCATTATTTAAATATCACTCAGGGTACAAATAAGAAGAGTAATTGTTCCTAAGATCGTTATTAAACTTTACTTTAAAAATTTTCAGAATTCCTTTTCATCTTAATTGATATCGAACACAAAATGTAATTGATGTGTAATTTAAAACTACAATAACAGGAAATCCATGAATAAGCATACATATGGTAGCAAAGGGTTGCTCCCTTCATTCTTAGCCAACTTCACAAGCTTGGTCATTCTATACTTATTTTAAAGATAATTTGACAGTACTGTGAAAGATATTGTTGCGAACATGTAATAATCTCTCACTGGCGTCACCCGTCAGTCTTTTGTTTCAATCTTAGACCAAGCGATGCAATCGGCTTGTTTTCGCCAGTAGAGTAGACAGCAGTACGAATATTCTTACCCTGACGTCACTCTATGGTTGCTAGAATTTCGAAATAACGATTAGTCTAGAAGATATTAGATAATTCCGGAAATTTCTACAGAGAGATTTCTTGAAGTTTCTATGGAGAAGCTATAAAAATTACTCATCACTCCGTAGAAGTTCTGTTGACCAGTTGATATGCGAGCTACAGTGAACCGTGACTTTATCAGTGTTTTGAGGATAGTAGCTGTTGTTTTGTGAAATTATTTTCGTCAGCATTTTGAGAATAATATTGCTTATTCTGTGCAATTAGTGAAGCAGCTCTGTTTGATTGTATATTGTTCCTGTTTACTTTTCGCTTGCGAATAAATTAAGTTATCGAGAAACTTGGACTCGTTCTTATATCCTGCGTATACATTCACGATTCTAGAGGATACGTTTAGTAACATTACAATAAGTGCAATACACTTTGTGAAAAGGATAATGTGAACTTGGCAACATATATATGCACAAATAACAACAATAATGCAGCTTACAGCTGTTTCGAGGATTGCATGACTGCTTATTTATGCAGATTTGTATCCATGCTTCATTTAAGCGTATATTGACCAGATGGTTTCCATAGTAATGGACTTATTATTTCATATCAATTAGGAATATACATTTGAAGTATGGTCAAATATAGATAAAATTCAGAAATTTAATTGTAAGAATCTGTTGAGTTAAATTCAAACCATATAATTATAATTGTAGTTTTTAATCATTAATAATGTTCAAAGAGGGACCATATACCTTTCTATTGTCAAGTTATCTACCGCATTTATATGCTACTTTTTTTCCACTTTCTTTTAACAATATGTGCTGAATTGTTTAAAATTTAATATTTTTTTTCACAAAAAGAAACAAAAATCTGGTGACCGAGGCTACGAAACTGAGGATATCGCCAAATGTAAGAAAAATTTCCAAATTTACGTAGATGACGCTCAATCAACAAAAATGACTACTACAAAATAAGAAAAATTCTATAATTTGGGAAATTATGTTCAATTTATGTGATTATTCTTGTCGCTTTCGGAGAATAATTTTTCTTGTTTCGAAATATAGTAATGGTTTAATAAGTGTAATGGTTAATTTTAACTATTTTCATACATGACATTTATTAAAAAAGGCGAATACATTTAATTTTTATTCTTGTGTTAATTTTTTTCTAAAAATGATATGTATAACTATTTGATACCTATCAAAAGCTTTGTTTTAGAAAAATAATTTTGGAGAGGACCAAGGTTTAATAATTATAATTTTGAACACAAAATATAAAAAAATTGGCTCGGACCTAGTCATGCTCAGATAACAAAGATCGAATCTAGGTTCCTCAAATCTAAAATGGAGATATGGCGGAAATCATATATTCATATTATATGTCTCGGGACGGTCCAGTCAAGCCCAGAAAACAAAGTTTGATTCTGGGCCCTCAAGAGCAAAATAGGAGCACAGCCCCGAGATGAGTTATAATTAAGGAAGTAAAACTTGATATATCTCGGATTATATGCAGTAGATCCTATTACGATGTGTCCAGTTAGTTAGATGGGTTAGATCCATTTAAATGCAAATAATAATTTCTTCCACGCTTCCATGATCAACCAAGAATCGTGGCAAAATGTTACTGCAGATCTGGCACATTGTTTGAGACATTGCTTGAAATCACAGACAGAATGCCACGACGAATGCGTGCTGTAATTTGTACAAAAGGTGATCCAATGACATATTACCATTTACGAATTTTCTTTTTGGTCAGGCAGTGTATGACACCAGAGTCCAGAGTACATCATTAAGCATAATTGAGTAAGATGAGATTGTTCAGTTGTAGGTTCAAACTGATTATTATTTTGAAGCAAAATTAATTCCAATTAACAATTTTAATACTTTATTTTCCTTATAATACGTACGAGTTAAAATATGGTTTAGTTGTGGCTGTGGGAATTTAAGTAACTGATCTGCTTTCTTTCAGTATTTTGTTCCTGCTCAAATGTCCTTCTTTCCTCAACGGCAGAATTAATCACTGCTGGAACCGAGCATGGGTACTTATATGTGAAGAAAATTGATCGCCGCATTCGCCATCTCCCAATCACATTAGCTTTACCCCTGAACATCCCATAGAATAGATACTCTTGTTATCCAAATAAAAGTCTGAAATTCGACTATGGGGCATAATTTAATCGGACACATTTTCAATTGAAATGAATGATTTCGACTCTGAGTATCATTCACTGCTAAACAAAATGAAAGTTATTACACATTTCCATCTTAAATTTTTAAGAGTGTACTTTGCTTTGTTTTTGAGAGATTTAAATAATAGCACAAGAATATGCCTGACCTGAACGAAAATATTTTAAGTAAACACCAGAATATTAATAATTCATTCTATGACGCTCAGAGTGATAATTTCCATGCATCGACATACTGTTTCATCCATAAAGAAAGTAAATTATGTGTAACAGTAAATTTATGCTAATAATCATACAGTAAATTTATGCTAATAATCATAAAAGTTAGAATATTTGAACATGCATGCAAATAATTTTTAAATCGAAGAAATAATTTGTGTTTGGAGACGATGATGAAAAATGACCCTATATAACCTCGCCTTATTCAATTTAAAGCAATATTAGTGTTTTGTAAAAATATACGAGTAATATACGTTAGCACGATAACTGCCGTAAAAAGGACTTAATCAAAATGAAATTTTAGTATGTTGTTCAGACGATCTGTTGAACCTACGGGAATATAAATGAAATATATCACCCAATTAGCATTGGACTGAACCCGGGTTGAAGTAATGAAATACATTGAACTCTATGGGACCTAATTTTTCAAACATTTAAGCGGATTTAAAATTCAAAAATTGCTTCGAATGTTTTAGAAAATATTCAAATTATCCTATAAAAATATGAAAACATTTCAGCAAAATATATTCGGTAGTTTTTTAAATAAAAATTCAAATAGCAATTCCACCTATCTTATAAAGAGATCACGTGAATCACTTCAAATTAAAATAAGTCATCCATCTTGTGTCAAAATCGTGATTTTTAAAGTCCTCTTTAATTTATATTTAGAGTTGTATCCGTTTTAAAATCGCTTTATTTTTGTTTAATTTCTGTGCATATTTTTTATGAAAAAACGCAATTTCAATATATTTGAGTTTAAATGAGCATCAAACTTTGATTATTTCTACAACGAAGCCTGATTTTCACTTATGGAAAATGTAAACGCATCAAGCTGTAAGATGAGTTGTATAAGAATTACTGAATTTATTTAACGCAAAATTGTTTAACCCTGGAATCTGCAATATAGTTGATATGAATGAAACATTCACTGACTTTACTTTTATTCATTGACAAGTTTTTAAGTAAAAAAAATATTGTAGTACTGTGATGAATGAAAGGAATAGAATAAAAGTGTATGAATGAAATATTCATTGCTTTTTCATACAGAACCAGGCGATTTATATTTCAATGACGTCATTTGAATAAAGTTCATTTTTTTCAATGACGTTTTAAATTTTGAAATATAATAAATTATTGTAGTATTACGATAATTTTAAAAATACTACCGACGAATGTATCGCATTTTAGAGATGCTTAAATAAAATTGCATTGCATTTGGATAGTGTTTCATAATCAATGTTTTATGCAGGATTGATCTTTCTTGTATTTTCCATATAATGTGATCATTTCGCACCTATTGATTGAATAATTTCGGAATGTGAAAAATCAGTTTCTTATTTTTCCATCTGTTTAAATCAATTTTTCAAATGTCGAAGCAATCTTGAAAAACCATTCATTGCAGATTTACATCTCGCGTCTATTGAATTTTGAGATATTTTGTCTGACATACTTTATCTTTAATATTATGTATTATATTTAAAATACTAATATTTGTAATTAAATTCATTTTCACATGTCGGGTAAAATAGAAATTACCTTTTTATGCAACATTAGAAAAAATATTATATTTTTCATGAGTTTTTTCCTCTTCAGAAAAAAGTTATTGACGCTGAGTGGAAAATAAAATGTAAAAGTATGTTGGAATACGACGCTATTATACATTCACGGAATTTAAATGTCAAATTTGACGATAAAGAACATTTATTTTTTTAATTTTTAAACTTCTTATTTTTAAGTATTTAAAAGAAGTACATAAAAATGAAATAGTAATTACGAAATATCCTCATCTAAAAAATGTGTTTAAATGTTTATCAAAGCGAAATCTTAGAAAATTCTAAATGAAGTTAAGTATCAAGGATAATTTTTATTTGGTTATATCATTACTGCAAAAGAATGTTTTGATAAGAACTATAGAAGAGTTTCTTGAATTTTATTGAATAGTTTATTGACACACTTACATTTTAAACCAGAATACTAATTTACTTAATTTGCATATTGAACAACATAACTAACTGAGGGCAGCACTGTCATGAGCAATATGGATGTTGAAATGTATATATCACGGACACTTATTTAACTGTAAGCATCTGGAGATATGTCTGCCACCACTCCGTATGTTTTGATATATTTCAAGGTTGTTGAAAACCCAGACCGTCCGACTCATCCAGTGGACATGAGCAACTAATTGGACGGCCGGATATATATATGGCAAGGGTGTGCAACATTCAAATATTTGAGAGTGCGAACATAAAGTTAATTCGTATATATGTGGAAATTTGTGCATGAAATGAGACAACTGCTCAAACTCTGAGAGTTTTAGTTCTTTTCGACTCATTAGAACAGTTGCACATATCTGGTGGATGAACGTCCGTTGTTATGGAAAACATCAAGCTTTTACTATACAACCCCTACTTCCACCCGACATAGTTTGGAACATCACACTTCAATCCTGATACTTCCTTGAACAGGGTATGCAACAGCTCGTCACTGGCTCTTGGCCTATCTTCTTCACTGTGTTTCAACGCGGCCAGTGTCAGATTCAAGGCTGCTTTCAATGCCGCTTCCGCCTGGCCCTCAGTAATAGACGCTCTTGGGAAGGTGCGTCTGAGAAGCCGATGGAACTTTGGCAGCTAGAAAAAAAAAGATCAAATTGCAATATCTCCTGTCTTTCATATCCTATTTTATTTAGAATAAAATAGGTGAAATTGATGATCTTGGAGAAGAATGGATATTTAAAGTTCAGCAATTTGTTAAATATTTGCAAACGAATTATGTATTATTTATTATATGCTGTATTCAAAATCTTAAAGCATTCAAGGTGGTAGGATTATTATTTAAAGAAATTTAATGGAATGTTATCCCTCATGAAGTTATAAACCGCAGTATATAAACTCTCTGCTTAAAATTTGAGACGACAGATATACGAACTAAACAGTTTTTAATACGATTCTTCTTACACTTCTCCTTTCTAAAATCCTGCATTTGTATATTTATCAATGTTTATGCCAAATTTGTTTTATTTCTAATTTTTCAATCGTGTTCCCGTTTCCAATGCTTTCTTATTTTTACTTTCCTTATATACATAATGTATAAGGAAAGTATTGTGTGAATTCGAGTTTTCGACGGGAGAGCACGTTTCAAGCATTCCTGATCACGAATCAAACATTTTTGAAGTGATGTGTGTGTGTGTGTGTGTGTGTGTGTGTGTGTGTGTGTGTGTGTGTGTGCGTGTGTGTGTGTGTGTGTGTGTGTGTGTGTGTGTGAAGATGATAACTGACGAACGAATGGACCGATTCGAACCAAATTTGGTACAAAAATCACTATTTGTAAACACTGGAAGCCTATTGTTTTTATACGCAATCGAATGTTCAGAACCCTCCTAAATTTTCGAATGAAATTTTGAAAAAATCGTCAAAAAATCAAAACCAATAATAAAGTTACGTAAATAGACATTTCTTATGTAATTTTTCATTAGAAAACGATTGACATAAATTTTAGAACGCTAACCTGAACCGTTCTCGAGATACTGCACATTTTTCAAAAAAATTATCAAAAAGTCATAAACTAGAAAAAAAATATTTCTTATTGAGAAACATGTTCACTTTTCATATATATTATCATGCGATAAATTGGGTGACATCATTCTCGTGGATCTAGCTCGTTCCATTCATGAAAAAAGATACTTTGAGTAATACTTTTGCATTTGAACGCCAATTTATCTGCTGTAAGAATAACTTATTTCTTCGTCCATAACACTTGGCGAGATTTTGGCGACAAAATTGGCTGAATGTCGCCAACTTGGCGACTTTTTGAAATGTTGCCAAATTAACGAAAATCTCACCAAATGGATAAAAATGACGCTAAATCAATGAAAATGACGACTAATTGTGGAAAATTCAATATCTAATATGTTATATAATATATAAATATATAATAATAGTTATATAATATATGTCGAAAATTCAATATCTAATAAGTATATATATATATATATATATATATATATATATATATATATAACTTATTTCTTATAAGTTATATATATATATATATAACTTATTTCTTCATCCATAACGCTTGGCGAGATTTTGGCAACGGAATTGGCGAAATGTCGCCAACTTGGCGACTTTTTGAAATGTTGCCAAATTAACGAAAATCTCGCCAAATGGATAAAAATGACGATAAATCAATGAAAATGACGACTAATTGTCGAAAATTCAATATCTTGGAAAGGATATTAGTAACTACTAGAAGAAAAATATATTTATTTTACTGTAAAAGTAGTAAATTCATTTCATTATATAAGGAATGTCATGTGTTGCCCACATCAGATTTTTTATTATATGGTTAAATACTGAGTATGACAAGTAATTACTCGTTTCAAAATTCACACTAGCGTCTTTCTTTTCAATATGATAACGTTTTTTTCTGAACTGTGGAGATATGTCAATAATTAAACCAGGAATAAATGTAGATGTACTGCCAAAAAAATTGAGGACGAGCTTATAAAAACTGACTCCTGGGCTTTTTTACGTGTTAAGCAAGCATTCAAATGTCAGATAAAAGTACCTGAAGGCTCCGGAAAAGGAACGGGTAGAAATCATATTTCCAACTACGGATTTGGGTAAACTTCATCTCGAACCAGTGGTTAGTGAAGAGAGAGAGGGCGAGAAAGCCGAAAGACCAGATACCAAAAGGCTTCACCATCCACCACTAGGTTTTCGCCCAAGTACACTCCTCTGCATGGTAATACCTCATTAGTCCACACCAAGTACATAAAATAGAATTTAGTGTGTTTCCCTAATTCATTAGTAGTTATAATCATACAATCTCTTACAAATAATTTCAACATGAAACGTCTCGATCCATTATGAGGTTTTGTCACAGGCTATATAGACAATATCTGTCACAACCTAAGAACAATTTGTTCCTTTATTTAATAAGACCTTCAGTTTAATGCTTAGTAATGACCTTAAGCATATTTTACTTTAAGAATCCTGGTTCATTTATCTTAATCGGAATTTTATTTGCAAGTTATATACTGTCCAAAAACTTAATTTTGCCTGGCTTCTTATCCTTGATTTCATAAAGATTAAATCGTTATCTAGGTACATACATGCCTAAGTCTTTAAATATTATTAAAGGTCTTGGCTTGTCTATGTAAATTTAAGGCCTTTAAATTTCTTATACTTTTATGAATTTATGTTTTTGTCTTTTCCCAATTTTTGAGTTAAATTTTGGCTGTATGACATTTGATACTATGCCAATTTTAAATCGTAAGTTATATGTATTAACTCATTGTACTGATTTATTGTAGTCTGTATTTATTGTATTATGTATTTATTCATTGTACTAATACATGTTTCTGAAGAAGAACCTTTATACGTCCGAAAGCACTAAGGTAATTTCGATATATTTGTATCTTAAAAAAATTGACTAATTTGAAAATAAATCTAATAATCTGTCTCATTTGAAAAAAAATATTTTGAAAGTTGTAATAGTTGGTAATTGCATTCTGTTTAGAAAATAAATTTTAATCTTAATATAAGTAGTATGCGAAAGAAAAATGAATGCGAAATAAAAAATTATATGAAAAATCTGATGGCTTAGAAAATCGATAAATTAATGGATATATGTTTAATTATTGTAAATATGCCCACCTTCTGGTCATTTCTGTTGTTAAGTTGATACATGAAAAATCGCACAGCACGGCTGTGTTTGACGACATTACTAAAACATTATCAGCCTTTAGGTCCAGGTGGCAAATCTTACGACTGTGCAGATCAGTGGCGGATTTCAGGAGGGGCGATCGAGGCGATCGCCCCCCCCCCAAACGCCTGACGAACGTCTACGTTTTAGCAAATAAATTATAAAATTAAAAAATATATATATCATTAGGGAGATACTTTGGGCTTGCTCTCCCTCCCTCAGTTTATCCACGAAATTGCGCCCCCCATAATGAAAGTCAAAAGTCTACGCCTGGATGTCTGGATGTCTTATATTTACAAGATTTAGTACCATCGACTCTTTTAGCGAAAATCAACACGGACGAAGAGTCAGTCACTCCTCACATCTTCGACAGAGCTAAGCAAGAAGTAGCACAGAATAGCCGAACTAGGAGTGGAAGAAATGAACAGTACACTTCAAGTTGAGGTGATTAGCTGGAGAACACCAAATGGATGCGAGAAAATACCGATACCGGCAAAGTACCCAAGTCTGCTTTTGAAGCACTATGGAACTGCGATCCTGCAGTGCACCATGTGATCTACGTGTTACTGAAATTTCTTGTAGCATTACCAATTACTGTTGCAAGCGCCGAGCGTGCCGCCCAGGTGGTGAAGTGGATAGCGTCACCGACTGCTGTCTAGTGGGCTTGGGTTCGAATCCCGAGTAAGGCATGGTTGTTTTCCTGAGGATGAAGACAGTCTTCCGCCTTCTACGTCCTCGTTAAATGAGAAGCTGCACCCTTCAGACCTTAGTCAGTGATGCTTGCATGTATTAATAAACTTTGTATTCTTGTCTTGTGTGTCATTCTCTCTGTCCTTCTGGTGTCACTGGACCTGTATTCGTGCTAATGCAGAAACAGGAGTCATAAGCAACAACAACAACCGCCGAGCGTAGTTTCTCAGCACTAAAACGATTGAAGACATGGCTTCGAAACACAATTAGAGAAGATCGGCTAGTGGGATTGGTTTTGTTGCATGTGCATTATGATATCGCACATTAACAATTTTAGATCGATTTGCTAAAGAAAAAGCAAGAAGACTTGAGTTGATATTATAATGATGATTCTTCCTGGGAGGTGCCAGGGTTTTTGCGATGGACTCCGTAAGGCTGTTAAGGAAAATGATCGACAATAAGCTGAATTGGAAATTACATTTGAATAGTGTTATAGGTACTATCCCCGGCAAAAATTATGGAATCACTTCCATGTTATTTCAATGGGAAACGACGTTCAATACCCTACAACTTTTGATGCACGGATACCCTGAAAAACCCTTTTTGAGCGAAATTGAAGAACTTTAAATGCTTAACAAAACAAAAAATATGTGAAAAATTTTGCACTTTTCATTATTTAATAATTCACGATCAAAAAATGGGAAAAAAGCTAGAGATGGAAAGAAAAAACTCGTAAAAACTAATTTGGAATAATAAATTTGATCATGGAAAATCATTAAGATATAGCTCCTAATGTTTATATGATCAAATTTATTATTCTAAATTAGTTTTTACGAGTTTTTTCTTTCAGCCTACAGCTCTTTTCCCATTTTTTAGATGTGAATTATTAAATAATGAAAAGTGCAAAATTTTTCAAACATATTTTATTTTGTGAAGTTTTTAAAGTTCTTCAATTTCTCTCAAAAAGGGTTTTTTAGGGCATCAAAAATTGTAGAGCATTGAACTTCGTATCCCATTGAAATAACATGGAAGTAATTCCATAATTTTTGCCAGGGGTAGTAAACTCTATCAAACCATTGGTCTTTTCTTTTGATGTTTTTGCGTAATGTTTTTGCGTGATGTTTATACGTGATGTTTTTCGCGTAAAAATTTATTGATTCCTGTGCAGCTAAAATTGCAGAAAAATGGGAAAATGTAAATCAATGTTCAGTGCTTATTAATACCTATATTAACTGCATTTACTCATGTTCATCCTCCTTTTCTACCACAATCTAAGAAAAATAAAATGTATTTGTATTGTATCGTATGATAACCATATTTAGTGAATAGAATATAAATGTGTGTTTATTTAGTTAATATTCAGTATTAATCTTCTCACATGGAAATCTCTTACTTGTGTGTACTTTTGTGTATACTTAATACAGAATATAATTTCGGTTACCTTACACCTTTCTGGTAGGTCGGACGGTCTGCGTTTCAACAACAACAACAGAATATAATTTAGTTTCCTGTTTCGACTTCAACAATAAGATTGTTTCCTTATATAGTCACGTAATTTTTTTTCTTCCAATCTTCATTGTTTTGCTTTGGTCTTAAAAAAATGATAGACCGTATTTTATAAGCTGCAAAGAACTTACTATAAACTTCCGAATTTGTTTTGTTATTTCAAAAATGTCAAATAACCGTATATAGGAAGCCGTTAAGAAAATCCTAAGTGAACAAACCTTCGAGAACATTTCGATCTAAAAAATCGCCCCCCCCCCCCAAACAAGAGGCCAAAATCCGCCACTGGTGCATATAGGCCAAACCACGCAGGGTCTCAATCAACCAGCCTTATTTGATGCCCTAAAAACCCTTTTTGAGAGAAACGTTGAATCCGGATTTCCGGAATCTCTGCTTTTCTAGCATCTTGTTGAGAGCTTTGGGATGAAAGGACATCAAAATCATTTCAAATTCTGGCACAGAAATGGTGTCCACCAAGGACAAGACGTTCGGATGTTCAAAAGTTTGCCGAGCTGATTTTTCCATATCCCAATTCATTCTTCGCATCACGAACTAATAGGCAAGTTACTTCTCCAAAAGTCACTCTACCAAGTCCACTCTACCACTCCATGGTCAGCACACTGCCAAGGTTCCCTCACCAAGTTTTTCACTTTGTAGTTTTGTTTCTAAATGTAATCGAGGACTCTCTTCACAACATTTTCCCGATGCTTTTCATGCCGCGTCTCGGGATTCATTAACTCCATCCATTTGTTCGCTTTAGAACAGTTGTTCTTAGACACAGTGAACTTAAAAGGAGGATATCTGATATTCCGAAAAGAACCGTTTAGCGGAATTCTGTGATAAGACCAGTTTTCAATATTTAATTCAAATTTAATTAAAAAAACTGTGCCAATCTATGTTGACAGATGGTGAATCGTTCAAAAAAATTTAAGTTATAAACTTTCGAACAGCACACTAGAGTTTTTCAATCGCAATTCTTAGCATTTAGTATAAGCAACTAAATCAAATTGAACTGAAATTGGAAATGATAAAGGTAATACAATTTTCTTTATTGTGCTGTTATCGTTGTTGTAATTATTGTTTGAAACATTTGTTTAAATCCATACATTGTTAAAATAATCTGCATGCATAACACACTCGTATATCGTTGTTGCGTTAAAAATATAATTTTAAATAATTATAACAAGTTTCCGATTTATGCTAATTTGCTTTAACACGATTATTTTTGTTCTAGTTTGTAAATAAGAATATCCACCTATCATGAGATTTTGAATCTCTCTTATACAAATGTACAAATACAAAGCTTTACAAAAAGAAGTGTTAACTTGAATGGGTATTATACATATACAAATCAAACTGCTGCTAATGAAAAACCAATAAATTTCGTTTGAAGCAAAATCCAATGTAAAATTAATAATTTTAACTGGTTTCAAAAACAACAGCAGCCTTGTTGATAATTAACGAAAATTAACGATTTCCTTGATAATTAACGGTAATTATGATTATTAATTTTTTAATATTGCTTACATTTTTCTTCCGCAAATTTCTTCCCGGATTTTTGATACCAAAATTAGTGAAAACATTTCTATAAAACTGATATAAATTAGCATCAAAATAGATTCCTGTTTCTGCTTCAGTATTATGCAGCATGTCGCCAACTACGAATATGAAGGAGTTTTATGTAAACATAGAGTTCACGATTGATAAAAATATATTTAATGAATGCAAATAACAGGACAAAAAAAAAGAAAATTATTTGAGTATGCTGGTAATATGTATTGCGCTGATCACATCTTTTCACATATTTTAATAAAAATATTTGTAAAACATCATGAAGAAATGTTTAATATATTTTTCAAAACATCTTTTGTTAGAATAAAATATCGATTTGGAAGAAAAAAACTGTAGCATTTATAAAAGGAGGGATGTTACAAAAGTAGGGCCAGGTACTCACTTTAACAGGACGACAGTACACCGAAGAGTAGTTTCCTAAATTAGATCGATGCATCACAGTTAGAGTGGAAAACAAAGCAGTGTTCTTTCCAAGTAATAGCGTGTCTTAAATTTTGTATTTTTTGAAGAAATTGAAGAATAATAGTTCCTGAAAATATCTACAGAGAAGCGTGTATAGAGAAAGTAAGGAAACGCTGTTGAAAATTCATAATAAAGTTTTGGGTCCCCTGCTCAGACGATTTTCAAACACATGCGTGAGCTATAATTTCAACTTTTTACTCAACAGGGATCTTCAACCATTTTTGAATTTCAGGCCGCATTTGATTCAGTCAAAGGCTCATGGACAGTAAAGATAAAAACACGCTCTTACCCACGCATATACTCAAGCACTCATACATATGGAAGTATTAACGCACATAAGTATGCACGAATATACACACATGTGCGCAAGCACACATACGCATACATGCAGAAACATATACCTACATATAACATATATCTTTTATCATACATATATATTTATTATACAACATATATATTTATTTCTATTGAATTCAAAAATTATTCTTAGTGAGTACACATTATACTGTTAACAATGTTTGAACTTGAATGGAAAAACCTGTTACAACAACTACCCCTTTCATTTGTCCTTTTGATTACTTAATAATAGGATAAATAATTAATTAAAACGCATGAAGTACGAAAAATTTCGTATTGTCTGAAATTCTGCAAATTTCCCAGAGTATTCGAGAGATATATACAATTACCAGAAACATGTTACCAAAGTTTAAAATTTCAAATGAAAAAGTTGACAAAGCAATTTTGGCCCAAAATATATAAGGCAAGAAGCATATAATTTCAACCATTAGAAATGATAATAGGCAAATCGGGAGCAAACACTCAATATAATTGGAAAATCTTGAGTTTTAGGGACTATTCGTACCTTTTTCGAACTTTGTTGGAAAAGCACATATTTCAAAACACATGCATTTTTTTTTAAATAAAGGTAATAAAAATAACACTTTTGGCCTAAAATGGGTGTTTGCATATACAAATATAAATGAAACCGCAACAGTTACATCACCACACTTCGACGGTCTTTGCAGCGACTGATATTCGTTAGAATTGTTAATGCGAAATGTTTTGCTATATAAAATTATAGGTTCTATTTCCATATAAGTTAGCACGTACTTAGTCATGTTCTTTCTGTGAAACAGAACTTAAGATATTAAAGTGGATGAAACAGTAATTGCACCCTAAATTATGCATCATAAAATACAAAGGACACCGGAAGAATGTATTCTACTGTTTAAAATATTCTTTCAAATGAAATACCTAACAACGAGGTTAACTCCTCCATAATAACTGAATATTTCGAACCTTAGCTAGCCCATTACTTGTCTTTTTTTATAGAAGAACGATAACAGTGTTCGAACAGTGGCGATACGATGGATTTAAATGCAGTTCATTACTTTTTACAATGACAATATTTAATATAAAATCTTTCAGACATTTTTTTCATCAAAAATTTTGTTTATTGACATGCAGTCAAATACCTACCATTACATCTCGTATTGGAGAGAACTTTACCACAAAAGTTTTACAGCTCCAAAGTAAAAAACCAAAGGCATCTTCCTAATGATCAACAATAACAGCGAAACTCAGAAGGTGTTGAAAATGGAAACTCATAAGGTGGTGATACGTAGCTGAAATTTCCCCCTATATATATATCGTCTATTTCCGGACAGAACTCATGTTTCTCATCTTGAATCTGAGGCTTCTACTAACAAAACAAACATCCTACACTATAGGGTGAGTAACGTATGCCTAGTTTGGCCTTCAAATCGTCTTGAACAGTCCAAATTTAAATGGCCGAACTGAGGTGAGTGCAACATCTTGCGGCAAATCGTTTGGGCTTTTGAAATGTGGGAATTTTCGAAATTTTGACAGCCGGCTCTGGCCAAACTGACTTGTATAGCGTGGCCTTCTAGCCGCGTTTTAATAATTCTAGTGTTGTGATAACTTTCACGGAAAAATTTATAAAGGATACTTTATAATAATTTTATTATATTGTTGAAAAACAATGAAAACTTCGCGCATACAACGTTTTGCTCTTGAGACCTAGATCGTTCGACATACCTTGAAGGTATAAGGTAACTGTTTGAACAGCCGGGAAGTGCCACCCAATTTTAATCTTTTTAATCTTATTCCAAAGATCAAAAATTGACCTAACGTACATGAAGACTGGCACATACTTCTGTATTTCGGGTCTGTAGCTCAGCATGACTGTCACCTGTTTCGATCCTTTTTCTGACATTAGGAGTCAGACTTCGTTTTTCTGAAACATTCTCAATACTCAAATGAATAACGACTCTCTCTAAATAACACTGCTTGAAATTAAGACGCTTCAACTTTTGAATATAAAATTGAATTATAACTGTTGACTTTTTCTTCTTGCACCCTCATCATATGGCCTGCGGTTCAGATACGCCCTCCGTGCTCTCATTGGATGCTCCTCAGTGTGATGTCGTATCTTTGCATTATTGACACTTTCTGTTTCGAATGAAGCTTGGTTTAAGTCCTAACCCTAGGACATTTTGCCCCAACCACACTTGCAATTTGTGTGATACGTATTTTATGGAGACATAAGTTTTCAGGTCAAGACTGTCACGAAACTGTGACTAAAAGACTGCGTTTTATTTCGTAGTAAATATCAAAAACAGCATGTGGTGACTCCTGGTCTAACACTCTCTATGAAATTTCATATGCAGTTTCATTATATAAAAACCAGAACTACATAATGTGACTAACTAGAGAAATTTCCTCAACTACAACTCAAATTATTCAATATTTAAAATTTCACAGCAGATTTCCATATGGATGAGCAAGAAAATTGCTAGAATAATAATGGTAATTTATTCCAGTCAGGAAAATGATAGTTTATTTTACACTATGGATACAAAGTGTATTAAAATAGCATATGTTAACGAAGATCAGCAGAAATAATTTTAATTCATCAGGCTTACAGACACTTTACCAACTTTATTTTTATAAGAATTTTTACAAAAGTGTTTTAAGAGGAAGCAATAGTTTTTATTTTTCAAAATATCTATTTTTTAATTTTAATTTAAAAAATATATTACATTATGACTAATTTAAAGTAAACCGTATTAAAATCGGACGCAAATAAAGTATACGACGGTATAGTGCAATTGTAGACATAGCTACATTTTGCATTCCTTTAAATCCTTTTACGAAAGATTTGCAACCTATCTGCTTAAGAATTAATATGCTTATTTAGCTGATAAGTATGCATGCATTAATTCTTAAATTTTTAATTTCTGAAAAAAAAATTACGAAAAGAATATTTTGTTTGGTTTAAAAAAGAAAAGTGAAATTAATATTTATCCTTTTTCAAAATTATTTTTTGCAAAATACTTTCACATATTTTAGATTCAGTGCATAGAAGCAATACATAGCCTCACTTGAAGGGGAAAAAATGCTTCTCGTGACATTAATTCAAAAATAATCTAGAGAACGTGAGCTTTATTATTTATTTTTTTTAGCTCTGACTTACCTTCAAAATCATATGTTCAAAAATCAATCAAGATACATATTAATAACGCTGTAATATTTCCATATTAACAACATGCAAATATGAAAGTATAAAAATTCTAATTTAGAAATGGAAAAAATTCTGTTCATTTATACTATATCAAAGCCATACAGAAATATATGCAATTTTCATTCTCGAAAACTGCTATCTCCTCTTAAAAGTATAACTTGAAGAAAGTTAATAAAATTTTTTATTTCTAACGATGATTGCGTCAGAAGTAGATAGAAACAAAATGGAATATGGATGTATGAGAAAGTGGAGTAGGAATTCGCATTCCATATATTTTATCTTATCATGTTGTACTATAAGTAAATAATTATATTCCCTAATACTTTTAACTTCGATATTACAATTAAAATGAACTCTTTAAAATATTTTAAATACGATTCGATGGCATGTCCTTCTATATAGATTGAGTAATTCATTATGTATCAATCTGTGAGGTGTTAACACGACAACTGATGACGATAAAAGTCAATATTATTAATTATGATAAAAGTCAATATTATTACGGTAAAAGTCAATATTATGACAATAAAAGTCAGTATTATTAAAATAAGTCACAAAAACTGCTCGTATCAAAATAAAATATTATATTTTTTAGATTATAAACAAAACCTAGAACTAGATGAATAAGAATAAATAGGAATGATGCATAAGAATAAATAGGAATGATGAATAAGAATGAACAGGAATGATGACTATGAATAGGAATGATGAATAAGAATGAATAGGAATGATGAATAAGATTATGCGTCAGTCGTGTCACCCGCGGTTCCTGCATTCAAATTGACAAGTAGTTAATGCATGTGACACCTGCACACTTAATCAAATTTGTTGAAAACTTTTGTGAATATCGGAAACCCTTTGTGGTTTAAGCATGAAAATGAAGCACATTTTAAAATTCTGTTAACATGTTAAATGGGAAATTATAAATAATATTATTTCAATGTGCGACAAAATATTGCAATTCCCTAATTTTTTTATTGGCATCTAAAAAAAATCTGATGTGGCCAGCACATGACTTTCCTTATATAATGCAATGAATTTAATACTTTTACAGTAAAAAAATATAGATTATTTTTAGTAGTTATTTATAATATTTCCAAGATATTGAATTTTCGTCAATGAGTCGTTATTTTCCATGTCGTCATCATCAATGAGTCGTCATTGATTTAGTGTCATTTTTATCCAGTTGGCGAGTTTTTTGTTAATTTACTAACATTTAAAAAAGTCGCCAAGTTGGCGATATTCCACAAAATTCGTCGCCAAAATCCCGCCAAGCGTTATGGAAGAAGAAATAAGTTATTCTTACAGCAGATAAATGACTATTGGAGTTCAAATACAAAAGTATTAACAAAGTATCTTTTTTCATGTATGGAACTTGCTAGATCCACGAGAATGATGTCACCAAATTTATCGCATGGTATTACATATGAAAAGTGAACATGTTTCTCAAAAGGAAATATTTTTTTTTTATTTTAAAAGACTTTTTGATATATTTTTTTAAAATGTGCAATATCTCGAGAACGGTCCATGCTAACGTTCTAAAATTTATGTCAATCGTTTTCTAATGAAAAATTACACAAGAAATGTCTATTTGCGTAACTTTATTAGCGGTTTTGATTTTTTGACGATTTTTTCAAAATTTCACTTGAAAATTTAGGGGGGTTCTGTACATTCGATTGCGTATAAAAACAATAGACTTCCAGAGTTTACGGATTGTGATTTTTTTACTAAATTTCGTTCGAATCGGTCCATTTTTTCGTCAGTTATCGTCTTCATAGGCTGACTGACACACACACACACAGACATTACTTCAAAAATGTTTGATTCGTGATCAGAGATGCTTGAAACGTGCTCTCCCGTCGAATTCGAATTTTCGACCCCGTTACAATACTTTCCTTATATATTATGTATGTAAGGAAAGTAATATATAACTTTGTTTTTATTAGTTCTGATTCGTGAACATCTTGAATATCATTTTCATGCGAAAAAATTATTTAATTATTGGGAAGTGATTTTTAATAATTCGAAAATGTAAATTATTTTATATTTTTAAAGATATTTATTTTTCGATTTTTAATTATTGGCAGCGAAATGATATCAAATTTATTATTCATTACTTTTTAAAGGCAAAGTGGTGTAAATATAGAGGTAAAAGGAATTAAAATTCCATATTAAGAAAACGCCAATATCGCTTGATACAATAATTCAAGTGGCACTGGGATAAGATTAGTGGTCCTGCATTGTATTCATTTCTATAGCGAAAGGCGTAAAATATGTATTTAAACTGTCAATTTTGTAAAAAAAAAATTATTACCGCAATGCCAGGTAGAACTGAAACAATAAAGAAAATTCCTAAGTATTCAAAATTAATTTACCTTCCACTTTATTTTTATCTCCATATTCTGTACTCTATTGTACAACTATGAAAACAATCTGTGGGCACTCAATCTGTGGGCAACACATGACTTTTCTTATAAATTGCAATGATTGTACTACTTTTACAGTTAAAAAAAATGTTATTCTTATAGTAGATACCTATATTTTTTCCAAGATATTGAATTTCATTCAATTAGTCGTCATTTTCATTGATTTAGCGTCATTTTTACCTCTTTTGCGAGATTTTCGTTAATGTGGCAACATTTAAAATGTCACCAAGTTGGCGACATTCCGCCAAATTTGTCGCCAAAATCTCTCCAAGCGTTATGAACGGAAAAATAAAATATTCTTATACTAGCTAAATGACTATTATCGTTTAAATACAAAAGTATTACTCAAAGTATCTTTTCTCATGAATGGAACGAGCTAGATCTACGAGAATGATGTCACTCAATTTATCGCAGGATATCACATATGAAAAGTGAACATGTTTCTCAACAGTTTATATATTTTTTTTTAATTTATGGGATTTTTTGATAAATTTATTTGAAAAATGTGCAATATTTCGAGAACGGATCATGCTAGCGTTCTAAACTTTATGTCAATCGTTTTCTAAGGACTAATTGCATAAGAAATGTCTATTTGTGAAACTTTATTGAAGGTTTTAATTTTTTGATGATTTTTTCAAAATTTCACTCGAAAATTTAGGGAGGTTCTAAACATTCGATTGCGTTTAAGAACAATAGGCTTCCAGTACTCACGGATTGTGCTTTTTGTACCAAATTTGTTTCGAATCGCTCCATTCGTTCGTGAGATATCGTCTCCACAGATTCACTGACACATCCACACACCCAGACACATTTTCATACACACTCACACACATACACATACAGACATCACCTCAAAAATGTTTGATTCGTGATCAGGGATGCTTGAAACGTGCTCCCCCGTCGCAAACTCGAATTCGAATTTTCGACCCCGTTACAATACTTTCCTTATACATTATGTATATAAGGAAAGTAAAAATACTTGATAATTATTCGCATAATTAGGGAACCCTTGATTTAGAAATAATCAAAAATACATGTACAAAATACTACTGCCTTAATATTGAGTCAAATAATAATAGTAGCTACTGTACTAACATTAGCGACACCTAGTTATATTTCTCAAAGCATTATGGCATTTTCAAGCTTTTCATCCATAGGAGTTTTATCTCCTTCTTTCTAGCTCCATTTGTGTACATTTTTTGAAAATTTCCATATATCATAACTCCGCCCACCCAAATTATCGAAAATTTTGATTTTTTCGTGTATCTGGAAGTTGAGACGGAAGTTGAGACCAAAACCGAGATTTTGTCTTAAAGGGATGTGCTCCATAGTTTTAACAAGAAAGATTAATCATGCATAAAGCATTGATTAAGAAACACTTTCCACCTTCAATGCAATTTCATTTAAACATCTCTAAAATGCGATGCATTCCTCGGTAATATTTTAAAAATTATCACAATACTACATTAATTTATTATATTTGAAAACTTCATCGAAAAGTTCTTCGAAAAAAATGAACTTCATTCAAATGACGCCAATTAAATATAAATCGTCTGGCTCCTCGGTAATATTTTTAACATTATCATAATACTACAATAATTTATTATATTTGAAAATTTCATTTAAAACAACTGAAATTTATTCAAATGACGTCATTTAAGTATAACACGCCTGGCTCTCTCTATAAAAGCAGAATTTCATTCATAAAAATTTCCCATTCATTTCATTCATCACAATACTAAAATAATTTATTTTATTTAAAAATTAAGACCATGGACCTACAAGTAATTAAACTCTATGCTTAAAACTTCATCGAAAAGATCGTCCTTCTCTCTGTAAAATCAATGAATATTTCATTCATATCAGCTATGCACACTCCATGAGCTAAATAATTTTGCGTTAAAGAAATACAGCAATTCTTATACAACTCATCTTACATATTTTGATGTTTACATTTTACATAAGTGGAAAATAGGCTTCGTTGTAGAAATAATCAAATTTGGATGATCATTTAAACTTAAATATATTGTAATTGCGTTGTTTCAGTATATAGAGGCACAGAATTTAAGCAAAAATTAATCGGTTTTAGGACGGATGCAACACTCAATATGAATTAAAAAGAACTTTAAAAATCATGATTTTGAGACAAGATAAATGCCATATTACATTTTGAAGTGTGTCACGTGATCTCTTTATAAAATGGTCACGTGATCGTTTCATATAAGTGGTGTAATTATTATTTTTATTTGTATTCAGAAAATTACTGAATATATTTTGCTGAATTTTTTTTATATATTTTATGGAATAATTTGAATATTACCTAAAATTTTCGAAGCAATTTGTGAAATTTAAATCCGCTTAAAAATTGTTTGAAAAATTAGGTCCCATAGGGTTCAATGTATTTCAAGTTTTCAACCCGGGTTCAATCCAAAACTAATTGCGTGATGTTATTCATTTATTTTATTCCCATATGTCTCACAGACCGTCTGAACAACATACTAAAATTTCGTTTTGATTAAGTCATTTTTACGGCAGTTATCGTCGTGCTAACGGACAGACAGACAGACAGACAGAATGAACAAAGCCATAATAAACAATTTTCAACTTTGTTGTAAAGTGTTAAAAAGTGGGTTTTGGTGTTTTGATTATCTCTTCGTACTGTCACCGCTAATTCAAAATTTCTAAATACTTTATATTTGTCCTGATATTAAAGTTAAGACGGATACCAAATTCACTAATATAAGGGGACTAAATTCACTACTAAATTGGTACTCAATTCACGATTATAAGGGGAAGTGCTCAATGATTTTGATTCATCCCCCACCAGTCAGTCGATTCAGTGACTGTTATAAAAATTCGAAATATAATATATTGATGACATCATTTTTCTCAAAAGTCCTTCATTTCAAACTACATACTATCGTTATATAAACTATCATGTTTTAGAACGTAGCCACTAAATGCCTCTATTGTTTATTACAAAACTATTCTGTTGTTCAGCAAATTATTGAAGAAGACTTAGACAAATTAGAAGACTTGAAAAAGAATGTCCGTGTAAAGTCTTTAATGTTCATTTTGATACTACATTTAATTTCTTCAGTTTATTTATTTTATATCTCATACTCACTTTATTCTATTTCATATTTTAAAAATATTTCAAGATGAAATATTACAAATACAGGAATTTATTTTTTAAGTAAGCATAATTTAAATACGACTCATTCAACGAACAAAAAGAAACATTATCTTTAAAATCCGATAATATATTGTTCTCCAAACTGAAAACTAAAATTTTCATTTTCCTCTTAACTCATATTAAACACAAAATATAAAATGCATGAATTTTTTTAGATTATAGATACTCATTTTATTAGATTATAATTTTCCATACTTTTATCGACTTGAAATTTTGCGAGGTTTAAATGATCCCTGGATTGATATTTTCCTCAGTTTTAATTTATAATTATTGTTTACTTTAAACTAACAATTCCGACTGGTTATTTTATATTGACCAATCACCGAGCTAAGTAACATTTCTGCTATCCTGAGGTAGAATAAGATAAAGTTTCGGATCGGGAGTGAGATAGGATTCAAAGGGAATTCATTGAAGGATGCATGAAGGATGAGATTGAGGGAGAAATTGGGACAACAGTCTAGTGTTAGGGAAGGGTGGATGGTTAGAGGAACTTTGATAGATGCCACTGACTAAAAGGGTTTAGCATCCTGGGTTATTCGCAATTGGATGTGAGGCACCCCCACTCCGGGGCGGCGCCACCTTTGATGTACGGATCTTAGCTCTGTAGCTCTGGTCCTGCGTATCTGGGGGGGGGGCATTAAAATCCGGGGAAACGGCTGTCGAGGAGCTGGCCGTCGTACCGGTGAGGCAGTTAGGCCTCGGACTCTTCCAGGTGGCTGTGATCTCACGGATTGTGTCTATTCATGACCTGAGTCTAGATCTGGTCGAGGACCGGGGCTTGGCGAGTGTTCTTCGGACCCTACCCGATGGATGATCCCGTCCAGAACGTGGCACCGGCTGCGCCTCTGCTGGATGGGAGATTGAAACCTTGGTCATGGAGAATTAATGGGCATAAACCCCCACGGTTTTCCTCTCCGTTGGTGTTATCTCTCTCTGGATGTGAGGCAAGATAAAAGAGTAGAGAAGCAAGAGAAAAGAAAGAGAGTTGTGGTAAGCATAGAAGCTTTGTAACTCGTCTACTGCTCAAACTAAATGTCACCATTCCCGTAAAAGTGTATTATATTATATATTTGTGTTTCTATACGAGATGAGCAATACTGGTTGTAATAGATGTTTCCAGTTTATTTAAACAGCCAGCGGCTGTATTTAATTTGAAGAACATAATGAATGCAGTTTGTTTAAATAAGTGCATCAATGTATCATTGCTCTCGGCTGCAAGGTCCTGCATATCCAGTTCTTTTAAGTTTTAGGAGTTATGTCACTTTGTACACAGCGATAAGTACGTAGGGATAGGTAATCCCACAACATAAATATAATAATCCGTACAATAGACTACCAAATGAGGATCATTAAATACCAGGAGCCCAATCGAGGAAGGGTAACCTACAATGATAACTGAAGACATATGTGAAGAAGAAAGGACTCTACAACTTTTAATAAAAACTATCTGAATAGAATTAATTTCGAAAACTTTTAAAAGTGTCTAAACTAATAAAATTGCAATGAATACTAAAACAATATCTATTGCATCGGATATGAATAATCATTATTGTAAGAAAGTTAAAAAGTGTCCAATATTCAGCTTCACTTTCCTACTAAATTTTTATTACTTATTACTCTCCTTATATACATAATGTATAAGGAAAGTATTGTGACGGAGTCGAAAATTCGAAATCGAGTTTTCGACGGGAGAGCACGTTTCAAGCATCCCTGATCACGAATCAAACATTTTTGAAGTGATGTCTGTGTGTGTGTGTGTGTGTGCGTGTGTGTGTGTGTGTGTGTGTCAGTGAGTCTGTGGAGGCGATAACTGACGAACGAATGGACCGATTCGAACCAAATTTAGCACAAAAATCACAAATAAACACAATAAACACTGAAAGTCTATTGTTTTTATACGTAATCGAATGTTCAGAACCCCCTAAATTTTCGAATAAAATTTTGAAAAAATCATTAAAAAATCAAAACCACTAATAAAGTTACGCAAATAGACATTTCTTATGTAATTTTTCATTAGAAAACGATTGACATAAATTTTAGAACGCTAACATGAACCGTTCTCGAGATATTGAACATTTTTCAAAAAAATTATTAAAAAGTCATATAAAATGAAAAAAAAATATTTCCTATTGAGAAACATGTTCACTTTTCATATGTAATACCATGAGATGAATTGGGTGACATCATTTTCGTGGATCTCGCTCGTTCCATTCATGAAAAAAGATACTTTGAATAATACTTTTGCATTTGAACGCCAATAGTCAAGCTGTAAAAACAACTTAATTCTTCGTCCATAACGCTTGGCGAGATTTTGGCGACGAATTGGGCGAAATGTCGCCAACTTGGCGACTTTTTGAAATGTTGCCAAATTAACGAAAATCTCGCCAAATGGATAAAAATGATTCTAAATCAATGAAAATGATGAATAATTGGAAATATCTTGGAAAGAATATTAGTATCTACTATAAGAAAATCCTATTTTTTTTACTGTAAAAGTAGTAAATTCATTACATTATATAAGGAAAGTCATGTGTTGCCCACATCAGATTTTTTTATTTGAATTTTAATTTTTTCAATTCATCACACAGAGCGGGCCAATTGTCCTTTTCCCAGGCCTAGTTTAAATATTTCACTAATTTCATCATATCTCAGCTTCTAATTATGGTAGAGCTTAGTTAGGGCATGTAACGCCCATGCAGCAGGCACAGGCGTGTACACGGTTATGCAGAGATCGAAGGTGTGTTTTCATTTATTTAAGGACTTAAAAATTAGAAAAAATATAAGTCGGCATATCAGCATATTTATTTTAACATGTAGTGTATTTGAAAGTTTGTCAAATCTCTAGGATTTAAAATTATCTAAATTTAATTAACCTGTATGAAGAATAGGTATTCACTGTTTGTTTATTTATATACGAAATACATAAATTCTTAAATTGTTGAAACAAAGGTTTAAAAAGAGCTAAAAACATTGCCAATCTCAAAAACACAGTTTTCATTTTCAATTCATCATCACACAACAGAAAATAACTTATTTCAGATAATTAATTCTCAACTGAACAAAGACATTTCTGATTTAGATATGAAATATTTTTATAAAATGAAACGACACTCAAAAATAATTAAAACGTTAAAGTTAGCATAATTAAAAATATCCAGAACAGAAAATGACGAAAATATATATTATTCATAAAATCAAGCGGCAAACGGAAATTTGTTTTTATTGATCAAATTTACTTTTGTGCTTGCGCGCATTGATCGGTCATGATAAATTTAAATGTGTATGCAAAATATATATTTGTTCGTTTTTCAGAATTTCATTATTTCATTTAACTGAAAATTTTTACGAGTAGCCAGTTAAAATCGTTCAAAGTATCTTACTTCTTGTTCCTCTCTCTGATTATTTGCCACTTTTTACTTTTCCTACATTCATATAATGTACAAGGAAAGTATTGTAGAGGGATCTCCCTCTCTCTCTCTCTCTCTCTCTCTCTGTGTGTGTGTGTGTGTGTGTGTGTGTGTGTGTGTGTGTGTGTGTGTGTGTGTGTGTATCTGTGTGTCAGGGAGGCTGTAGAGACGATATCGCATAAACGAATGGAGCAATTAGAACGAAATTTGGTACAAAAATTGCAATATATGAATACTGTGAATACTGGAAGCCTATTGCTTTTAAACGCAATCGAATGTGCAGAATCAGTCCAAATTTTGAAATTAAATTTTGAAAAAATCATCAAAAATTATATCGTTCAATGAAGTTACGCGAATAATCATTTAGCATGTAATTTACCATTAGAAACCGATTGATACCAACTTTGGAGCGTTAGCACATACTGTTCTTTAGCTATTGCCGATTTTTCAAATAAATGTATCAGAAAATCACATAAAATTAAGAAAAAAAAGTTTTAATTATTGCGAAATATGTTCCCTTTTTATATGTAATATTATGTGATAAATTTGTTATCACAGTCGTAGATTTAGCTCGTTCCATTTACGAGAGAAGATACTATGAGCAATAGTTTTGTATTTGGACGCCATTCGCCGTTTATCTAATATAAGAATGACATATATCTCCATACATATCGTTTGACAAAACTTTTGCAACGAATTTGGCGAAATATCGGCAACTTGGCGGGTTTTCCAAATGTTGCTAAATTTACGAAAATGTCGCTAAATTGATAAAAATGTTTCCAAATTGATAAAAATGACGACTAAATGATGAAGTCGAAATGACGACTAAAATAACTACTAAAATGAGGACTAAATGATGAAGTCGAATTTGAAGAATATTGCCAACTTGGCAAGTTTTTACATGTTGCCAAATAGATATAATGGAAGCTCATTCAATGAAAATGATGACAAATTGATGAAAATTCTATATCTTGGAAAGAATATAAGAACCTATTAAAAGAATAACCTATTTCTCCGTTTGTAACGCTTGGCAAAATTCTGGCGACTAATTGTGGCAGTATATTGCCATCTTGGCGAGTTTTTTAAATGTTACCAAACTGACGAAAATATTCCCAAATTGATATAAATGGCATTCAATCAATGGAAACGACGATTAATTGATGAAAATTCAATATCTTTGAAAGAACATTATAATCTCATATTTGAAAGAACATGTTGTCGCAAACTTGACGAGTATTTAATTATTGCCAGATTGACAAAAATGTCGCCAAATTGATAAAAATGTCACCAAAATTGATAGAAATGACACTAAACAGCAGGCAATGCTTTGCAAATTTTTAATTCAGCCATATGACGGGCATAATTAAGTTATTAATTACTACATAAATTAATTAATACATAAGTTAATTGGCTACGGAAAAGCTTCAAATACTGTCATCCCGAAAATCCCCAAATATACAATTGAACATTACAAACATTGTGCCGCGGATCATTTCATCCTATTTTAACTGTGAAAAAATTAAATTCATTGAATTATATAAGGAGAGTCATGTGCTGCCCACATCAGATTTTTTAATAGTATTTATCATACGATGTTTATACAGTTTAATTTCTGGTGATACGTATCATAAAACTTGTATGCGAAGTTTTAATGACATTACTGAGAAATGCATATTTAACATGTGAGCTAATTCAAATAAATACTTACGTATCCATAGTACTGTAGATATAGTACACCTGCTAGTACTCCATTACTACATTCTGTTACAATATTCTATGACAATATTCTATAACAATATTCTATAACCACATATACTACATACCCAACAGGTGTCCTAAATAATATATACAGGGTGTCCCAAAAAGATTTAAACGCGTTTTAATTATTTACCTGTTGCAGGTAAGTGGACAAATTGTAAAAATGTAAAATTGCAGAAATGTTGGGTAAATTGCAAAAATGTTCAAAGTAAGGTAGGAAATAAGACTATGTTAATGAAATAGTCCTCCCATTAGTTTTCAAAAAGTTAATTTTTATACGACACCCTTACACAAATTTGGTCAATCAGAAAATTTTTATTTTTAATGCAACAAGATCCTTAAAAAAAAAAACGCATATCTCTATTTATAAATTCAACTGAATTATGATAAAGGAAAAAATCTGGCTTATGTCATTTTTCCGTACCATATGAAAGGGTGTCTCATCAGTAAGATTAGGAATCCTAACGATGGAAATTGTTTAGATCAAAAATACGTTAATATGTGTCAAATTTTTTTATCACAAATGCATCTAAATAACGCATTATACACACAGAGTATAAAGTAGTGGTACTCACTACGAGATTAGGTATCCTATGTATCATCATCCAGCTATATATTTTTTGTGATATGTAACAAATTTACATTTCTAATTTGATATAGGGTACCCATTCACAATGTTCAATTTTCAATTAAATGTAACTCGCTCAATTTTAATGATACAGATATGCGAGTTTTTTTAATGATCTTGTTGCATTAAAAATAAAATTTTTCTGATTGACCAAATTTGTCTAAGGGGGCACCATAATAATTAAAAAAGTGTAAATTTTTGAAAATTAATAGGAGGACTATTTCGTTAACGTAGTCTTATTTCCTACCTTACTTTCAACATTTTTGCAATTTACATTGCCCACTTATCTCCAACAGAAGAATTAAAGTAATCCGTAAAGAATTAAAGCGCGTTTCAACCTTTTTGGGACACCCTGTATCTATATATACAATGATTCTCTAATGGGTTTATGCCTTTTCAGACTCTTCCAGAAGCTCCCTCAGACCTAAGGAATTGAAACTTTACACACTTAGGTGTAACTTTAGGTGTAAACTTTACACACTTACTTAACTTTACACACGTAGAATTGAAATTTTATACACTTTACAGAACCCGCCGGGCACACATTAAGCTGCAGTAAGCCCTCGGGTCTGCCGTGTGGTCTGGGTTTTGAACACTTTACACAACCCCGGCCGTCCAAACGGTTACCTTACTCCTTTCTGGTACGTAGGACGGTCTGTGTCTCAACAACAACTCTTTACACAACTTTAACACGAAAAAGAATCTACGGAGTCGAAATCTCGAATCAATCAGAATTGGATATGTATAACGCTTAGGAGATTGCAGGACTGATATGGATACAGCATCAAATTCTGTTGTAGGTGAAAGAACGCACTCTAAAAATTTCCACTTCCAATGTCAGGATATATGTCATTCCCGATTAAAAAATTCTGAATTTTATAGACAATTCCTGGTTGTATATACAACCTTTATTTGCACAATTATGTCTGGCATTCATAAAATTGTGAGTCACAGGTTCAAAAATTGGCCCAAAGCGTAGATAATCTCAGAAGACATCATTTTTCTTGCTTATTTATCTTCTTACGCAATAACAAAAAATCAGAAAAAATGTAAATTCATTTTAAACGTAAGCATCAAACGATGTTTAGGTTTTAATTGTGAAATATTTTTATAAAATTCTACGCCTTTTTATCAATGGGGAAAACAACTTTATAATTTAATTATAAACATCCCGAAATGAAAATAATGAAAAATCTTTTATTCATGAAATCAAGCACCAAATCATTATTTTTACTTCTAAATAAAAAAAAGTAGCATAGCCTTCATCCTTAGAAAATTGTTCGGTTTGAACAATTCAAAATTATGTTTATTTGAATTTTAGAATATCATTACGTCCAAAGTTTTTATGGAGGAAACGGTTAAGCACAAAACGTGACGCTTTTCAAAATATTTCAGAATTTCTAAATGAATAATTCATTAATATTTACAGCAACGTCATTGAATTTGCCGCATAAATTAATGTTGTATTAAGCCATTCGAAGTGGGTAGTTCGTAACATAAAAATAACAATGTTATATCAAAATTTCTAACGCTGGAGGGTAAATGCATTGTAAACCAAAAGGAAATTCATGTAATTGTCTAAAATACATAGTGGTGTAGATATATGTAGAAAATGTGCCAAATCCTGGAAAGCAAGGTTTTCATCTACGGTTTCAATTGATTAATACCTTCATCTGAAATAAACTAGTATTTCATTGTATGCCTTAAAGCGTTGATAAAATATTAAACCATTCATTTCACAGTGTAATTCTGTATATCGCAATTCGGTTTCCGTATAAAAGAAAATGCATTTGATATTTTGATACACTTTTTATACCATTGTATATTTTGTAAAATACATTAAATATTTGGTTACATTTTTGAGCCAATTATTTTTGTTAACATAGCTGGGGTCGCGTTGATACAAATCATGTGATTTTGACTTTTATAGATAGTAGTAATTAGTGACTCCGATAAAACATCAACTAATAATTAGCGCTCCAGAGAAACATAGTGGAGTATAGGTCGGGGGCTTTGGAGCCGCGTTCTGTAATAGTTTGAAGCGAGGAAAGAATGCAGAGAAATTCAAGTAATCCCTTTTATACATAGAGTTGTGTAGCTGGTAGTACATCTGGGCACAATCCAGGAAACCCGGATTGCCAAATTTGCAGAGTGCTGTTTTGAGCTCAAATTTGCATGTTCAACCCGGGCATCTGATATATACCTTGAAAGCGAAACATTAGTTTTATATTTTTTCATTTAATGCAGTCATAATTTATGATGTATACAGAAGAAAACCAAACACCTCTATTAGGGTGGACGCAAAAAAATATCGATTTTCTGATAAAAAAAAATTAAGGATTGTGTTTGACAGAAGTGTGCAAACGATAGTCAACGATGATAACAGTATCAGCGATAGCTACAGTATTGGAGTTCTAAATAATAAATTTATATTTAATTGTTTAAATTATTTAATTATTACTTCCTTTGAAACGGCAATAGCTTTTTCAATAATAAAAGTTTAGATTTTGAAGATAAATGGAGAAAAATTTTCGTAAAATGCAAAATTTTCACTCCAAAATCGTATAAGAAAAGAAATTTTAATTCAAGTGTAACTAAAATAAAAAGCAGGTGACACTCGACACAGTACTCTGAACCATCATACAAGACTGCTAACTACCTGATGCCATAAGTCTGGCAAGCCCTGACAAAAAAAAAAAATGAGAATAATTTTGTTAGCGGCAGCAGCCACGGAGACGGAGGCTATAGCTAGCTTTTCGTAAATATAGAGTAAATATATATTTTTATTAATTATTATTAATTATTTTCGTAAATATATATTTCGTAAATATCTTCTGTTCTGAGAAAAAGTTAAAAATTTTGGAAAAACTTAAACAGTCATTCAAATTAAACCCATTCTTAAAATAATTGTTTTATCCAGCCAAATTGCTATTTTTAACTACTAATCACTGAACATTTCATTTGTTAATAAATTCTATTTTTTCAAGCATATAAAAATTTCCTTATTTGATCTTATTTTTAGTCCCAGATTAATCAGTTTAAACTGATATTGTAATGCCCACTAATTAAATTTTCCTTTTTAAATTACAATGAGGCTGATTAAGAAATCACTCTATGAAGGTGCCGGCGCATTGAAAATTACCAAGTCCATAATCGCCCAAATTTCTTATTACTGAGGGCTTCCTTATAAGCTCTATCTATAGCTGATCCTGAGAAATAAGTTTTTCACAGAAACTTTGAACCGAAAATGAAAAAATTTCAGAGGTGGAAATATTTAGTGACCTCTTCCAATAGTGTGAGGGTAGGCATGATAGTTATCCAAAATGCACGGTAGTCGATAAAATCGCAATTTAAATAAAACTTCGGGAAAAATTGACTGGAGGAAGGCAAGTCCAGCAGATAGTAATAATTAAAATCATTGATTTTTCTGCAACAACAGCAACAAAAAAGAACAGTAGGAAAGTTATCAGCGGGTTGACCGGTTAGCAGTAATGTTGTCAATAAGTATCAACGTAGTACAACGTAAAAGTCTTAGCGCCAGCCATTTTATGAAAATTATCAGCGGTTCATCAAGTAGCAGTACAGCGAAATAAAAAAAAAAAGTCTGGATTCCCGTTCCTTTAGGCAAGTGACATTTAAATAATTGAACGGACAAATGATAAAAGATAAATAATTTAAATGAAAAATAAGTAAAGTAAATAATTTAGTGGACGTAAAAATAAGAGATATCTGAAGTATAAATAATATGTACATAAGTGAGTAGTTCAGGTTTAAATTAAAATGTTTGAGAATAAAATAAAACCGGAGACTCGGAAAATTTTGAATTAAAAGAAAATAGTAAATAATTTTTTTCCCTAACAAAATAAATGAATTCTATGTGATATAAATGGACATTTTCAAGTACTCTGTAAGTGGGATAAGAGCAGGGAGATTCGGACCTGCGAATTCGTAGAGCAGTGTAGATAGATAAATAAGATGAGTACAGTCAAAATGGAGGGGGGGGGGGCAAGTCAGACAACAAATAAAGAAAATTTTCAAATACATAAAAATAATAATAAATATAATTTTCAAATACAGGGTAGAATTAACAATAAATAAAATAATAAATAAATAAATCATAATGAGAAGGATAACAATAACAAAATGAGGAATAATAAAAAGATACGACCAGTATTTGTACTTCCATCTCTCAAAATTGGCAGGTTTCTGTTCCATATCTGTCAAAAAGCGTTAGCTTACAGTCGGGTCCATAGGGCTGAAGGTATCGCTGAAAAATTTATACGGATTTGATAAAATTTAGCCGAAACAGATATACACAGATATAATTATTGACATAAGAGTAGTGAATGGCAGTCGGCCAGTTGCAACTTTAAAAAAAAAGGGGGGGGGGACTAACTTGCAAGTAAATTTAAATAACAAATAAAAAAAAATATATAATAATCAGTAATCAAAAATAGCAAAATAAGTAAATAAGTAAATGAGGTAAAAGACATATATATGTGTATAGCACAATAACAACAAAAGAAATACTCCACCATATACAAACCGGGCGGCCTTGATGACAGGCATTGAATTAGGGTGTCCAGATCGTTGATATCGCTGCAATATATTTAATTTTGACAACAAATGTTTTAAATACTGAAAGGTTTGCATTTCAAAGGTAGAGATATGCATAAATAAATAAATAAAATAAAAATAGAGAATATTGTAAACAAAGCTTTAAAAATAAGAGCAGCTCCGCTAACAAAAAAAAAAAAAAAATGAGCTGACGGTGGGCTGATCGAAAAGCCAATGTTTGTCAAACTCCAAAAATGTCGGACGCTTTCGGTAAGAAAAAACTGGTTCCGAGGCAGAGTATGCAGGCGAAAATTCAAGGTCATTCGTTGCAGCGCGGGAGAAGCGTTACATACGGGTACCAACAGATAGGCAGGGAGGAAAATACAGTAATAGTTATGTAATGAACTCATAGTAAAAAAATGAATTATTATGTACAAGATTAGAGAATCACAGAGGAATAACAATATACAGATTTTAATATAAATATAAGTGAATGACAATAAAAGATAAATTAAGAATAAAAATATAAATAAATAAATAAGAAATATAGCTGCGTTAGACGCATGATTCATGGTAGTGAACCAATACAGGTATTTAAAACGCGGGTAGTTCAATTTAAATACTAAACATTAAATTAAAAGGTGTCCTAGGTAAATCTATAGATGTTATTCAAAAAGATTGGGTTAACTCGTGAATACATGAAAATGCGCAAAAAAAAAAAAATAATTAAAATTTTAAAACACATGGAAAATAGCGTAAGTGAAGTTTTGAAGTATGAATAAGTAAAATAACAGACGGAGAGAGAGATCAAGGCTGATTTTAACACAGTGTCTGTGACGATTTGGATTTCCCGCCAATGTAGCACGATGGTCAGATGACAAAGAGAATGAACTGACTTGTAAAATTAGACAGCCAAAATTCATTTCCACATCAAATGACTCACGATGGTGAACGATATAACATGCTAAAAAAAACATGCTAAAATACTTACCTGCTTTTGGGCTTTTGAAAGAGTGATAGAACTGGCGATCAAAATGACCAGCACATTTTTTTTTCTCTCGAATGCAGTGGGCGAAGAAGGAAGCTGGGCGACTGGACTTCCGGTGCCTCGCAGTTCGGGGAAAATTATGCTCTGTCGTCGCCATGGTTTCTAACATATGTTTTGAGATAAACAGTGGGGGAAAACGCCTGGACTGACAGTTGTTTGTTTTGGTCGTATTGCGTTGTAAATTACAATGTGTAGAGTATAAAATTGTGAAATTATACAAATGTTAAATCAAATGGTACTGATTGTGTGTAAATGTAGATAATTCGAACTGTAAAAAAAAATTGTCAACTGTTGAGAAAAAGTGATGGAAAATCTGTAAACAAATAATGATGATGTAAAGTGTACTATATAATATTTGTAAACCTAGCTTGACTTCTTTCTGTTCAGGGGTGAGAATATGTGATATGATAATCACATATTTTATACATAACCCTGGGAAAAACGGGAATGTGAATTGTAATTTAAAATGTATACTATGTTTGTGATTTATGTAATAGCTAGGCCTTTGCACAGACGGAATTGGGATTTTTTGGCGCCGTTGGGTTGTGTGCGCACTGACATGGATTGTAAATATTCAGAGATTTAATTGCAGCAAAATGTCAAAGTTGAGCTACAAATCTTTGAAAATTTATAGCCCTGTCAGGTGTAGCTCACGTCGGGGTTTCGGTCCTTGGACCACCCGGTTGTAGAATGCCCTCTGGTTCTTGTGTTTGAGTGGAGCGCATAAAAAATGAGCGTCGCTTCAAAAACCAATGGTATGAAGCATTTTTGGACCGCCTTTTTTATTGCGTTTTGGGAAGCAGCGAATGGGAAGTGGGGGGTTTCCTCCCTGTATTTTTGTCGCTCCCCTTGTTTTAAAATTCTGAATTTTTTAGAAATGTAAAAAAATCGTCAGTTGCTTTTCTGAGCTCGAGAAGAGAGCACTCCAAGTGCGTGGCACTTGTGTTTTTGTGTGAAGCCCGCTCCGGCATGCATTTTTGATGCATCTCTGACCCGGCATTCGCGGTTCCTATCTCGGGCGGCAAATGCCTTTGCCGAGGGGCCGACGTATTGAGTCCGGTAAAGATGGCGACTCGTTGCCAAGACGAGCCGAGCCTAATTCAGCGCGAGGGCGCATTTCTTCGGGCGGTGACGACCAGGAATGGAAGAATGTCGTCATGTTTTAATTGGTTGCAGTACACACTGCTCTACCACCAAAACGGCGCGGTGTAGGACCTTGCTCCTTTAGCTGCATTTAAGCCGTGGTAACTGTAATTCTGTGTGCACGGAATATTTGCGGAGCATCAATCCAGGGCTCCTAAGCAGCAGACAGTCTCTACAAATAAAGTATCTGATCTCCTCTCTTTAGGTAAAACCTGTACGCATGCTCACTCAAGAGCCGCTGGGATAAAGCCTAAGTTAAGAGGAGGAGAAGGAAAGTGAACAGTATGCCCAACGTCATTTGTTTAAGTTTGGTTGCAGTACAACACAGCTCTACCACTAAAACGGCGCGGTGTAGGACCTTTGCTCCTTTAGCTGCATTTAAGCCGTGGTAACTGTAATACTGCGTGTAAGGAGTGTTTGTGGAGCATCAATCCAGGGCTCCTAAGCAGCAGACAGTCTCTACAAATAAAGTATCTGATCTCCTCTCTTTAGGTAAAACCTGTACGCATGCTCACTCAAGAGCCGCTGGGATAAAGCCTAAGTTAAGAGGAGGAGAAGGAATGTGAACAGTATGCCCAACGTCATTTGTTTAAGTTTGGTTGCAGTACAACACAGCTCTACCACTAAAACGGCGCGGTGTAGGACCTTTGCTCCTTTAGCTGCATTTAAGCCGTGGTACCTGTAATACTGCGTGTAAGGAGTGTTTGTGGAGCATCAATCCAGGGCTCCTAAGCAGCAGACAGTCTCTACAAATAAAGTATCTGATCTCCTCTCTTTAGGTAAAACCTGTACGCATGCTCACTCAAGAGCCGCTGGGATAAAGCCTAAGTTAAGAGGAGGAGAAGGAAAGTGAACAGTATGCCCAACGTCATTTGTTTAAGTTTGGTTGCAGTACAACACAGCTCTACCACTAAAACGGCGCGGTGTAGGACCTTTGCTCCTTTAGCTGCATTTAAGCCGTGGTAACTGTAATACTGCGTGTAAGGAGTGTTTGTGGAGCATCAATCCAGGGCTCCTAAGCAGCAGACAGTCTCTACAAATAAAGTATCTGATCTCCTCTCTTTAGGTAAAACCTGTACGCATGCTCACTCAAGAGCCGCTGGGATAAAGCCTAAGTTAAGAGGAGGAGAAGGAAAGTGAACAGTATGCCCAACGTCATTTGTTTAAGTTTGGTTGCAGTACAACAGAGCTCTACCACTAAAACGGCGCGGTGTAGGACCTTTGCTCCTTTAGCTGCATTTAAGCCGTGGTAACTGTAATACTGCGTGTAAGGAGTGTTTGTGGAGCATCAATCCAGGGCTCCTAAGCAGCAGACAGTCTCTACAAATAAAGTATCTGATCTCCTCTCTTTAGGTAAAACCTGTACGCATGCTCACTCAAGAGCCGCTGGGATAAAGCCTAAGTTAAGAGGAGGAGAAGGAAAGTGAACAGTATGCCCAACGTCATTTGTTTAAGTTTGGTTGCAGTACAACACAGCTCTACCACTAAAACGGCGCGGTGTAGGACCTTTGCTCCTTTAGCTGCATTTAAGCCGTGGTAACTGTAATACTGCGTGTAAGGAGTGTTTGTGGAGCATCAATCCAGGGCTCCTAAGCAGCAGACAATCTCTACAAAATATCTGATCGTGAACTTCGGTGAAACCTGTAAGCATGCTCACTCAAGAGCCGCTGGGACTAAACCGAAATTAAGAGGAGGAGAAGGAAAGTGGACAGTGTACCCATCTCCAAAACAATACTTGGCAAAAATTTTCGTCACCTGATGATACGCAACCGTGTTTTCTCAGACTGGTAGTGTTTTCCATGAACTATTCAAATAAATGAACCCAAACTTCAATTAATCGTGCCACCCATTCCAACGTGCAGATGTCAGCTACAGCACTCAGTGGAGTTCGTATGTAATGAAGGGATGAGAATTATATATTGATTTTAAAATGTGTATATGAATGTTTAAACTTAATTGATCCCCAGTGCTAAGGGCAACTTATGATAAATGTGATATTTTTCAAAATGAAATTATAATGTGTTTTCTTTAAAAAAAAGTGATTAATTACAAGTTTGGGTAAATAAAAAAAATATACAAATTAATGATAAATAAACTGTGCACCCGAGGTCAAGCTTAGGTAAATTGGGAACTCATTGTAATTGTGTATTTTGTTATTTAATGTTTAAATTGAGATTTCATGTGTTCTATAAATAAATTGTTAGTTGGCCACAAAAAAGGGAGTGATTATTTTGTTGTAGTAAACGCAATGTACTTGGTCCAATTGGACCCCGCTATACTTTAACGCGGTTGAGCCTGGTGGAACTATTTGGTGAGTATCTTTATTGTATTTATGTGTTTAAGTTTTATTGTATTTATGTGTAAAATTCACCTCACCACACCCCTGACCTCTTCCAAAATTTAATGCTGAATTCATATCTGTCAACATTTATGTTTAATCAAAAGTCATTCTTGAGAAATTAACGTTTCAGTAATATTTTGGACCTGCAGTTCAAAACAACCAGAATTGGAAATCCTTAGTAAAACCCAACCCAACTAGAATTTAATGCTGAATCAGTCATCATCTATGCTTCCCCTATTGCAGATCAAGAGAAATAGATGTTTCTAAACGATGTTTTTCCCAAATATAATAGTAAGGCGAATTTTTTGCCAGAAATGAAATTAATAGAGACGCCGTTGTAAAGGAATTCTTACTTCAGCTTAAAATTAACATCGACCTCCAACCGGCCAGCCGATGTTGTATCTATTGAGATAAAGAGATAATTATCATTCCTCCTATATGTAATGTAAGTAGAACCTATAAATTTGAATTATGCAAATTCCCATCTGACGAAGTTTTTGCGTATCACCCAATTGGGACAAGCATTTAAAAACTATCAAAAATATCTGTGTGAGACCAGAATATGTTCTCACATGAGACATTTTTATTTGTAGTATTTACGATGCCTAGAACGGCAAACAAAGCTATAGTCAAGCTTTCGCCGGGGTTTATGACAACGTGAACTTTAAGGTCAAAATGACTATAAATTTAGGTATGCCAGACCAGAGGGGCTGAGAGGGGCCTTGCTAAATATGTGAAATGGTGCCATTGGGTTGAGAAGAACCAATGAGCGCCAAGGGGAAGAAGGGTGGAGCTACCCCCCCCCCCCCCGCCGAAGGAACCACAGCTTGGAGCAGACGAAATCAGAGTTGTGGACGAAATACACGAGTGCAGTAATAGACGAGAACGAAACAGTGGTAGACGAAATCAGATGGAGACAACGAAAAGCAGAGATGGAGATCAGACATGAAAAGAAAATAATTACGAATTTTGACTTAGAGCACGAGTAGAAAAGCATAAAAAATCCCAACAGATTTGTAGAGTGTCCCTTAGAGGTGATCTATGCGCGAGTGCATTTTTAGTACGAGTCGGAGCCACACACCCCAGAGTTGTGGCGGTACTTTCAGCACTAAGACTGATGCAAGCCCTTGGAGAGATGATAAGCCCAATATTAAACTGGAAAGTATGTGCTCATTTTCACAGGTCCTAGATACCATCGGAAATCTAACAATTCTGGTCGCATATGTCCCCTCGCTAAAATAATTAAATGTAAATTGATATTAATGAAAATTGATGTTATTGATAAATTTATGTTGTTAATAAATGATATTGTTTAAGTTTAAATAGTCTAATCGTTTTATATTAATTAATAATTCTTTTCAGGACTTACACAAAAGGTAAAAATAATTGGAGGGTTTATTGCGGCACAACAACGAGCAATGTACTTTAAATGTTAATTCCACTTTATGAGATCAACGGCCATGTCTTTAATGCTTAATAATAATTAATGTTAATTATAAGTTTAACTTAAACTTTACTTCTTCTAATCATAGCGCCACAATCTGTTTATCCCATATGCTATATTAAGATTGCATTATCTGGACACATATCAGATATTCATATTATGAAAATCTCAATACATTATAAAGATTTCAATACTTAAAATATCACACTGGGCGTACTGTCGTACTGTGGCGTACTGTCACAAAATTCGACAGATAATTTATTTTAGTAGTTATTAAATATTTAGGCGCCATACTGTGAAATTTTTGAATAAATCGATTATTTAGCGCTTGAAATATTGTCGCTGGGTTACCACCCAGGCCCACTAAGACGTGGGGGTAGGGAGCCCGTTCAGCCTGGAATAATGATGAAAATATTCTGTTTACAAGAAATATTCTGTTTACAGACCTGGAATAATGATGAAAATATTATGTTTACAAGCAATTTTTTCCGTCATCAGGTCAGGAATTCTGTCATCAGGCTAGGCCTACTGTCGCTGGTGCTCTGCTAATACCAATGGAAATATCGAAAAATTCTGTTTCAAAAACCGCTTTGAACGGAATCCATGCTATCAATAGACAGGATATAGAAAAACGTGTGCGTTCAAGTAACGGGTGATAGATAGTACACGTTTTGCAAAATTGAATAAATGAACCCAATTAATCCCTGAATTAAATCTCGGGAACCTCCGTGTATATTTTCTACTTTTTAAATAAACGTTTCCTTTTCCTTCATTCCTTCGCCATTGATCGACTCTGACAAAATGATTTCACATGCAAAATTATCTATTGTTGTATTTTAGAATTTCATAATGCTAAAAGTTTCCATCAGAGAGCCGTTAAGAGCGAGACGTGACGCTATTTCAAAGATTTTTAAATTTCAAAATGAATAATTCATTAGGTTTGGCATTCAAGTGATTTGTTTTGGTGTAGGATATTCTTAAAAGACGTCATTCTTTTTAATTAGTGTATGCCAGAATCTAATTCTCGGTTATCGGTCAAAAATATTCGGTGGTCAAAGATAAATACTTAATTTAATAGCAATCCAAAGTTGATTAAAAATATTAACCGATTTCAGAGGCAAATAGCAGTCTCCTTCTTCAAGATAAATGGGAGCATCCCCCATACGAACTAATATTGCATTTATAAATAAATAGTTGTGTCACGGGATCCGAGAATAAAATTGTTGCCAAACGAAAATTTAAAAAAAGTAAAAGAGGAAAGCTAGGAGGAAGGAATATAACTTCCTAAACTTTCTGCATATTTTATATTATATTCTTCATCATTTCCTAGTATTTCATTTATTGGTGATTTTTAAGTAGTTTTATCGAAAGTTATTTGGATTTAGTTGATGCATTTTTGCATGCAATTTTTCGAACCTGGCATTCCTTTCTTTCCATAATAAGGCACGCATGTTCGCAATTCAATTCACTGAGAAAGTAAGTTGAGTATTGCTTATTTTTCTTTTCCTCGGATTTTCCCTTTAATTTTTTTTTCATGTTTCATGTTTGGCAACGGTTTTCTCCCTGGGTCACTTGAAATGGTTATTGTCAGACGTAACATTTCCTCTGTTGGTGGTGGTACTTTGTCATTTTATTCTAACGATGGCTGCTGGTTTTGAAAACCGGTCACTGGTTTTCATCAATTTTGTACGTTTTAAACTAGCGAAGAATTTGGGAAACTCAAACAACGTACTTAATCACAAATTAATAAAGTAAAGCAGCATACAGCTGTTTCAAAAATACGTTGGATCCCCTGCTCTCAAGATTTACCAAAAAGCCTACAGCCACCGAAGACAAAGCAGGCTAACATTTTGGCCCATTTTGACTTCCGGTGCGTTTGTCTATCTTGACCTGAAGAAGGAGTTCCAATGTATCCTCGAAACAACTGCGTATTGCTTTGTTTATTTGTTTGCATTAAATTTCGTAGTTTCAGTTTTCCTTATCCTCTGCACAAGGTGTTTTTTGTGTTTACTTCTTAATAGCGAAGTATTTGAATTAAGTTTGAATTAAGTTATATATATATATATGTTCTATGATTATGTCGTGTAATTTCTTAATCTTTATAATTGTAGTAAGAAATAAATAACATTTATTCTAATAAACAGCGATTTAAATAATTCGTAAGATATGCAAAATTTAAATTGAATTGCGACATTCTTGCTGACATGTTGAGATATTTCCTCACAGAATCATACAAATTTAACTATTAGTACAATAACAATTAGTGCAATAGCAATTTTATAAATAAAACATTACAGTAGTAGTTTTAACTCGTTCAATATTAATAAAACAGAATTAGTAATAATAAAAAAATATCGTTTGCCCGAAAAATTTCAAATTCTTGATTTTCTGTTAAAAATAATTTGTAACACCTCCTGTACATATTTCGAACAGAAAGAGACACCTTCCCAATTATATCTCTTTCCTTAGGATAAGAAAAATTTAAGCATCCTCTTTGGTTTTACAGGGAAGTTCATTTTCCACCCGGATCAAATGAGCAAGATCGTTATGCAAAATTATCTATTTATACATGTCGGAATTTCTTACATTTAAGGATTTTATGAGTCGACGGTTAAGAGATTTTAGTGACATAATTAGAATAATTTAGTGTTTTAAGCAGAATATGTAATTCATTTGCTTGGCAAGCAAGATATTCACTTTATGAGAATTTATGCATAATTGAATCACTCTTGCTTAAGCTTAGTTACATAAAAAATACTTTAGCGGTGAGTATAGAATAAATAATCTATCAGTATACTAAATATTTAAATTTTAATATCACTAAGTAATGCATATGGTTTTTACTTTCCTTACTACACATAATATAAAGTATAGGAAAATATTTATCTGGGGTAGAAAATACAAACATAAAATTTCTATACGTTTCAGTTATCTTAGAAAAACGAATTGTTTGGTTTAGCGTGGCATTTTCGCTCCTGTCTCTGTAATGTATGTATCGCCTTGATAAAAAATTTCTCAAATTTCATGACATTTTATAGTTGCGTCATTTGTATATAACCCAGATGTACATAGCATTTTGGATAAATATGTATAATCAGAACTGAACTGTTTTCTCGAAATATCCTTCAAATGAAACAAAGGAAAACATATGTTTGATTGTTTCGTCTATCAGTTTATTGGAGGAAAATCCAAACAACCCGCTGTTAATAAATAAATTCGGTATAGTGATAATTCAAATCCGGTCTTAAGACATGTCGGAGTGAATATTTTTTAATTCAAATTAGTTTTCAAATGTTTTATGTAGAATCAAAATTTCGAGCGATTTTTACACAAATTGGTTCCTTATCTATCAAAAGTATAATCAAAGAATGTCCATCAAGATACCATTGAAAAGATCGAACAATATTCAATCCAGCTAGCTTTGAACCGAAAGCGTATTACTTTTTTATATTACTATAAATTAATATTTATCATATTTAAACAGTTGTTTGAAAATACAGAACAAAATACCATTCGTTCAGGACATGTTATTTTTATTTTCGAGTATCGGAACTTGAATATTTGCATGACTCTTACTTTAGGCATAAATATGACGTGATATATTCATATTCTAATAATTATTTTAATAACCCTAATTCTGAATTTTCTATGATTTTTAAGTGGTTCTATAAAAGTTGCGATTTTCAATTAGACCACTAGCGGGCAAGAAGTTCTTCCGTCTTCATTACCTCACAACTGGGGGCATGTCCGTTGATTTAAAGAACAGTGGCAAATCTATAATCATTGTTAAATTGCGTTGCACAATTAGCACGCTTGCGCATGGAAAAAACGGAACAAGAAACGTTTTTTTGTTTAAAACAGGCGTTTCGGAAATCAAGTATTATTATCAGTATATCTCACGTAGCGGGCGCATTTTAAGAAGCAGAGCGACACCACGTAATTTGTTCTTGTAAGTAATAAATAGGCTGGGATATATTAATTAAATCCATCTCTTATACTAAATTTTAATAAATATGGCATCCATCTTTTTTTTCCAGTGTGAAAATCGTGATTTTTAAAGTTCTTTTAAATTTATATTTAGTGTTGCATATGTCTTAAACCGCTTTATTTTCGCGTAAATTCTGTCCAAATATATTCTGCGCCAACGCAATTACAATATTTTTTGTTCATCAAACTTTGTTTTTCTTCATCATTATATTCATCAAATTTTGATTATTTCTACAAAGAAGACAAATTTTGACGTATGCAAAATGTAAACAAATCAAGCTGTAAGATGAGTTGAATAAGAATTGTTGAATTTTTTTAACATAAAATTAATTAACTCTGGAGTCTGGAATAAACTTGATATGAATGAAATATTCATTAATTTTGCATAGAGAAGAAGACGATTTTATAGCATTGCCATTTTCGATGACGTTTTAAGCAGAATTAGAAAGTACTTTTACCTCCATGGTTTTATGTTTCCAAGAAAAATAAATTACTGTAATACTGTGATAATTTAAAAAATATTACCGCTGAATGCATCGTATTTTAGAGATGTTTAAATAAAATTGCATTTCAGTTGGAAAGTGTTTCATAATCAATGCTTTATGCATGATTGATCTTTCTTGTTACCTACAGCTATTCTTTTATAATTGTTATTTATCAATAAAATTTCTCATAAATAACTTGAAGAAAGCCACATATTTTACAATCAACTGTAAATTCTTTATTATCATGGGCTTTAAAAAGTATCTCTAAGGTGAAGCTTCATGTCTATTAAAGTTAGAAATGTCATAAACGTATTTACAAAATAACTTAGTTTTTATAGCATCGACATTTAATTAAGGTAATTAGTAATTTAAATATTTTTCAATTCAAATAAGACTACCAAGTCAGAAAGTTTTCCCGTATTAAAAAATACAACTTACATCTTACAAAACTAGTGAACAAACACATTGGTTATCCCTTGATGATTATTTACCTAAAAAGTTAACGAACAATCGTATATCTCATTAGTTTAAAGACTTAATTGAGTACTCTGAGTATAGAAACAGACCATTACAAAGTGCAATTCTTTAAATTCCTTGAGATAAAAAAAATGTTCCGAAGAGCGAGATAAGATTATAAAAAAAGCATACTAAAAATTTTGTTAAAGTCGACTAAATTGAATAAAATTGCACTGCAAGTAAAATCAAGTAGGGGTATGCAGTGCGCCTGTGAATTTTTTAATGTCTACATGAGTGGAATAGCCAATTCATGTTGCACTAAAAGACTGTCTACATTTTGCAATTTCTGAAAAACAACATCTGCATTTTCCTTCAAAGCAACTTGATATGAGAAGTCAAAGCAACTTGATATGAGAAATCAAAGCAACTTGATATGAAAAATCAAAGCAACTTGATATGAGAAATCAAAGCAACTTGATATGAGATTTTGAATACTTTGAAATTTTGAGGGCGTTAATATAAGTAGGTTAAAGGGATACATTGCGAAAGAAAAGTTTTTTCTAATTAGGTCTTTCGTCTGTCAGCCGTTGTTCCTGTGGACGTAGCTCGAAGATGAATTTTACTTCATGTTAATGATTTCGTCTTCCTACCGCAGTTCTTCAAGAGATTCCGTTAACCAAAGTGATGGATTAGGGTTAGTAAACGAGTAAAATATCCTAATATAGACAATAAGCTGAAAATTACATGGATCAGAATTGCATAATGTAGAGGCTTTTTAAAGGTGCATTTACATCTCTACAACATTCTCCCATCACAGACTGGAACACATGTGCAACAGTCGTATTTCTTCCTCATGTGTGAACATTTCTGATAATATTTTATTAGTTTTTATTCTACAATTCAATATTTAACGTGAAATTTCTTGATCCAAATTCAAGGGAAAGTGACAGTTATTTGTCCTTAATCCTGAACTGTAGCAATTTGATAGACTCCGCAAATTATCCGCACAATATTTGCCAACTATCTTTCTACTGCTACCGACACAATCTAACCGATCCGTAACATCACACCAATCACAGATATACTGATCTTAAACGGAACCAAATCTGGTTCTGTGATAGTCTAACCTTGTTCCATCGAAACCTAAGTTTTCTTAGACAAAACTCAACATTTCTTATTCAAAACCTGCCCGCTTTCTATCGAAATTTGGCCTATCTCTCTCTGTTAAAACCCAGTCGTTCTTTAACTAAATCTAACCGTTTTCATTGGAAACCAGACGAAATCTAGGACCTTACCTGGTGAAGACCATATCTGGATTTTCCCTACTGGATCTACAACGTGTATTACCAGAACTACTTGCATCACAACCGGACAATCTATTTCCACAATCAAATAATTAATTTCCTCCATTGACTATTATTTAAAACCAAGGGATCCACTTTTTCCATTTTACCGCCACTACTTTCCGTTCGCCATTTTCCTGGCCCAGCCACTGGCCAACTAGATTGCTTGCTTTTCCCGCGTATTTGCTTTGCTAGACCAGTACTTAAATTCAACCCACGTTTTCTTAAATGTAAATTAAGTGTAAATATTGTGTCTGAATTGTGCATCTTTTTTGTTATGTGCCGAACAAATCTTAACTGTAAGCCTCGTACTAAATTTCTTAACCCAATATTGTTTAACTTAACTTTAATTTTAACTTCAATTAACTTCAATTTTCAATTTTTAACTTTAATTTTATTCATTGCTTGAGAGCTTTTTGCGCTTTTTTCACTTTAATGTAACTTCTCTTACGGTATTTCTGCCCCTTCCCTCCCTTCCCTTTCCACTACTTGCAGGCTGAAGCCGTCCAAGATACTCATCGACCAATAGGAAATCATCTCCAAGCAACCATCCAATCAGCACCCTCTTTGGAGCAGAGTGCCTACGTAATTCCATATATATGCTATCTCATAGAAAAGTTTACGCATGTGCTTTATTATTCGATGTGGGGTTAAGTGCTCTTGCACAGGTACCCCGAAATAATGCGTCTTGGCTTGGCTTTTTCCATTATCAAACATTCCTGAACTTCATCCAAGTATTGTTTGAACTCTATTGATCATGCATTAAGTGGTACAGAATTTCACGTCGTTTGCACTGGGGAAGATTATTACGGCGTGTCCTACAGAATCGTGGGTGGACTCTAAGGGTACAAGAATGAGTCCAAATTTCTGGATAGATAACACGTTTATTCACAAGCACAACTTAAACAGGAAAAATATACAGTCAAACAGCACTTAAATGCTCCACTAATTTTACAATATAACTGATATTATTCTCAAAATATTGACGAAAAGATATTATAATTTTCCAGAACAACCGTTACTATTCCCAAAACATTAACAAAAATCTCAATCCAATGGGGCTTGTATTACGTTAACAAAACTCGACGCTGTGATAACTCCTTTTATAGTCTCATTATTAGAAACTTCGGGAATTCTCCATATCTTGTAGAATATTGGTTATCTCACGGTCTTTCTTGAATCTTCGAAAAGGCGACAAATAGGCGATAAATTTCCAAATCTGGTAATCCTCCTCCGATCTTTGCAATTCTGAAAACCCTGCGTTCACATCATGGGAAAGTGTTTAAGGGTGTTTTCTTCGTCAGGTCTTCGATAGAGGTGAAAGGAAAAACGTCAGTGAAAAGAAAATTAGACGTTATAAGTTTCCAATAATATTATACAACAATATTATTCTCCACTTTGAACGTTTTTCCGTGAAGCGATTCACCTGATGATCCGACCTTGATGGCCGGACCATGTATTTATGTATCAGATCAATACCTGCTGGGGGAATAGAGAAGAAAATCAAATATAAAAGTATTGAATGCACCTGGGTTGGTCCCAGAAATAAATTCGAAATAAGGAAATACGAAAGTAATTATCACGGAACGTTTATATTATGCAGGATCGCTAATCACACAGAGACAGGCCACTGAGATAAAATATAGCAAAGAGACGCAATCAAGCAAATAGACTTTATACTTTCAGTAACGAACTCGACCTGTAAATCAGCTGGTCACACTACCTAACAAAATCAAGTTTCGTAAGAGTTATCATCGGAAATATGTATCGGCAAAAAGAGTGGGGTTGAACCACGTGATATTTTTATCCAACCAAATTCAGCAATGAAATAGTCTGTAAAACATTGATCCACATCGTGTATCCAAATTTTAAACAAATAACGGTTGTTTTGTGAGACAGTGCAAATGCAGACGGGATGCATTATACGCAACTTGTATCCAAACACGTTCAGAAAGGAATATGACCTATAAAACATAAATTTGCGCTTTATATCAAAAATAAAAAAATCTGATGTGGGCAACACGTGGCTTTCCTTACATAATGCAATGAATTTACTACTTTTACAGTAAAAAAAAGAATAGGTTATTCTTAAAGCAGGTACATATATTCTTTCCATGATGCTGAATTTTCGTCAATGAGTCGACATTTTCATTGATTTAGCGTCATTTTTATTCATTTGGCGAAATTTTCTTTAATTTGGTAACATTTAAAAAAGTCGCCAAGTTGGCGACATTCCGTCAAATTCGTAGCCAAAATCTCGCCAAGCGTTATGGACGGAAAAATAAATTATTCTTACAGCACACAAGTGACTATTGGCGCTCAAATACAAAATTATTACTCAAAGTATATTTTCTCATGAATGGAATGAGACAAATCCACGAGATTGATGTCACCAAATTTATCGCATGATGTTAAATATGAAAAGTGAACATGTTTCTCAACAGTTAATATATTTTTTTAATTTATGGAATTTTTTTTGATACATTCATTTGAAAAATGTGAAATATCTCGAGAACGGTTCATGCTAGCGTTCTAAAGTTTGCGTCAATCGCTTTCTAAGGAAAAATTACATATGAAATGTGTATTTGCGTAACTTTAATAAAGGTTTTGATTTTTTGATGATTTTTTTCAAAATTTCTGTCGAAAATTTAGAGGTGTTCTGAAAATTCAATTGAATTTAAATTCAATAGGCTTCCAGTTTTCATGGATTGCAAATTTTATACCATATTTCATACAAATCGCTCTATTCATTCGTGAGTTATCGTCTCCACAGGCTCACTGACACACACACACAGACATCACCTCAAAAATGCTCAATTCTTGAGCATGGATGCTTGAAACATACTCTCCAGTCGAAAATTCGAATTCGAATTTTCAACCCCGTCACAATACTTTCTTTATACATTATATCTATATAAGGAAAGTATTAAAATCGATTGAGCTTTAGAACTGACATGTCAAAGATACGGGCCATGAGCAGCCCCCGGGTCATTTAGATGCGCTTCGCGACCTCTTTTAGTAATATTCGAATTTCATGAATAATTTTTCTATACGTAGAACACATATGTACAGATTACAGATACCTATTGAATACGCAAATATCTCTGTCACAAGTACTGGTCCTTTTTAAGTTGAGAAAGCCTTAAAAAACTGTAAAGAATTAATTCCATTTGAATTGGATGTAACTTAGAATTTAAATAAAATATTTATTTATATAAAATTAGTGTTTAATTGAATCCCTGTTCGCTGATATCCTGTAAAAGAAAAATTGGCATTGTACAAGATTGGGTTTGACACCCCTGCTTTAGAGGGGCGCAGTAGCCCAGTGGTTAGGGCGCGGGAATTGCACTCGGTAGGTCCGGGTTCAATTCCTTCAGCTGCCAAAACTGCCGACGTGTTCACGCGGAGTACGATCACGTTAAACAGGTGGATCCGTAAGTCCTTCCGAGAGGTTGGTGGTAGGGGAATGAGGGTACGGTCCCTGCAGATGCTCCCCCCCAACTGAGTCCCAGTCTAAATTAAGTGGCTCTTCCCAGCCGTCCAAACTGTTACCTTACACCTTTCTGGTAGATCGGACGGTCTGGGTCTCAGCAATAATCCCTGCTTTAGAGGAATTATCGTTGAACAAAACACGCAGACACACAGATAAATGCCAATGCCTTCTTATTCAAATGTAAGACGCGTAGTCAATCCGCTTCCGCTTTCAATAAGAGTGAGTGGTACTCTTATTTGCAGAACAATTAAGACAGTTATTCTTATTTAGATTCTGTGTAACAAAATATAAAATGAGTAAATATCTTACTTAGCTTGAGTGAACATGGTGGACTTTACTTGATGATAATTAAACCTGACACTTAAAAGAGCAAATTTCATTAGCTGAGTTACTTTGCATGTACGCAGAGAGAAAAAGTGTCCTCAACTTAAAAAGTTTCAAATATTGTGTGAACGAAGACGAGGTTTTAAAAATTAATTTCGTAAAATCACTCATACTCAGTAAAATGCCACTGAAAGCAAAAATAATTGTATATCGATTTTAAAAAAATCTAAAATAGGGACAGAAATTGTGTTATCAGATCAGTCTGTTATTTTTTATTATAAATATTTAAATGTTTTTGATCATTTGAACGTTTCAGGATGAACTACTGAAAATTAGGAATCGCGAAAAAACTAGGAATAAGGTATACTAATAAAGTAATACAAGTCCTAATAGATTTAGCTTGTATCAAAAAACGAAGCATATATATAATAATTGTGTAATGTGTTTCTATCCTTCCAGACCTACAAGAAACACTCACTGGTGTCCTGGAAGACTGGCGCTTTGCACGGAACAAATCCTAACGGAGCCCAATTTTCAAGTTCCCATCCCAGGAGTTAGAAGAAATGTTTTTCAAAGCCTTTACAGACAAGTTTCTCGATGTCTCAGATGGATACGTCTTTGCACACTTATAGTATTGACAGCGTGAAAGAAACTAAGCGAGCCGGATATTCTATTTCATATTTGAGTGCAGATCATAAAGCCTTTCAATGTCTAAAAACCTGAGAATTTACACATTTATCAAAATGTCTTTCAGAATCTACCAAACTGGGAATTTGCACACTTATCAAAATGTCTCTCAGTATCTAGCAAACTGAGAATTTGCACACTTATCAAAATGTCTGTGAGAATCTAGAAAACTGAGAATTTGCACACTTATCAAAATGTCTTTCAGAATCTAGCAAACTGGAAATATGCACCCTTATCAAAATGTCTTTCAAAATCTAGCAAACTTAGAATTTGCACACTTATAATATAGACCACAAGACAGACATATCTGAGTCAATTTTCGTTTATGACTAATATTTCTAACACAAAGTGTCATACATCTTAATCAAACTAAGAGGTATTGAAAAAGTTACAGCTTGATATTTTAAAAGTGTTAGTTTTATTGTCTCCGACAGGCTTAAATACTTTCTTACTTTATCACAGCGGAATAAAAGACTTATCGCAGCAAGTAATCGAATAACCAATTTATGACGTTCACTTTCTGCTCTGGCTGCTGAGTTATTAAGAAATTTATATTTCCTTTATATTTGAAGTGATTATCTTTTACTATTTAAATAGCAGTACAACTTTTGATCTTAAAAGATATTTAAAGAGTATTTGGCTGAATTTATTAACTTTAAGTTTTATTTGATAGACGCAAATTAATTTGAAAAAAAGAAATATGTAAAATTGAAAACAGATGGAAAGATACTCATAATTAAGCATCAGGTTTTATATATTCGGATGATTTACGAATAAACGGAGTTACGTAATATTAGTAAAATTAATTTCATAATTTTTTCCTTTTTATGCAATACTAATTCTATACTATTCAGATATTAAGGGGGGGAGGGGTGCATGGTGAACCGGTAAATGTGTGTATTTTAAAACGTTAATTACATTTAACAAATATTATTACAATAATGTAATATGGAACTGTACCAAATTAATACTGAGGAAACTCCATCATTATTTTTATTCAAAGAATAGTACGAATTAAATCTTTATGTTCCATTTGGAATATATATATTATTTCATTTACAAAAAATTTAAAGTTACATTTTATCCATATTTTCATAACAATATTTCCCATTCATAAATGCATATCAAATTTATGTTCATAAGTCTAACAATTATATTTACTGTAAAAATTTCAACATTTACTTTAGAATTTGCTTCTAATGAACATTTTCGAATGAAAGGACTTTTTATTCGGAAGACAATCCCATTGCAGATACTAATTTTCATGTACCGGTTTCAGACTTATTATCCTTTTTTTTTGTTGTTGTTTCTTTTAATTAAAAAAAAATCCTATTTTTTTTCTGAGTAATACTCCGAAAAAAAAAATAGGATAATAATGAAGCTAAAGCAATGAAAATGACGACTCACTGAAGAAAATTCAATATTTTGGAAAGAATATAAGTATCTACTATAAGAAAACCATTTTTTTAACTGTAAAAGTAGTAAATTCATTCCATTATATAAGGAAAGTCATGTGTTGCCCACATCAAATTATTTTACATTCCAGCTAATGTTAATCGCAATTTTTTGAGAAACATTTATGTTTTTAAATGTATACGTTATTTAATTTGTGGTTTAACATCATTGATTTATTTGCTAATGTCTGAAAAATGTTTTGAAGATTTTCCTTTGATGTATGCTTCCCTGTACAGTGATCATTGTAATTGGACATGTGCCGTTATGCATCACTGACAGATATAAATAAATAAGTAAATAAATAAATACATTCATCAAATCAAACTGAAACTTATTTAATTTTACGGGATTTTTATTTTACAAAATGCGATTCTCGAAAAAATATTTTCCGCACCATTGGACTTGTACCACCACTGGTATTTCAAGCCACAGGTACAATTTTTCACGAGCAATACTAAAACTGTTATAATAATATTTGAAACTTTGGCGTAACAATCACCATTAACCATTTCCATTGTGCCTTGCTACACAAAGCAGTAACATAATTAATCTTACTTTGTCTGCAATTTGAAATTTATCATTCGGATTCTATGGATTGTTTGAGAGGACATATTGACCTTATAAAGTGACGCTGAAAGAATGCTCACGGAAAAGCATTGTGCAAAGTAATAGCCACTTGAAATATTGCTATCTAGAAAATATTTCCATTTTAATAGATGCTGCACCCTCTCGATGAGAATATGTTGGAAAAGTTCTAAGATTTCCTAATTTAAATTTGGCTAGAATGATTTCGTTGGCAAAATGTTTGTTGGGACCCCAGATTTTTGGAACTAATACCTGGCAGATTTTATTTTCGTCACATTTTAAATCTGACACCGAAACATTATATCAATAAAATATCAAATTTCGTATGATTTTTATTGTTTGAAATTAAATATATGCAGTATTTAGAGAACGATACATTGTCACTCCTTTTAAATTACGCCATCTATCTATAACGTTAAATGAAGATGCCAGTATATTTACTTGTTCGACTGATGGGGGCATTACTGAAAATGTATGCAAGCATCAACTACAAAATTCGACACAGGTCAAGTTCCTATATATACCTCAGAACAGTTTTACTTCCCTTTATATATAGTGTAATGTATAAGGAAAGTATTATGACGGGGTCGAAAATTCGAATTCGAATTTTCGACGAGAGACCACGTTTCAAATATCCCTGATCGCGAATCGAACATTTTTGAGGTGATGTCTGTGTGTGTGTGTGTGTGTGTATATGTGTGTGCATGTGTGTGTGTGTGTGTGTGTGTGTGTGTGTGTGTATGTGTGTGTGTGTCAGTGAGTCTGTAGAGACGATATCTCACGAACGAATGGAGAGATTCGAATGAAATTTGGTACAAAAATCCTAATTCGTAAATATTGGAAGCCTATTGTTTTTAAACACAATGGAATGTTCAGATCCCCCCTAAATTTTCAAGTGAAATTTTGAAAAAGTCATCAAAAAATCAAATCCTTTAATAAAGTTACGCAAATAAACATTGCTTATGTAATTTTTCCTTAGAAAACGATTGATATAAACTTTAGAACGCTAGCATGTACTGTTCTCGAGACATTGCACATTTTTCAAATAAATGTTTAAAAAAATCCCATAAATAAAAAAATATATATTGACTGTTGAGAAACATGTTCAATTTTTATATGTAATATTATGCGATAAATTTGAGGACATCATTCTCGTGGATCTAGCTTGTTCCATTCATGAGAAAATATACTTTGAGTAATACTTTTGTATTTGAACGCCAATAGTCATTTACCGGCTATAAGAATAATTTAATTATCCATCCATAACGCTTGGCGAGATTTTGGCGACGAATTTGGCGGAATGTCGCCAACGTGGCGAGTTTTTTTAAATGTTGCCAAATTAACGAAAATCTCGCCAAATGGATAAAAATGACTCAAATTCAATGAAAATGACGACTAATTGAGGAAAATTCAATATCTTGGAAAGAATATAAGTACCTTCTATAAGAATAACCTATTTTTTTACTGTAAAAGTAGTAAACTCATTGCATTATATAAGGAAAGTCATGTGCTGCCCACATCAGATTTTTATTTTTTGAAATCGCGTTAATTTTTTAGTTATATATTAGTGAGGTGGAATTTTGTGCGATTTTACATCTCGGTTTCCTAGCAATCAAAATATTTTCACAGAGCCTTAACTCCGTCGGAAATATCAAAAATAATCATTTCAATGAGTTTCGGGTGGAATCCATAGCATAACATCCCCATTTTTTACAATTCTATAACAAATCACTAAAAATGCTACACTTTGATCATGCAATATTTTTTTAGTTCCTGCATCAGCGAAACATGCCACAATCCTGTCTTACCAATTAGTCAACATCAAAATGCATCATTTAGCTCAGCATAAAAAGATAAAGTTTTCAACTATAATAATTTAATTAAATTATAATAGTAATAATTCAATTAAATTATTACTATTATAATTTTGAACAAGTAATTTTGAACACATTAAAATTTTCAAGTTGTGGCTACAATGGTCCAATTAAACGGTCTTACCGAAAGGAGTATTTGTCTGGTGTTCATGACATTACAACTGATAATGTATCTGTTACTATGAAGATCTCATACCTCAAATACAAACTACAGAAATTTTTCAGTAAGCATGACGTATTTATATATATATCCGTTGCGTTGTATGATTTTCGGACCTCATGAAAATGAGACAGTGCGGGAGAATGCTTTCGTTCCAAACAGGCATTTCGAAAATGGAGTGGTATTATTTACGTAGCAGACGCGTATTTAGGACCCAGACGAATATAGGTAAGTCATTCTGTTTACTAATAATGGAAATCACTCTAAAACCATTTATTCATTTCATTAAAAATATACTGCTTTGTGACTTTAATTATGAATTATATAAACACTTGGATTTATCTGTCTATTTATCTATCTATCTCTGGGTAACGCTTCCACAAAATGTAGCCAAACGTGTATTAATCACAGGTAAACATTTCAATTTAGATACTAACCCAGACCATCAGCGTTTTCATAGCCCTCCACGTGAACACTAAACTTTTCCGATTATCCATTGACTTATCACATCCCCTACTGCTTGAATTGAGTGTTCATATTAAAAACCGGAGCTTCCTTCTTAGGTTATTAAATTTTTGCTTAAACGCGGTTTTTTAACATTTTACAACGAAGTTGAAAAGTGTTTATGACTTTGTTCATTCTGTCTGTCTCTCTGTCAGTCCGTTAGCACGATAACTGCCGTAAAAATGACTTAATCAAAATGAAATTTTAGTATGTTGTTCAGACGGTCTGTAGGACCTATGGGAATATAAATGAATAATATCACCCAATTAGTTTTGTATTGAACCCGGGTTGATAAATTGAAATACATTGAACACTATGGGTCCTAATTTTTCAAACATTTTTTAAGCTAAGTTAAAATTCACAAAGTGTTTCGAAAATTTTAGAAAATATTGAAATTATTCCTAAAAATATATAAAAAAAATCAGCGAAATATATTCAGTAGTTTTTTAAATAAAAATTAAAATAATAACAACACCTCTTATATGAAACGATCACGTGACCACGATATGAAAAGATCACGTGCCCCACTTCAAAATGATATATGGCATCCATTTTGTCTCAAAATCGTGATTTTGAAAGTTCCTTTTAATTCATATTGAGTGTTGTGTCCGTCCTAAAACCACTTTATTTTTGCATACATTCTATGCATCTACATACTGAAACAACTCAATTGCAATATATTTGAGTTTAAATGCTCATCCAAATTTGATTATTTCTACAACGAAGCCTATTTTTCACCTATGTAAAATGGTAAACAGCAAAATATGTAGAATGAGTTGTATCAGAATTGCTGTATTTCTTTAACACAAAATCATTTAGTTCATGGAGTCTGCATAGCTGATATGAATCAAATATTCATTGATTTTACAAAGAGAAGGACGATTTTTTTCCATGAAGTTTTACGCATAGAGTTTAATTACGTGTAGCTCCATGGTCTTAATTTTTAAATAAAATGAATTATTATAGTATTCTGATGAATGACATGAATGGGAAATTATTTATGAATGAAATTCTGCTTTTATGGAGAGAACCAGGCGTGTTATTTTTTCTATGACGTCATTTGAATGAATTTCAGTTGTTTTCGATGAAGTTTTCAAATAAAATAAATTATCGTAATATTATGATATTTCTAAAATTATTACCGAGGAATGTATCACATTTTAGAGATGTTGAAACCAGACAATTTATATGTCAATGCCAACATTTTAATGAAGTTCATTTTTTTCGATGAAGGTTTAAGTTTTCAGATATAATAAATTATTGTAGTATTATGATAAGTTTTAAAATATTACCGAGGAATGTATTGCATTTTAGACATGTTAAAATAAAATTGCATTGAAGTTGGAAAGTGTTTCATAATCAATGCTTTAAGCATGATTGATCTTTCTTGTTTCTTTTTTCTTCTTATTTTTACTTTTAATGGTGTCGGCAGATTTAAATTCATATTTAAAAAAAAAGATTGAACAAAAAAAAAACAGTTTTAGACTTTCAAAACAAATTTTATTTCACAAACGTGTTGGCCAATGTAAAATGAAGATGATAGAGAAGAAATGAAACGTCGGTTAAACAGAGATAGTATGAGAAAATGGCAAGCACGTCGTCAAAGTCAAGAATCTTTGGGGAAAATTCGAAAAGAAAATACCGAAGCGTATAGTCTGCAAATTGAGCAGGGAATTCTACAGCAATTTCAAATCCATCGCAAAATTGATAAAAATGACGCCAAATGGGAGAATATGATTTGCAAATTTTGTATTCCGTCGTTCGACGGGCATCTAGTTGAAAATAGAAATAGAAAACATTTAATGTGTCTGACACATGCCTTTCATTACAACTATGAAAACTTCTATATTTAAACTATATATAAAGACTGGAAAAAATAGAACTTTAATCTTGCTCGATTACACTGACAATTCATATATGCATCATTGCTATTCTTAACTAAAAAATATTCCAAATTCCATGGAAATTCATAAAAATATCCCACATCCTGAATTAAAAGTAAAATTAATATCTCAACAGCCCATGACAGTCCCTCAAATACCTTTAAATTAATTCTAGTTATCACCATTTGCAAAGTATTGACATAATTTGGTAGGGTGTATTATTTCTTAAATATTGCTATTCTAGAGCTAAACCTACAATATCGTCAGCTTACAGTTACTAGCGTACAGTTTAAGTATACTACAGTATACTAGCGTACAGTTTAAGAAAATGTTCAAAGCATTACAACACAAAGACCTACACTTGGTATTTTCAACCCAAAAATCATTTGGAAAGTTATTTATTAAAATAATCTATATCTTTTTATCAACATATTGTATTAAAAATGGCAATTTTCATAACATTTTTCATCCTACTTGTCTTTTCAAAACTGTATATTCTGCTTTTAAATAAAAGCTATTGTTCTAAAAAATAAAGACTTTCCCCTAGTATTTTAAATTAAAAAATCAATAGGAACACAAAAATAGGAATAAAAAATAAATAAAAAAATTAATCATTGAAATAGACTTACTAAATTTAGTTCTATTCATTCAATTTTTAGATCAATTTATTTGTTTAAATTTTAGTTTGAAAGTAACGGCTTACGAAAAATAGGTAAATATCTATATAACTGCCAAGAGGTAAGAATGCTTTGATTGTATGAATTTTACTTTACAAAAAAATTTAATCAACTACTATAAAAGAAAGCAGTGGGAAAATATTGCACTTAAATAAACTATGTTACTTTTAATTAGAATGAGAGCTGTGAAAATATTAATTTTGAAGATTAGAATATAGAGTTTGCGCGTATTTCAGAATCATAAACCTGTACCCAACACAAAAAGCAGACTAATGTTCACTGTTCTACATTTCACTATGCTTGAAATTCGTGGCTATACTTGTAATATTAGCACCCTACAAAATCTAGTCACTCTTATCTTTCGAGTTGTCTACAGCATAAATACTCCTCATAACTAATAGAACTAATAATAACCGTTAATAAATCCTGTGGAAATATTACTGAATGATACACTGATGATTCAATTAGTTATTATTATTGATAAAATGAGTTATTACAAAAGCGGACGCTCATATTAAAAATGTAATGTATATTTGGGATGGCATATGCAATCTTAATGTCATCATTAGTTATATTCTTATGTGTTCCCCTCAGGCAATTGGCTCAATTATTAGATGCATACAGTCTGAATATTTATAATTCGATTTTCTCTAATTATGTTTAAACTTTCGGCCTGACCTTAAAGCATTGATAATTAAAGTAAATATTTGCTGTAATATCGTTTAATGAAGAACATTGGTTATATGAAAGATTGCAATTAAGAAATTATTTTTCTACTATGCGATAATAATAATACATTTTCGAGTACAAAGTATTATATTTATGATTTTCTATCATAGAATAAACATACACGCTTATGTAAATTACATTCTCGAGCAATATCAGTTCATTTTTAATGAATATATTGTAACGTGATATTTCATAGCAATAGCTGAGTTTCCATATGTGGTGTGTGAAATTTAAAATTGTAAAATATATGTAACGCTACAAAAATGTATATAGTAATACTACATAATACGTAAAATTACTTTGAAATCCACAGTTACATAATACTACGTATACTATTAAAGCTATTAAAATATTACTGAATTGTCTGAAAAATAAAGGATTATGCGCAATACTCCAGTGATAACCATTTCACTCTAACTAATTTCAATGAGCTTATAACACAAACCAACAAAATAAATGTGTTGTCATACATCTAAGACAAACACTACTAAATCTAAAAAAAATCGGTGTGCTAATTCCGATTTTGAATACAATATACTTATACATATAATTAATACGTTTCATTATAACTTTTCACTTAAAAATTGTTAGTGATTTACAACGCTATACAAGTGAGTCTACATTTTTTGACCATATAAATGTTTCGTACCAATATTTATTTTCTTATACTCCTTCATGCTATACTCTAAAACGTTTTAGTTGGGTTTATTATCTATCTTTCTTGCCAAGTTCATTTACCGAACATTTTAAACTCTCTACTATGATCACTTCAATCACTTTTAGTCGAACGAGTATGATCACTTCACTAAATAGAGCTAACGTGAACACACATTCATGAACCTTTTCGTACAAATTTATTGGGGTGCTTATAGAATTTCCTGGAAACCAATATATATATACAACCCTTTTTTATCTTGATTATAAACTTTCCAATCCAAATACAAATAATTCGCAACGATATAGTTTTAATTCACATTAATTTTAACTTGAAAACAACCACATGCATAATATTTTAAAATAAATAAAAGACAACAGAAGTAATTCGTTATAAATCGCAGACAGAAATGTTAACTAATAACAACAAAACGCGTTACTCTTTTTTGTTATCTTTCACATTTTTAGTGGTAGTCAATAAAATTGCAGTACTAAATATTAGAATGATGTATTGTTATTACAAATAATTTTAAAAATATGAATTTACCATGAAAATATAAGAGTATTCTGAAGAAAATTCCACGTCATATTTTCGTGGTAAATTATTATGAAATTACCACAAAAATATGACGTATTCTGAAGTTTATTAAAGTAATAAACTTCAGAATACGTCAGATGAACTGCGATTTTTAAAAGAAACATTTATATATTTATAAATTATATGTATTACTGTGGACAAATTTAAACAATATTTTATTATGAATATTTCAGTTTCATATAAAATTAAAAGGCAGATCATTAGATTATGTGTAAAATTACTATTTTTAGCATTATAATCTTCAACATTTCCCTCAAGTTCTAATAAAAAAATCTGATGTGGGCAGCACATGACTTTCCTCATATATTGCAATGAATTTACTATTTCTACAGTTAAAAAATGGCATTCTTAAAGTAGATACTTATATTATTTCCAAGATATAGAATTTTCTTCAATTAGTCGTCCTTTCCATTGATTTAGCGACATTTTTATCCATTTGGCGAGATTTTCGTTAATTTGGCAACATCTAAAAATGTCGCCAAGTTGACGACATTCCGCTAAAATCTCGCCAAGCGTTATGGACGGATAAATAAGTTATTCTTAAAGCAGATAAATGACTACTGGCGTTCAAATACAAAACTATTACTCAAAGTATCTTTTCTCGTGAATGGAATGCGTTCGATCCACGAGAATCATGTCACCAAATTTATCGCATGATATTACATATGAAAAGTGAACATAATTCTTAACAGTTAATATTTTTTTTTAATTTATGGGATTTTTTGATGAATTTATTTTTAAAATGTGCATTATCTCGAGAACGGTTCATGCTAACGTTCTAAAGTTTATGTCAGTCGTTTTCTAAGGAAAAATTGCATAAGAAATGTCTACTTGCGTACCTTTATTAAGGGTTTTGTCTTTTTTTTATGATTTTTTCAAAATTTCACTTGAATATTTAGGGGGGGGGGGGTCTGAACTTCCGATTGTGTTTTATGACAACAAGCTTCCAGTATTCACGGATTGAGATTTGTGTATCAAATTTCATTCTAATCGCCCTATTCGTTCGTGAGATATCGTCTCCACAGACTCACTCACACACACACACACACAGACATCACCTCAAAAATGTCCGATTCGTGATCAGGGGTGCTTGAAACGTGATCTCCCGTCGAAAGCTCGAATTTGAGTTTTCGACCCCGTCACAATACGTTCCTTATACATTATGTATATAAGGAAAGTAAGAATAATACTAGAATATCTAAATATATGTTTATTTTTTGTTTATCTATGATGCGCTGCAAAATGTTTATCACTAATTCCAAGTTTTGTATGTAAAACTAGAGTGAAAACAGCAAAAATATTATATGAGGTAAAAATCAATGAGGTCTAGTGCTATTGTTTAAAGTAAGACAAGAAATATTAAAGGATTTCAATCCTTTTCAATCATATAAATACGCGATATTTATTATGATATGATGTTATATTAGCACTGTATAAATGAATGTATTACTTATAACTCAAACTACATTAAAATTAATAATTTTCCAAAACCTTTAGACTTTGTTTTGCTCAAACAATATTATTTTCAGACTAACAATTTATACTTGCAAACTTCTCAATACAAAGATATAAAATTTGATACATTTTTAGAGAAATGATGAAGGAACACGCTGAAATAAACTGTTCATAAACTCTACTAAACTGTTCATTAAATTTTAATTATTGTCAATTAAAATAATTTTAGTTTGACTTGAAGCGTCTCGCGAAAGTTACGGAGTTTGGCGATGTGTAACAAGCAGGGGGTAGAGCACCGTAATACTTGAAAAATTCAGAAACATTTTTAAATTTCAACTTGCAAACGATAAATCACATAATTTTTTTCACTCTGATAATAATCGTTATAAAAATGGGCACATAACATTTGAAATATGAATGTGTGAAAACGTCAAGTGACATCCCCATATATTACTGTAGTAGTACGTTAAAAATAGCATCACTGGAAGACCCATTCATTATTCAATACATAATGATTCTTTTATATAATGCATCATTACAAAAGCAGACACATACACTATAAATATAAAATATGTTTACGATAGCGTATAAAACCTTGGCAGAATCGCTGTCATTAACTCTCTCTTTTATGTCTTTCTACAGGCCCGTGGTATAATCAATCTTACCCTATGATGCAGTCATAACATTTATGATTCAACTTCCATTGGCTATGTGATGACATAATGACCTTGAACTTTTTGGTTTAAGCAAGTAAAATTTAATGCTTGTATTTCGTATAGAATTTGCTCATGCGAAGCTGGCAATTATATATATATATATATATATATATATATATATATATATATATATATATATATATATATATATATACAGGGTGTCTCAAAAACATTGACCTCGGCTTCTATTCCTTAAATATTAATCTTAGACATATATAATAAATTGCAAAGTTGCATAAAAAATGGTACAGAATTTTATGAAATTGATAAAAAATTTTCAGGGGATACAATTTGAAGAAATACGAAATTTAAATTTTTATACGGCCCCCGTGCAAAAATATTTATAATGACTAAAATGTGCCACCATACACTAATAAGGTGATGTACAAAATTTCAGCATTTTATTATAAAAAGTCCCAGAGATATGTTTAAACAAAGTTGGTGAGGGATTAATCACATATTAAATTGTAAATGTTTACAACATGAGAGCAAATGACGCAACGCAGAAATGCATCATAAGCAAATAATATCTGCCTCTTATCTTTAATATATTTGGCATGGATGGAAAACATTTTGAACAAGCTTTATAATCTTTGTGTAAAGTTATTATCTTTACACAGTGTAGATACTTTTGTATCAATAAATAGCAAAATTATTATTTAATTTTGAATCATTGTTTTCTTTCGTAATATGTTGTTGTTATTGAGATCCAGGCCGTCCTACCTACCAGAAAGGTGTAAGGTAACCGTTTGGACGGCCGGGAAGTGCCACCCAATTTGGACCGGAACCCAGTGGGGGAGGCATCCACAGGGACCATACCCTCCTTCCCCTACCACCAACCTCTCGAAAGGACTTACGGACCCACATGTTTAACGTGATCGTACTCCGCATGAACACGGCGGCAGTTGTGGCAGCGTGTAAATCTAGCGCGCAAACCACCGGGCTACCGCGCCCAAAATATGCCAACAGCACGCGGTGTTCCCAGGTGGTCACCCACCTTTCGTAATTTGTGTATGATCTTTGAAACGGGATCTGCCGACATGATTCTTCCCCTCTGAGAACCCATGACAATGCATCGAAAAGTGTATATATATATATATATATATATATATATATATATCAGCATTTTTGTCTTTTCATATCTCTGGGACTTTTTATGATAATAAGCTGAAATTTTGTATTTTCACCTTATTATGGAAATGTTTTTGTACAGGGGCCGTATAAAAATTTAAATTCTGTATTTTTTTTAATTTCATTCCCTTGAAAATTTTAATCGATTTCATAAAATTATGTACCTTTATTTACGCAACTTTGTAATTTATTATATATGTCTAAGATCAATATTTAAGAAATAAAAACCGAGGTCAATGTTTTTGGGACATCCTGTATACAGGGTGTCCATTCAAATAGTTGTGTCATCAGGGCCAATTCTAATTTCTTATTTAAATCAGAATCTAATCACCGCAAGTTACTTAACTACCACATTCTACGAAATATTTGTTATATATTTGACTAGCTCAAATGAATGTATAAATTACACTAGTAAACTGATGACACACACACACAAACACACACATGCGATCTAAAACTATTAGAATCGCGCTGTAGAGTATGTCCGTGTACATCTATTAACAACTTGAACTCCAAGTTTAGTTCCTCAATCCTTTTCCTACATTGCGAAGAAGTTAAAAACGTGTATTGCAATAAAAGTAAAAACAAAGTGTAACCAATGTAGACCTCCAAATGCAAGAAGTGATTGGAACAACAATATATCTCTAACTTACTTGTTTTTCAGATTTTGTTTCCCATTTTCGAAAAAAAATACCAGGGAAAGTGAAAATATTCCATTAGTCCAATCGTAGGGTGCGGTAGCCCAATGGTTATCGCGTGGGAATTGCACTGGGTAGGTCCGAGTTCGATTCCCGCCACTACCAAAACTGCCACCGTGTTCACGCGGAGTACGGTCACGTTAAACATGTGAATCCGTAAGTCCTTCCGAGGGGTTGGTGGTAGGGGAAGGAGATACGGTCCCTGTGGATGCCTCCCCCACTGGGTCCGGTCTAAATTGGGTGGCACTTCCCGTCTATCCAAACAGTTTCCTTACACCTTTCTGGTAGGTCGGACGGTCTAGGTCTCAATAACAACTAGTCCAATCGTGTTCAACATTGAAATGCTAATTGTGTTTTTAACATTTTCAAACATAGCTGAAAAGTGTTTATAACTTTGTTCATTCTGTCTTTCTGTTTGTCTGTCTGTCTGCCCGTTGCACTATAAATACCGCAAAAATAATTCTAGCAAAATGGAATTTTAGTTTGTTGTTGAGACGGTCTGCGGAACATACGGGGATAAAAATGAATAATATCACCCAATTAGTTTCAGTTTTAACCCGAGTTGTAAAAATGAAATACATTAAACTCTATGGGACCTAATTTTTCAAACATTTTTTAAGCGGACTTAAAATTAACAAATTGCTTCAAAAAGTTTAAGAAATATTTAAATTATCTCATAAATATGTGTAAAAAACAAATCAAGTAAAATATGTTTGGTACTTTTTAAAATAAAAATTGAAATAATAATTATACTTATATGAAGAAATCAGATGACTCATACGTATAATAATAAAATATGCCATTTTCTTTCTTTTTCTCTGGGTAAAGATAGTGATGTATAAAAATAGTTTAAATTTATATTTATTGCTTCATCTGTCATAAAACATCTCCATTTTTGCGTATTATCTGTGTATCGAAATTTAGTGCCAACACAATTACATTAGTTTTTATTGTAAATCATCAGTAAACTTTAATTATTTCTACAAACAAACTTAATTTCTATAGCATGCAGAATGTAAACAATTCAAGCGATTGTAAGTTGAGTTGTTAAAAATCGCTGATTTTTTCTCACGCAAAATTATTTAACTCTAGAGTCTCGAATATAAGTGATACGAATGAAATAGTCATTGCTTTTACATAGAGAGGCAGACGATTTATATTTCGTTGACATCATGTCAATAAAGTTCAATTTATGTAACTACCTTTTTGATGAAGTTTGAAGTTTTCAAGTATAATACATTACTGTAGTACTGTGATAATTTAAAAATATATCAGCGCTGAATGTATTGCATTTTAGAGATGTTCAAATAAAATTGTATTTCAGTTGGAAAGTGTTTCATAATCAATGCTTTATGCATGATTCTTATTATAGAAATGAATGCTTCATGGGTATAGAAATGAATACTTTATGCTTATAGAAATTAATGCTTTATGCATTGATCTTTCTTGTTATAGAAATAACATTACAAAATTTTATTCGAATTGCTTGATTTGTTCGAGAGATAACGTTACTTCACGAAAGGTAAAATAGCTTTGGTAATATCACACTCGGTCTTATTAGTCTTGTTCTGTTATTTTGGGTTCAGTGTTAGAGTGAAAGACGTCAAACTGTTTACTTTTTATCTTGACTTTTATTTTATGAGTCTCCTTTCATTTACCACTTAAGCGCGGTGTTGCCTTAAATAAATCTGAATTCTCGATAAAGGTGTTAAAAACAAGATGTCTTGAGTAATTTATGCTGCAATATGTCAAGAAAACTTGGTCTAAAACAACGAATATGGCATACTTTAAAAATGAGTCTGGTGCAATAGCAGAAGCACTTTTTATCAAATGTACGTGTGTCACGCCGAAACGAAGTTGCATATGAAACAACTCGTAAATTGTAATTTTTCTTTAACCATTTTCCATTCAATATTTGTAGCCAAATTTAATTTATAAACACTTCTTGAAGGAGACTTTATATGGTGGCAAATGGTGTGTTGTTCTCTTCATTTTAAACAGAATTATATAGCTATTTTATTCTCTTTTGCACACTTATTTCGTACAGTTGTAAAGTCCTGAAAAAATCTGTTGTGGGCAGCACATGACTTTTCCAGCAGACTTCTATTCACCTTCTCTTTACTTTAATTAAATTTAATTCACTTTTAATTCAATTTTCGTTCTCATTTGATAACTGGACTTATTTTAAAAGGTGGCGTTGAGAAAATACGAAAAACTAAAATATCTCGAGAACGGTTATTCCTAGTGTAATAGGGTTTATCTTATTCTTTTCTTCGTTAAAAATTACGTATTAAACAAGCATTTAATGAATATATTTGAGCATACGTAGTTCTTTATTTTATATTTTAGCAATTTTTGTGGGCTATTTTGCAAAAAAATGCAGGTTATTTTTTTTCGAATCATACCAAAATCTAATCAGCACCAAGATGTCCTACAAGTGACTTATCTACCGAATTTTGTGAAATTCGGTGTATTAGTTTTTCAGCTACATTGGATACAATCTTGTGCGGGCCATTTCGCAAAAACAGGTGGGTTCTTTTATCCCGAATCGTACCTAAAACTAATCAGCACCAGATTCGCGCACAAGTGATTTACCTACCAAATTTTACGAAATTCGGTCCATTAGTTTTTTAGTTAGAGAGGATACAAAATCTGCACAGACAGACACACACACAGACGTCACGCTAAAAATAGTGTTTTCGTATTCTAGAGGTATCAAAACGTGTAGATAGATGAGATTTCCGGCATTATTCCACTATTTTCCCTATACATTACCATGTATTGCAGGGAAAGTAATAAGAGTTTGTTATTCCGTCCCGGTAGCTCAACGGTAGGGCTTCGACAGGCCAGTGCGAAGTTCCGAGGTTCGATTCCTGGTTGGGGAAGCAAGATTTTTCACAAAGGCGCCCCAAAACACCAACCCTGTTGGTTAGTACAAATATATTGGAGGTCTAGTAGGGACCCTAGTACTACTAGCTTGGATTCTGTGAGGCCAGAATATGTCCTCACATGAGACATTTTTATTGCAATACTTATAGTGCCTAGAACGGCTAAGAAAGCTCAAGTCTGGCTGGCGCCGGTGTTTACAACAACGTGAACTTTTAGGTCAAATACTATAAATTTGGGGTGTCCTAGGCCAAAGGGGCTGAGAGGGGCCTTGATATATGTGAAGTGATGCCATTGGGTTCAGAAGAACCAATGAGCGCCAAGGAGAAGAAGAGCGGAGCTACCCCCCCCCCCGCCGAAGAAACCACAAGTCACACCGATACGAAATGTTGCAGAAGTAACTCAGATACGAAATGTTGCAGAAGTAACTCAGATACGAAATGTTGCAGAAGCAAGTCTGACACGAAATGTGGTTGCGAGAAGTTTCCTACGAAGTGTTGTTGAAAAGAATTTGACAAAAGGAGCTAAGTGAACATGACCTAGCAGAGATGACTTAGGAGTTGCATTTTTAGTATGCAGTTATAAAGTATCAGTCGAAGTGAAAAGTACGAGTAGGAGCCACACACCATAGAGTTATGGCCGTACTTCAGCACTAAGACCGATGCAAGCGAGAAGATGAGCCCAAGTCTAAACTGGAAGGTATGTGCTCTGATGCTACCGGTCCTAGACAACTTCGTAAAATTAATACGTCTGGTCGTATCTCCCCTAGCTAAAATAGTTAAATGAAAATTGATAATAAATGAGAAATGATATAAATGATAAATTGTTGTTGATGATAAATTGATGTGGTTAATAAATTATATTGTTTAAGTTCTAAATAGTCTAATCTTTTGATATTAATTAATAATTCTTTTCAGGACTTACACAAAAGGTAAAAATAATTGGAGGGTTATTGCGGCACAACAACGAGCGATGTACGTTTAAATGTTAATTCCACTTTATGAGATCAACGGCCATGTTTTCAATGATTAATAAGCAATTAATATTAATATAATCCTTAAAAACTTAAACATTTTAATTCCACGTCCCACAGATTCAGTGGGCTCTGGAATGATGAGCCGATTGCCACTTGGGAGGAAAACGATTACACAGGGAGCTAACTTGAAGGGTAAAAAAAACATCAGCAGGCTAATCTGATGTAAGAATAGTAGGAGGTAGTCAGTCAGAGTGCAGGGAAAGTAAAAATCTGATGTGGGCAGCACATGACTTTCCCTGCAGACTTATATTCACGTTCTATTTATTTAAATTAAATTTAATTAATTTTTAATTCAATTTTCTTTCTCATTTGAAAACTGGACTTATTTTCAAAAATGGTGTAGGAAAAATGCGAAAAACTAGAATATCTCGAGAACGGCTAGTCCTAGTGTAATGGGGTTGGTCTTATTCTTTTCTTCGCTAAAAATTACGTATTAAACAAGTGTTTAATGGCTATATTTGAGCATACGTAGTTCTTAAATATAGATTTTGATGATGTTTGCAGGCCATTTTGCAAAAAAAGGCAGGTTATTTTTTTTTCGAATTATACCAAAATCTAATCAGCAGCAGGGTGGCCTACAAGCGACTTATCTACCAAATTTTGTGAAATTCGGTCCATTAGTTTTTCAGTTAGAGTGGATACAAGCTTTTGCGCGCCATTTCGCAAAAAAAGGCGGGTTCTTTTAACCCGAGTCATACCCAAAACTAATCAGCACCAGATTAGTGCACAAGTGACTTACCTACCAAATTTTATGAAATTCGGTCAATTAGTTTTTTAGTTAGAGTGGATACAAAATCTGCACAGACAGACAGACAGACACACAAACACACAGAAACACAGACACACACACAGACGTCACGCTAAAAATAGTTTTTTCGTATTCTAGAGGTCTCGAAACGTGTAGATCCGTCGAAAACTCGAGTTGCGATTTTCGACATGATTCCAATACTTTCCCTATACATTACCAAGTATTGCAGGGAAAGTAAAAAACAGTAAGTGCAAAACCTTAGTGATCATCTCTTCTTCTTCCAGGATGATGCTTTAATCCATATCAATCATAATCTAAGCTCTATCTATAGTAAATGCCAAGAAATAGATGCCCCAAGAAAAATATAAATTAATGAATCAGAAGTGGAATCTCCAAACCCGGAAGTAGAAATCCTTAGTGAGCCCCTTTATCACATCCAGAATCCATATCAAGTACCTAAACTTTATCTATAGCCGATTCTGAGAAATAGATGTGTCAAGGAAGATTTTTGAACCTTAAGTGAAAAACGAACGAAAATGAAAATTCTTAGTGAACCACCCAACATCTTCCATAATTCCATTCTGAATCCATATGAGTTAACATCTAAGCTCTATCTATAGCCAATCAGACAAACAGATTATTTCAAGTAAAAGAATAATTTTTGAAGTAAAAACTGAAAAGAACCGTAAGTGGAAATCCTTAGTGAAGTCCCGTTCATATTCTCTTCCGACTTTATGATGAATCCAAATCAGTCAACGTCTCAGCTCCATCTATAGCAAATCCTAATAAATGAATAATTAAAAAAAAATTGGTAACAAGGCAAACATTTTTTCACGAATAGAATAATTTCAGGAGTTGTTTGTAAAAAAGGAACTTGAAAAACAGTTGTATTTATCTGATATATATATTCATATTATTTTATTGCGGATTATGATACAAGTTGACTGAAATGATATTGCATACAAATATACGAATATAAGTGTATACTCTTACTTTATACATATTCTTGGAAAGCTTGTAACATATTTATTTATTTATATATTCATTTAAAAGGATGCAAGCTACAAGATAAAGTCCCAATACCGTCTTGCAAGACAAAATTCAGTGCAAAAAATGCAGATAAAAATATTATAATATGCATTAAAATTCAAAATGTTTGCAACAAATGATTTTTAAAAGCACTTGGGGATGAATAAAAAATATCAAGATTATCAAGAAAGCTATTATAAAGTCTACAAAAGTTATTAATGACAGAATAATAACCAATACTGTACTAAATTTTCTTTCAACAAATAAACTCACAGTCCTACTTGAATAATGAGAATATGAAACACGATTTCATGCAAGACACGGATACATACAGTCAATTTCGTTATTAGGCACATTTTTGAAGAAATAAAATAAAATGAAATCTCCTGTGTTCTATAAGCTTTTAACATTAAACATATTTCGCTGAAAGACAGCACATAAAGTATAACAGTAAGTACCACTTTTCTTATAATATAAATATCTTAAAAGATATAGTTTGTATCATTTCGATATTATTAATATAAATAGAATGAAAAATCCTCCATACAATGGAAGCATATTCAGGTTTCAACCTAACCATGACATTAAAGAGAACAATAAAGATATAAACATTTATAAAATCCTAAGTAATCCTCTTTATGGAATGTAAAATTGAAAATAAGCTATCTCTCCGTGGTATTTACTAGAACGCAAATCATTAAATTATTTTTGTTAGAATAAAAATAAAGAGACCATAACATTTCTTTTATACTTTTTAAATTAATACTTGAGAAATAATCGATGTGAAATATAGGGACAATTCTGAAACCCTTGCTTTTCCTATGAAGAATTGATTTACAGTTGTTTATCAACATTCGATCATTAAAAACCGGGAAAATATGAAGTGAATAGGGTTTCCATTATTCTTAAGACATAACCGATTTTAAATTTTCTTGCAAAATAATTTATCTACTCATTAACTTAGAGATTAAATATTCATCGAAATCTGATTGGCCGAACCCAAATAATCTGTTGAAGTGACTGATTAAAAATCAACTCTGCGGCATTTCGTTATTGTAGGAAGGAAAGACACTGAATCTCATATTTTAACTTTCTCATACGTAGTATTGATAAAATATCATTTACACGAATAATTTTCGATTTCGAGATTTTGGTGCCAATATATATTTTAAGACCTCCTGAACACGCTCTAATGATTTTTGTAGTGATATCCGTTTTCCTGTCTTATTGATTCCTTGTATACAAGACAGCAGCCACAAATAGAAATGGAGTTTCACAAAACTTTATATCCGGCTTTGTTATCAAAAAGTCTAGAACTAGATAGAATTTCTAATACCGAGCGAAAACTTCGAAATTTATTCGAAATTTGGGGGTTTTTTAACATGGAATCATAGGGTAAAATTTGACATAATCATGCTTAAAAGGGTTTATTTATGGCTCAATGATTAGGACACTAAATAGTTTCAATCATTGTTATGAAAAATAGCCGCTGTAGAAATTATTTTTGGTCGTGACGACATCCCCCCCCCATTGTGCGGAAAATTACTCCCCTAGGAGGTACATTGTCAAGTATTCTATCTATCGAAAGATTTTTTCAAGGATTTTAAAGTGAAGAGTGACATACTATAATTGTAATAAATTGATCTACAATACCTATTCTTTAAAATTGCCTTTGTAAAACTAAAAAAAAAAATTCTGGTTTCAGAAAGTCGAGATGGGCCACTCCAGTTATTTTCTTTTGAAAACTTTTCCTGGAGTCGTTTCTAAATAACCGATGACTGTTGAAGTCCGGGTCAATAAGGAGCCCTTCAAATTGTCGTACACGAGAAAACGCAAAATATTCAGGAGGTCCAATATCTTCGTTTGTAATTCGTTTTACTCAAATAAATGGTAGCAATTACGTTTACCATTAATTCGTTTTACACAAATAAATGGCTGCATCTCACCTTTTCAAAATTTATTGAATTTATTATATATATATATATATATATATATATATTATATATATATTATATATATAATATATATTATATATATATATATATATATATATATATATATATATATATATATATATATATATATATATATATCAACTTTCGACGAAGACGAAGTCCACTTTTCACTGCATGGAAATGTGAACACAGCAGACTGTCGTGGCTATATGGGCGATTTCTAACCCACATGAGTACATAGAGCAGCCACTTCGTTCACCACGAGTGACAGTTTGGCGTGGTTTCACTGGCTCTGGTTTCACATTCTGGGACCCTTTTTCTTCGAGGAGTTTTGCTCAAGAACTGGTTAGAAAACTTGCACAGTAAACGCTCAGTGTTATTTGACTCTTCTGCGTGAGCAAGTAGTGAGGTTTTTGGCAAAACGCACTGCGATATCTACTGCAACATTTATGCAGGATGGGGCACATCTCACATCGCAACTCCAGTGAAGAAATTTCTAATTGACATCTTCAAGGAAGACATACTTATCAGTAGGCATTGCAAGATCCTATGGATGTATTTAAAGTCACGAGTTTATCAATCAGGCCATTCCACATTGTCGGAAATAAAAGATTCCATTCGTCGTGAAGTGAATTTCATCCACCCAGACATGTTGCATTCTGCAGTTACGGATGTTTTCACTCGCCTGAATTGTGCCATACCTTGTGGCGAAGGACATGTCTAAAAGTTGATGCTATAATAAAGGTACTGAACGTACAGTAAGTTATTTTCTTCGTCTTTCCAATGCGTTCAGTGCCATCTATAGGCGATTTTTTAAACTATAAAAAGTTTTCGCGTCGAAACTCCCCCCCCACGTCCTGGCAATACTTATTGTACAAACCATACCGATATTTTAATGTTCGGCCTCTTTGGTGAGCTCTCGGGTCCGGGCTGCAGTGAACCGTACCCCAATGCGATAATTTTTCGATTTTTAAAGGAATTTTGAAGTTTATAAAGACTATATATATATATATATATATATATATAAGATCATAAAGAACGAGATGTGAAATAAGTGCCAACAGGGAAATAAAACGTGGCCAAGGGGGATTTTGACCCCTTGTTCCCGGTTATAGCCAGCTATTACACCTAAGGAAACACTCCCGGAACCGTTACGTGCCTGTGGCCATATTTCCCTGGAACATTAAAGAAAAAGACGTATACCAGAAGTAAAAACATGGACCGAGTGGAGAGAAAATTGGATAGATACAGGTTGAATCATTAAGTTAAACCCAATGACAGAACATTCTATAACTCTCATATGAAGAGCCGAGCGATTCGATGCGTTGTCAATATATTATATAAAATGGGTTTTGCCAGTATCACTGTCAAATGCATTAATTTCCTTAATCCACTGTCAAATGCACTAATCGGCTCTTTATATTTGACACTGTGATTACTGTAATAGAAGAATCCATAACGTAATAAAAGAATCCATACTTTCAAAAAAGATCAAACTACAAATGACAGAAGAATAGTGCAAGAGACGATCAAGAAACATTATCCTGCAAATCTCCTTAGACATTATTATAATACTGTATACAACGATGAAGGAAACGCTTATTTTAAGGATATAACTTGTACACACCTGTGATGTTATCGATTTTGGAAATGATAACTGTGAGATTCACCTACACGGAACTAACTGATAGCGCACCCTAGCGGTAGTGTAATGCTATATATAGTTTGCACTCTCCTTTCTGAACGACTCTTGGCCTTTTTCATTATGGTTTTTTACTTCGGCTTTGTACTTCGGATTTTTCTTCGATACTTGAGTTTTGTACTCACTTCCACGGCCAGTGTCTTGAGCTCGACACCATTTCTGAAGTCAAGTTTCGGCAAAGTATTTGGTACCCGGAGTGTTACCTGGGTGTAATAGCATGCTATAACCAAAGAGTTCTTGACACGAACACCATCCCACATCGGCGCATGTCGAAGAACCAGAGCCAAAGAAACCTAAAAATGACTGCAATCCAGTCTAAAGTCCTAATATCTACAAGCCCATCACAGAAATCATAACATGTGAAAAATTAAATTGTAAATTAAATTTAAATCCCAAGGTTCACAAAAAGTAAGTAACACAACACCCCTCAAGTCGAACAGCAAAGTTAAAACTAAATTTCTCTGTAAATAAACTTTTCAAATAACAATCATCTATTAAATTTTCAAATTCTAAGTCAATTTCAGCTTTCATTAAAATTAAATTTTAATTTCCAAGAAATTTTCACTCTCCTTCAAGAATCTTAACTTCAAGTATTAAAATGTGGTCAGCAGCAAAACATTTTTTTTTTTTTTTTTTTTTTAATTCCAAATTAAGTCTTAAACTTTTCAAGATAATGTAATCACAATTTATTTCGTGACCACAGCAGAAAATGATCAGCTCATTACTTTTCCATTTAGTCAAGGAAGAAAACAGCAGCTAATTGCAATGAACATTTTCAAAAACAGCAGTAATATACATATAATACAGATTTAAATGAGAAATGACCATACCCAGAAATAGCAAGATAAAATGTTTCAAACAAACCTTGTCCAGTGGTTCACATGACTCATCATTCTTGTCAACATCAAGTGTCCATTTGACACAGCATTTTCATCATCTCTTACATAGAGGCAACAGCAAGGCAATATTGGTAATCATGACACAGTATAAATCTTACCATTTTTATTGCATAAATTCAATTATTTCAAAATATCATTTTATTAAAAATATATTTAATCATTTATCAAATTTTCATCAAAAATAAATTCTCTTACACTAATTAAAATTTTTCAAAATGGCAAAAACAAGTGGCAAGCAAGAAGTGGCAAGGTGGCAGAATTCAAACCACACATTTTTATGTAAACATGTGCCACAATTTCAAATCAGTGCTCTCTTGGCACAGAACTTCTGGTACAGAGAACTCTCAAGCCTCAATTTTAACTGCAAGTAAATATCAAATACATTTTAAATACAATTTATCAACATTGCCACCGAAAATTTAAATTTGTAGACAGTTTTCGCCACACACCAAATTTAAAAAAATAAATTCTAAACTTGTTGCCAAAAAAAAATTCAAAATATCCGTAATAACCAAGTGTCATTTCATAAAAATCAATAAAATTCTTTAAATCAATAAATCTATCATTAAATTTAGTTGCCTTTCAATCGTAAGTCAAAATAAGTAGAAGTCAAAATCAGTATTTAAATGAGTTCAATAAAAATCTCTTTCTCAATGTTATTCAACCATTGCACCAAACTCAAAGTTTCGCAATAAAATTATCAAATGCAAAAAATTCAATCTAATAACCAGAAGATAATCAAATGAAATCCAGAATACATCCATTTTCGTAGTAAATCAATCAAGTTTCAAAATAAAATCTTTCAATTTCAAAGTTCAAAATTTTCTCAAACGGATTTCAAAACAAGTCAATTTTCAAAATACCTTCAAAGTAAAATAATTGTGGAATCAATTCATCAAAATTTCAACCATATTTCTGTAATTAAATCAACAACTTCAGAGTTCACCGACTCTTTCAAAAATTCCACAATGTAAACAATTTCCAGACTCCAAAATTCAATCAAATTTTTCAAAGTATTTCTACATATTGCCGTAGTAAGAAACAGGAGTCGCCAAAAAAAATTTCACAAGTTCTGAAAGTATTCAAGTTCGGAGTTAAATATTCATTACACAATTCAAATCAAACTGGTGTCAGCCAATCAAAGTTCCAGACATCGCCTCGCACATCCACAGAACGGGAACGAAAAAGAAAAAGTGTCGACTCACTCAAACAGAGGAGGACAACTCCACTCACTCACGTTCGCACAACCGGAACCGAGGGAGGAACAGCATCACAACTCAACTTGTGAGAACAGCACAGGGGAGAAAACCGAGACAAGGAACAACACTTTCAAAATTATTACTCTTCAAATTTTTCAAAATTCAAATCAACTCAGGGGGATACCAAACGGGGAACTGAAACACAACGTAAATAAAATTCTTGTAATAAAATCATTTTCATAATTCTCAAATCAAACAACTTCAATATTTTCAAAATTTCACCATTTCCAAATTTTCAAAATTCCACTTGCCAAAGCAAAGCAACCCATCCTCAAAAATATTTTTCAGGAATTTCAACCTTCAGCGTTGGACTCTGCAGAAATGCAATCGACTGCAGCCAACAAAAAATTCAAGAGGTAAAATGAGCAGGAATTCTTTCATCTGCTACCGAAGTAAACACAGGCATGGGTGCAAACGGGGATCAATCCTTGAGAAAAGCCTTTAATGGGGTATAAACCATCCCATAGAATTACGCTAGTTCAACAGAACATCAACCTGCATCCCAAACACACAAGCAAGGTCAAATTCAAACCCAAGGAAATTCTGCTCAGACGAGTGCGCAATTCGTCTCTCCTCGAATTGTTTGTGAGACAATTTCAAACTAAACGTTGACTGCAAGCGTCCAAACAATCAACTCAATCCAGTGAAAATGGGTCGTGAATCCACTATCACAACAAACTCAGCAGAAAAAACTCAGGAGAGTCAAAGACACGAAAAAAAATAAAATCAAGGTGCTCGGATGCAACAACAGGGCAAGGAAACCGAAACATTCAAAATCAAAACAAATGGAGAATTATTTCACATCCTGAGGCAAACAAAAATTCAAATTCGACAACCTCTCAGGGAAAAAGAAGCTTTCAGTCCCACAAATTCACTTTTTCAAAATTTTCAAAAATCGAAAAATTTCATTATCAACATTCAATAACAAATATTTCCACATAATTACTTTCAAAACTCCATTTCAAAATTTTCCACAAAACATTTACAAAAAAGAATCAACCCCTTTAAAAATTTTCCTGCTCTTCCCCACATTTTCATGTAATGACACCATTTTCTTTTTTTCTAAATACTTTCGAAATCAATTTATACATATATACATATCAAAATTCTACTAGTTATTCAAAAATTTTCACCAGATGAAAAAGTTTGATGCGACCAAGACAAAAATTTTATCAAAATTCAAATATCAAAACATTTCATAACTTTAGAATTTTCAAGCCAAACAATGGTCCATTAAAACAAGAGTCTGTCTTTTACAGAACTCAAAAATGTGTGCTTTTTCTAGCCACACAACTTCAATAACAATTTACTCAAAATAATTTTCATATTTATACACAATCAGTATTCCGGTGTTCAAAAACTTGTATATCATTTCATTCTACTTTTTATCACTATGTTCTCAAAATTAAGGTGCATTTTCAAATCATTTTAAACTCGAGTATTCAAGTAATTATAATTAAATTTCAAATATTTACAGTTAAACTTTTCAATTTCGAAAAATTTTCGAAAACGGCCTCTGCCTCCGGCCAAAATTTCATTTCAATTTAAACAAGTCAACACACCGGAGATTCGAAATCTGCAAACCCAAATTTGGGAAAAAATGCTCAGAAGAGCTCGTCGAAATCAGAATTACAACAGGAATCGCCTCCCACACATTAAACACAGAACCAAAATCATAACCGAAAACAAAGTGTTCTCAAGAAAATCAAATCGAAAGTTTTTAAAACAGATGTTATAATTAAAATTCCATTCCAATTAAGTTTAAATTCCCAAATTCAATACACCTATAAAATTCTTAAATAATAATACTCATCTAAAATTCTTAATATTTATATAATCAAATTTTAATTTTTAAATTTACAACGTATCTTTACCAGATACCAACACTATCAAAAACGAAACTTTGCAAATTCAAATACTTTTCACTAAAACACATTTTTCAATATTGTCACATATATCACTCCGTTAATGTGTCACCTCGCACAACTTACTGTAAATAAATTTCTATGTGCTTCTTCGCACAATTCCAATACATTTCTCGTTGTTAACATGAAAATACTATATTTTTTTTTCCATACACTTTACTTCCAATAATAAAACCTTATAATATTAACACACTATTCTTTTCAAATATCAACACATTAGAAAATATTTCTTCAAATAGACACGTAAATATGAGTGCTCTCCCAAAATCGAAAATGGTTTTAAAAAAATATTCCATACCACATACCACTCTGTGTCCAGCGCAAAAATTCTTTAAAATTTAAATTTCGAAAACTTCAAACAAGAAAATTTCATCAACATCTTTTAAAATTTAGAACAGGGCAGGTACTCAGGAGGAAAGGTCACGGCGCCAATTTGTAATGGCGCCGGATAAGAAGAATAACCCAGGTTCCGGATAAGAAGAATAACCCGCAATAACCCAGGTTCGAATTCTGGTCACGGCACCAATTTGTAATGGCGGGGGTTAGGATGTAACGTGACCTCTTAATTTAGAATTTAGCCACACCAGCACCAGCACCACTACAAAAACCATGATCAAAAAATGCCGCAAAATAACCCACAGGTCCACACACTCCTGTCGGGAGAAGTAAATCTCCGCGATGACCTACAGCCCAGAAGAACCTAAAAACATTTAAAATCAAAACCTTACCTTTAAAGAACGTCTTCTTCACAAATATCAAAAGGAATTACAATACACAAATAAATAAACAGAATTTTGAAGTTAAAATGAATTTTCATTTATTCAAGAAGTTAAATTCACTATGTATTTCAAATACAACAGCTGAATCTCTTAGCACACCACTGGACACATGCGCAGATTTCATCAAAGCGCCACTGGCCTTAAAACTTCCATTTTCGTAATAAAAGGTAGGTGGTAAACCACACATCATAATGATATCAAAAATAGGTATGGTCAAATTACTGGGATGAGCACTCTGAGAGTTAAAAGAAAGCATCTTTGATAATTAATCAAAACAGAAATTATATTATTAGAATATGCATTAAATTGAAGCTATCGAATACAATGGATGGTTTCACTCTCCACTCCAATGTCTCTCTCTCGAATTGTTTGGTACATCTGGCATATCTTGGTTAAAATATAAAGGTCGCTTACCCCGGTCATCAAGTCGTCGTAAGTAATGTCGTAGTTCTCAACATCAGCCAATCACCCACACGGCGATGAATCGGTGTTTCACAACGAAAGGCCGGCACACACATTCAGGGATTCAGGGAAAGAGCTGTATATAAAGAAATATAACACATAAATTTATACATTTTACATAAAAGTAATTAGATTTCAATATCGACATTACACCAGTATTCTTAAGACATAACCGATTTTAAATTATCTTGTAAAATAATGTATCTACTCATTAACTTAGAGATTAAATATTCATCGAAATCTGATTGGCCGAACCCAAATAATCTGTTGAAGTGACTGATTAAAAATCAACTCTGCGGCATTTCGTTATTGTAGGAAGGAAAGACACTGAATCTCATATTTTAACTTTCTCATACGTAGTATTGATAAAATATCGTTTACACGAATAATTTTCGATTTCGAGATTTTGCTGCCAATATATATTTTAAGACCTCCTGAACACGCTCTAATGATTTTTGGAGTGATATCCGTTTTCCTGTCTTATTGATTCCTTGTATACAAGATAGCAGCCACAAATAGAAATGGATTTTCACGAAACTTTATATCCGGCTTTGTTATCAAAAAGTCTAGAACTAGATAGAATTTCTAATACCGAGCGAAAACTTCGAAATTTATTCGAAATTTGGGGGGTTTTTTAACATGGAAGCATAGGGTACAATTTGACATAATCATGCTTAAAAGGGTTTATTTATGGCTCAATGATTAGGACACTAAATAGTTTCAATCATTGTTATGAAAAATAGCCGCTGTAGAAATTATTTTTGATCGTGACTACATCCCCCCCCCCCCCATTGTGCGGAAAATTACTCCCCTAGGAGGTACATTGTCAAGTATTCTATCTATCGAAAGATTTTTTCAAGCCTTTTAAAGTGAAGAGTGACATACTATAATTGTAATAAATTGATCTACAATACCTATTCTTCAAAATTGCCTTTGTAAAATTCAAAAAAAAAATCTGGTTTGAGAAAGTCGAGATGGGCCACTCCAGTTATTTTCTTTTGAAAACTTTTCCTGGAGTCGTTTCTAAATAACCGATGACTGTTGAAGTCCGGGTCAATAAGGAGCCCTTCAAATTGTCGTACACGAGAAAACGCAAAATATTCAGGAGGTCCAATATCTTCGTTTGTAATTCGTTTTACACAAATAAATGATAGCAATTACGTTTACCATTAATTCGTTTTACACAAATAAATGGCTGCATCTCACGTTTTCAAAATTTATTGAATTTATTATATATATATATATATATATATATATATATATATATATATATATATATCAACTTTTACCGGTAGATTCCGCACAGCGAAAACCGTTTTCCAAATAGGCTATGCCAAAAATCGCACCGGAACCACAGTTGGTTATTTAATTTAATGTGGCCTGACGAAGTCCACTTTTCACTGCATGGAAATGTGATATATATATATATATATATATATATATATATATATATATATATATATATCAACTTTTACCGGTAGATTCCGCACAGCGAAAACCGTTTTCCAAATAGGCTATGCCAAAAATCGCACCGGAACCACAGTTGGTTATTTAATTTAATGTGGCCAGACGAAGTCCACTTTTCATTGCATGGAAATGTGATATATATATATATATATATATATATATATATATATATATATATATATATATATATCAACTTTTACCGGTAGATTCCGCACAGCGAAAACCGTTTTCCAAATAGGCTATGCCAAAAATCGCACCGGAACCACAGTTGGTTATTTAATTTAATGTGGCCAGACGAAGTCCACTTTTCACTGCATGGAAATGTGATATATATATATATATATATATATATATATATATATATATATATATATATATATCAACTTTTACCGGTAGATTCTGCACAGCGAAAACCGTTTTCCAAATAGGCTATGCCAAAAATCGCACCGGAACCACAGTTGGTTATTTAATTTAATGTGGCCAGACGAAGTCCACTTTTCACTGCATGGAAATGTGATATATATATATATATATATATATATATATATATATATCAACTTTTACCGGTAGATTCCGCACAGCGAAAACCGTTTTCCAAATAAGCTATGCCAAAAATCGCACCGGAACCACAGTTGATTATTTAATTTAATGTGGCCAGACGAAGTCCACTTTTCACTGCATGGAAATGTGATATATATATATATATATATATATATATATATATATATATATATATATATCAACTTTTACCGGTAGATTCCGCACAGCGAAAACCGTTTTTCAAATAGGCTATGTAACGGTAGATCGCACCGGAACCACAGTTGGTTATTTAATTTAATGTGGCCAGACGAAGTCCAATTTTCACTGCATGGAAATGTGATATATATATATATATATATATATATATATATATATATATATATATATATATATATATATATATATATCAACTTTTACCGGTAGATTCCGCACAGCGAAAACCGTTTTCCAAATAGGCTATGCCAAAAATCGCACCGGAACCACAGTTGGTTATTTAATTTAATGTGGCCAGACGAAGTCCACTTTTCACTGCATGGAAATGTGATATATATATATATATATATATATATATATATATATATATATATATATATATATATATATATATATATATATATATATATATCAACTTTTACCGGTAGATTCCGCACAGCGAAAACCGTTTTCCAAATAGGCTATGCCAAAAATCGCACCGGAACCACAGTTGGTTATTTAATTTAATGTGGCCAGACGAAGTCCAATTTTCACTGCATGGAAATGTGATATATATATATATATATATATATATATATATATATATATATATATATATATCAACTTTTACCGGTAGATTCCGCACAGCGAAAACCGTTTTCCAAATAGGCTATGCCAAAAATCGCACCGGAACCACAGTTGGTTATTTAATTTAATGTGGCCAGACGAAGTCCAATTTTCACTGCATGGAAATGTGATATATATATATATATATATATATCAACTTTTACCGGTAGATTCCGCACAGCGAAAACCGTTTTCCAAATAGGCTATGCCAAAAATCGCACCGGAACCACAGTTGGTTATTTAATTTAATGTGGCCAGACGAAGTCCACTTTTCACTGCATGGAAATGTGATATATATATATATATATATATATATATATATATATATATATATATATATATATATATATATCAACTTTTACCGGTAGATTCCGCACAGCGAAAACCGTTTTCCAAATAGGCTATGCCAAAAATCGCACCGGAACCACAGTTGGTTATTTAATTTAATGTGGCCAGACGAAGTCCACTTTTCACTGCATGGAAATGTGATATATATATATATATATATCAACTTTTACCGGTAGATTCCGCACAGCGAAAACCGTTTTCCAAATAGGCTATGCCAAAAATCGCACCGGAACCACAGTTGGTTATTTAATTTAATGTGGCCAGACGAAGTCCAATTTTCACTGCATGGAAATGTGATATATATATATATATATATATATATATATATATATATATATATATATATCAACTTTTACCGGTAGATTCCGCACAGCGAAAACCGTTTTCCAAATAGGCTATGCCAAAAATCGCACCGGAACCACAGTTGGTTATTTAATTTAATGTGGCCAGACGAAGTCCACTTTTCACTGCATGGAAATGTGATATATATATATATATATATATATATATATATATATATATATATATATATATATATATCAACTTTTACTGGTAGATTCCGCACAGCGAAAACCGTTTTCCAAATAGGCTATGCCAAAAATCGCACCGGAACCACAGTTGGTTATTTAATTTAATGTGGCCAGACGAAGTCCACTTTTCACTGCATGGAAATGTGATATATATATATATATATATATATATATATATATATATATATATATCAACTTTTACCGGTAGATTCCGCACAGCGAAAACCGTTTTCCAAATAGGCTATGCCAAAAATCGCACCGGAACCACAGTTGGTTATTTAATTTAATGTGGCCAGACGAAGTCCACTTTTCACTGCATGGAAATGTGATATATATATATATATATATATATATATATATATATATCAACTTTTACCGGTAGATTCCGCACAGCGAAAACCGTTTTCCAAATAAGCTATGCCAAAAATCGCACCGGAACCACAGTTGATTATTTAATTTAATGTGGCCAGACGAAGTCCACTTTTCACTGCATGGAAATGTGATATATATATATATATATATATATATATATATATATATATATATATATATCAACTTTTACCGGTAGATTCCGCACAGCGAAAACCGTTTTTCAAATAGGCTATGTAACGGTAGATCGCACCGGAACCACAGTTGGTTATTTAATTTAATGTGGCCAGACGAAGTCCACTTTTCACTGCATGGAAATGTGATATATATATATATATATATCAACTTTTACCGGTAGATTCCGCACAGCGAAAACCGTTTTCCAAATAGGCTATGCCAAAAATCGCACCGGAACCACAGTTGGTTATTTAATTTAATGTGGCCAGACGAAGTCCAATTTTCACTGCATGGAAATGTGATATATATATATATATATATATATATATATATATATATATATATATATATATATATATCAACTTTTACCGGTAGATTCCGCACAGCGAAAACCGTTTTCCAAATAGGCTATGCCAAAAATCGCACCGGAACCATAGTTGGTTATTTAATTTAATGTGGCCAGACGAAGTCCACTTTTCACTGCATGGAAATGTGATATATATATATATATATATATATATATATATATATATATATATATATATCAACTTTTACCGGTAGATTCCGCACAGCGAAAACCGTTTTTCAAATAGGCTATGTAACGGTAGATCGCACCGGAACCACAGTTGGTTATTTAATTTAATGTGGCCAGACGAAGTCCAATTTTCACTGCATGGAAATGTGATATATATATATATATATATATATATATATATATATATATATATATATATATATATATATATATATATATCAACTTTTACCGGTAGATTCCGCACAGCGAAAACCGTTTTCCAAATAGGCTATGCCAAAAATCGCACCGGAACCACAGTTGGTTATTTAATTTAATGTGGCCAGACGAAGTCCACTTTTCACTGCATGGAAATGTGATATATATATATATATATATATATATATATATATATATATATATATATATATATATATATATATATATATATATATATATCAACTTTTACCGGTAGATTCCGCACAGCGAAAACCGTTTTCCAAATAGGCTATGCCAAAAATCGCACCGGAACCACAGTTGGTTATTTAATTTAATGTGGCCAGACGAAGTCCAATTTTCACTGCATGGAAATGTGATATATATATATATATATATATATATATATATATATATATATATATATATATCAACTTTTACCGGTAGATTCCGCACAGCGAAAACCGTTTTCCAAATAGGCTATGCCAAAAATCGCACCGGAACCACAGTTGGTTATTTAATTTAATGTGGCCAGACGAAGTCCAATTTTCACTGCATGGAAATGTGATATATATATATATATATATATATCAACTTTTACCGGTAGATTCCGCACAGCGAAAACCGTTTTCCAAATAGGCTATGCCAAAAATCGCACCGGAACCACAGTTGGTTATTTAATTTAATGTGGCCAGACGAAGTCCACTTTTCACTGCATGGAAATGTGATATATATATATATATATATATATATATATATATATATATATATATATATATATATATATATCAACTTTTACCGGTAGATTCCGCACAGCGAAAACCGTTTTCCAAATAGGCTATGCCAAAAATCGCACCGGAACCACAGTTGGTTATTTAATTTAATGTGGCCAGACGAAGTCCACTTTTCACTGCATGGAAATGTGATATATATATATATATATATCAACTTTTACCGGTAGATTCCGCACAGCGAAAACCGTTTTCCAAATAGGCTATGCCAAAAATCGCACCGGAACCACAGTTGGTTATTTAATTTAATGTGGCCAGACGAAGTCCAATTTTCACTGCATGGAAATGTGATATATATATATATATATATATATATATATATATATATATATATATATATCAACTTTTACCGGTAGATTCCGCACAGCGAAAACCGTTTTCCAAATAGGCTATGCCAAAAATCGCACCGGAACCACAGTTGGTTATTTAATTTAATGTGGCCAGACGAAGTCCACTTTTCACTGCATGGAAATGTGATATATATATATATATATATATATATATATATATATATATATATATATATATATATATCAACTTTTACTGGTAGATTCCGCACAGCGAAAACCGTTTTCCAAATAGGCTATGCCAAAAATCGCACCGGAACCACAGTTGGTTATTTAATTTAATGTGGCCAGACGAAGTCCACTTTTCACTGCATGGAAATGTGATATATATATATATATATATATATATATATATATATATATATATATCAACTTTTACCGGTAGATTCCGCACAGCGAAAACCGTTTTCCAAATAGGCTATGCCAAAAATCGCACCGGAACCACAGTTGGTTATTTAATTTAATGTGGCCAGACGAAGTCCACTTTTCACTGCATGGAAATGTGATATATATATATATATATATATATATATATATATATATCAACTTTTACCGGTAGATTCCGCACAGCGAAAACCGTTTTCCAAATAAGCTATGCCAAAAATCGCACCGGAACCACAGTTGATTATTTAATTTAATGTGGCCAGACGAAGTCCACTTTTCACTGCATGGAAATGTGATATATATATATATATATATATATATATATATATATATATATATATATATCAACTTTTACCGGTAGATTCCGCACAGCGAAAACCGTTTTTCAAATAGGCTATGTAACGGTAGATCGCACCGGAACCACAGTTGGTTATTTAATTTAATGTGGCCAGACGAAGTCCACTTTTCACTGCATGGAAATGTGATATATATATATATATATATCAACTTTTACCGGTAGATTCCGCACAGCGAAAACCGTTTTCCAAATAGGCTATGCCAAAAATCGCACCGGAACCACAGTTGGTTATTTAATTTAATGTGGCCAGACGAAGTCCAATTTTCACTGCATGGAAATGTGATATATATATATATATATATATATATATATATATATATATATATATATATATATATATCAACTTTTACCGGTAGATTCCGCACAGCGAAAACCGTTTTCCAAATAGGCTATGCCAAAAATCGCACCGGAACCATAGTTGGTTATTTAATTTAATGTGGCCAGACGAAGTCCACTTTTCACTGCATGGAAATGTGATATATATATATATATATATATATATATATATATATATATATATATATATATATATATATATATATATATATATATATATATATATATATCAACTTTTACCGCTAGATTCCGCACAGCGAAAACCGTTTTCCAAATAAGCTATGCCAAAAATCGCACCGGAACCACATTTGATTATTTAATTTAATGTGGCCAGACGAAGTCCACTTTTCACTGCATGGAAATGTGATATATATATATATATATATAACCATGAAAAACGAATACAAAGTAAAGGGAGGGAAGCCATATGAATTGCATATAAATGGCTGAGAGGGATAGCGACCTCTCATTCCCGTTTAAAGTACTTTTACGTCAGACAACGCCCACGGATACCAATGCAATTCAACGACAGATCCCCGTACCATGTGCAAACATGAAAGCACCAGAATGCAGACAGATAAGGAACGACGAAAAACAATTTTCAGCTACACCACCAACAGTAATGGAACACTCGCAACGCCGCCTTTAATGCATGTCCGTACGCATGCGTACTGAGATAAGATCAAAATGATGTCACATCCCCAATTCTGCATTGAATGAATATTCTTCTTCTTTAAAGAAAGAATTATAAATAACTTTAAGGAAATTCCTTGGGTAATGTTTTTTCATTGCCTCCATCAAAATTTGTTTATTGTTTGTGAGACAATCCTTTTTGAAGGTATTATTATTTCGATTTCTTCTGAGGTGTCCAGTTATGATGTTACGGAAAATGTTCCTAGTTAAATTCGACTTCCATCCTATAATTTGGTTAATCTTCATTTCATAATTATTACGTTTATTGTACATTACTGTATGAATTCCATTTCTATGTTTAAATCTTATGGTTATATCAAGGAAATTTACTTCGTCTTTTACATTATTAGGGTTTTTAATTAGTTCCAATTCCGGTGGATAAAAGTCAAATTTAATTTCAGGAGTATTAGCGTAATGTCCCAAAATCACATCGTCCACAAATCTGTAATATGGAATCTCGTATAAAACGTGATTATTCCTTTCAAAATAGGTTAAATAGATGTCAGCTAGGACTGACGAACATCCGCCGCCCATGGGAATTCCTTTAATTTGTTGAAAAAATACCTCACCGTTATACAGTATGTTCTCAAATAACACCAGGTGAATTAGATCCATATATCTACGTAAAGTTATTACACTTTTGAGATTATATTCAGAATGCACCAGTAAAAGTATTTTATACAATTTATTAAGATCAATGTTATTGAAAAGGTCCCGGAAGTCATAGCTGCTGAACTGTAAATCTTTATTGCAATATTTTAAGCGTTTAATAACTTCATAGCTGTTTTTAATGATTATAGAATTTTGTTCCAATATAGCTTTATAAGCTGGTTGAAGTATTTTCATTAATTTTTTGTTAGCTATCGTAATATATGTATTACAACCAACTGTAACAGTACGGAATTTTACTGGTGTTTTATGCAGCTTCGGAATAAGTACTAAATAAGGAAAGGTTACCTTTTTTATTGATGTCGATTCTTTTATATAAAGCAGTGATCTTGTTTGACATTATAGTTAAATTATATGGTAAAGGTTTGTACATAGTGCTTTCCATATAAGACTGCTTTAAAATTTTAATGTAATAAGGTTTGCAAGTAAATGCGTAATTTGATATCACTTTGTCAGTATATGTGATTACGAAACTATCCCTTACTTCCCTGATAGAAGTGGGAATGATGGAAATTTGCTGATGTTTGAGTTTGCTATGATATTGACTGGTGAACCGGTTCAGTAAATTGAATTTCCATTCATCAAATGCTTTGATGGGCAAACTATGTTTAATAGCCAATTTGTATATGAAAGACTCTACATCGGCATTAAATTCCTCTGTCACATATTCATATTCCTGACTACGGAATTTTGTACCCTTTTCAAATATATTTCTCAATGGCAAATCATTGATCACATCCAGATTTCCTGTAATTATGTGATGATGGTGCTTATCCATTAAATTACTAAGATGACATTTACATTCACTACCATTCATCAGTGATAAATTTTTGCTTAAATGGTTATAGTTATATAATTTACGTCCATATGGACGTACAAAACGATATGTAAGTTTAACATTGATGTTAGCAATAGGGATCATTTCATTCAGTTGATTAAATATAAGCTTGAAAGGTATTTTATCAAATGTCTTATTTTTGAAGGTGGTAATCATATATTCATTCTGTATTTCTTTAACGGGATGACATTTCAAATTGACATATGATCTCAGAGCTTTCAACTTCATAAAATCAAGCAATACGGCAAATTGATGATGTTTTATATTATTTTGATCTATATACGCTATATGTTCGATGATACTTTCCCATATTTTACGTATGTATTTCCTTTTTATTCCAAATACAATATTTTTTATCCACTT